>JAIXMP010000016.1:0-600000 GCA_025677815.1 Phascolomyces articulosus
ATCATAGATCAGCAGTTATTTTATTTACTTTAAAATGAGATTTTTAGGATTGTTTGGTGGTCATGACAAGTACATGGTTAATATTAGGTATATAAATATTATATGTAATTTAAAAGCTAGCCCAATGATGTTTTATATATGTACTAAGCACGACCTGTATATTAAATCCAATACATATAAAGAAGGAGCAGAGAAACATTATACAACCACATTGTTCTATATGTAACCAAAAGATGAAACATGTACGTCAAGCTGATCTCGTGACAGTTTTTATTTATTTCGTAATTTGTATTTGTATAAATAGGTTGTATTTTCTTTCTTTTCTTTTCCTTCTTTATTTTTTTTTTTTTTTTTACGTATATCTATTTATTAATAGCACCATTATGAATGTTACCCAACTACTTTATAATAATAGAATATCGTCAAACAAAACAACACCTAGAGCTACAAATACAATAGCCACAGATCAACATCAACATCTACTTCATCATCATCAGCGTTGTTATATATGTAGTTGGGATGAATGTAAAAAATCATTTGTACGTCGGTCCGACCTACAACGCCACGAACGAATACATACAGGAGAGCGCCCGTATCATTGTGATTGGCCCGGGTGCGATAAACAATTCATTCAGCGTTCTGCTAAAAACGTTCATAAACGGACTCATACCGGCGAACGCCCACATGTTTGTGAAATAGAAACCTGTAAAAGATCGTTTAGTGATGTACGTATCTATTTCATCATTAGCATTGCATATATATATATTTATTACTAACGCTTTACACAAATTAATATATATATTTTAAACAATAAAAAAGTCATCATCATTAGCGAGACATCGTCGAGTTCATAGCGGATTTAGACCTTATCATTGTAAAGTTTGTCAAAAGACATTTACAAGAAAAACTACATTATCACGGCATGAAAAATACCACAATGTGAATAGCAGGTAAATAATAATAATAATAATAATAATAATAATAATAATAATAATAATAGCTATTTATTATTCTTTCATTGATTGACAGCAATGCTTAATTTTTTTTAGTAGTAATACAGATCAAAGCATTATCAACAACACTCCTTCATCGGTCGTTCTTACTTCTTCTTCATCAACAGTTACAACATCTATCAACAATATACAAGAGGAAAACAAGAATACAACCTTTGCATCTACTACTATACCTTCCCCACCATCTTCAAATTACTCTACTGCTACTACTGCACTATCTGATTACAATCATCGTCATCACAATATATACAACTATCATTACCATCTCATACCCTCCGCAACCCAAGTAGGAACTCCACGGAAATCCGCCTTTACAGTAGTGTATGCCGGTCGTTTCAGCTCGTGATTTTAGATATATTAGCAAATTAATCCATATATGACAGTTGTATATAATAGTTATTTTTACACCCCATCAAATAAATTTACCAATAAATATAATATAAGTACACACTCAATCATCAAAATACTTGATTAACAAGAGAGATTAAATTCCTTCATTTAATTATGATCCTTGTTTTCTGGGTTCTTACGTTGTATAAGATTAGGATTACTTCCGCATGCTTTACTATATTATGAACCAAATTAATTCATGTGGCGTTGGTAAAGTTCGTTGAAAGCCGAGAACGTTACGTCCCATCATTATTAAAATATATGTATTACCCTGTTGACGTTATGCTGTATCTCTTCTCTCACTTTAGGCCTATGTATATATATTACTGGAAAAAAGAAGTGTTGCTTAAAAAAAACCAATGAGATAAGGCCAAATGGATATCATCAATAATACAATATTATAAATTAAAAAGAGAGTTAAGAGCAGAATAAAACTGGTTCTTTTCTTGTGCTGGTCCTATTGTTTTGATGATGTTTTTGGAATATTTACCCTGAATTTGACTAAGTAAAACCATTGTTTTCGGTGGTTTAGTATTAGCTTTTTGTTTTTTTTTACTATTCCATTAACTATTACATCCCGCCATTGTCCTTTAATCGTATTCGAGATAATTCTTTACCACGCGATATAATATATAGACAGTACGTAATTGTCACCTTAGGAGAAAAATATTCAATATTTACTATGGTATAAAAAAAAGTCTACCAAATATTCAACACACGCAAAAGATATTGAAGTATAAAAAAAATAATTAGAAATTATGAAAATACTATTAATAATTATGAAAGCATTAGTTACTTAACATAATTTTTTTTATTCAAGAAAGATTTAGAAAGTATTGAAAATCATGCAAAAGTACAAAATTGCATAACATAGTTTTTTTTCCCTAAGGTGTGTGTAAATAATTGAACATGCATTTTTCCTCACCATTAATTATTATGTAGCCAGAACACAAATACTAGCTGGTTAATAGTAACAGGTAATCTATTACAGTTATACATAGAAGAATATTGGTTGAATATACATTTCTATTCTGGATGAAAAGCCTCTGCCAATATTTGAGTTTGTTTCAGGTCAAGAGAGGGCGCTAAAATTGGTTCATATAAAAAAATTTCTTATATCCACCATCTCTTGTATAACTCCATTTCAATTTTTTTTTTTTTAAAAAAAAAATGTCAAATGATTCATTGTCATTAAATTCATTACCTCATGTCAATGTACAAATAACGCCTAACAAAGGACGTGAGTTTATTGCAAGCGAAAATTTATGTGCAGGCACAACTTTATTTCACGTAAGATATTTTAAATATGGCGTATAATTCCATTCACATATCGTTTGTATCACTCAAACCAGTACTCTTTTTTTGTTTGTTATATAAAATAAAAGGTGTATCCTTATGCCACAGGTAACTGTACAATTATTTGAAACAATGAAAAATTAATTTAACCATTAAAATTATGATAGCTATCGTTGATAGTTTTAAAAAAAGAATTTGTGCAAGATGTTTATGCGTACACCCAACAAGATTTTTCTCTCTTCACTGCCATGGATGTGATCAAGTTTATTATTGTAGCCAACAATGTTATGAACAAGACAATCATTATAAGAACATATTAACAAATACATCTACTATTACAACCACTACAAGTAACAATAGTACAACGCCATTATGGATATGCTCGGCTTTGCGTAAATTGGCCACTTTAAAAAAAGTGGATAAGCATGAAAAAAGTGTTGCAAAGCTTGTTTTACTAATCTATTGGCAGCGCGAAAAAAGTATGCAACAAGACCAAAAAGAACTATCTGAAACAAAGGATCAACACAGTAATAACGATGAAGAGAGCAACGATATTGTAGTATTATCCTCCACATACGAACAAGTGATGGCACTTGAATCTCATTATAAAGATTGGTCAACAGATGTCAAACAAGATTGGCATCGTATTCAACAGTTTTTGGAGAAACAGTTAGAAGGTATATACTCCCACAAAGATGAAGTTATCCATCTGATCTCAAAGATCGAATCCAACAGCTTTGGTGTTTTTCTTGATAATAATAAAAATAAAGGTGAGCCTGTTGCAAGAGGTAATGTATAATTTAATGATAATGCTCATTGTTTTACACAGTTTTAATAATCTGAGTTTTTTCAATAAATAAATAAATAAAAGTACTAATATATATACTGACTATATCTACTCTATTCCTTACCACTCTTTCATACCCCCCCTAAAAAAAACAATGTATCAATATAATATACATAGCACTATTTCCTATTGCATCTCTATTTAATCATGATTGTAATAACAATTGTGAAGCAGAACAAATGATTGATCATCAAGATATCTTGCAACAATTTGAACGAAAGGAAGAAAAAGTGTCTAATCCGAACAATTCGGAAGAAGAGATCCGTTATTACTATCCGGACTTGTTTTCCAAGACCCGTGGGAGTTTCCGACCTATGTTGGTCCGAACTATCAGATCTGTCAAAGCAAATGACTCACTTACAATATCTTATATTGACTCATCTTTACCTGTATCGGCTCGACGTCAAATATTAAAGCAAGATTATTATTTTGTTTGTCAATGTGATCGTTGCATCAATGAATTATCTTTGAAAAAATAAATTATTATCAAGCTATATACTCCATCGTTTTTGAATCATTTTGTTTAAAAAATATATATGTTTTGTATTTTAGTTTTTACAATTTGCATAGAAGCATTTTTTATATGAATACATATAAATATCATGAGTGTTTGTGTAGGTGTGCGATTAAGGGTAAAAAAGAAAAGTAAAGTAGAACGAAAGAAAAGGGGAAAAAACCTATTTAACAATGGGAGAGGAAGGAGGGGGGGAATTATTACTGTTAGTAGGAGCTGACACATCATTAATATTCTCTGGTGGATTATTGGATGGTGTTGCAGGAGCAGGAGTAGTTACTGGAGTTGTACTACCGCTTGCCCCTCCATTAGCGGCAGCAGCGGCAGCATTCATATTATTCACAACATGGAACATTGGACAATTCTTATTTGTCTTCATATGGCCAAGCTGTCCACAATTACCACAACGACGCATAGCACCTTCACGTTTACCTCGAATCAATCCAAGTACAGGGTTTTCTGCTAATGCTGCTTGTTTTGCCAATTGCCGTTGTCGTCGTCGTTCAGCGTTTCGTTTCAATTTAGCAAGTTGATCTTGAATACGTTTCTTCATTCTGGCATTCTTTTCAGCATCATCCGTTGGCTCAAGTGCTTCCGTACTATTCATAACATCATGAATTTTTTTTAGTTTCATATATATTTAAATTTCAAAATTGACCAAGGACAAGTAAAAAAATAAATGTACAGTAGGGTAAAAAAAAACCATATGGTTTCTTTATATGTACATACCTTGTTGCTTCTTCTTCAATCATCTGTCGTTGACGCAAGTATGACTTGATGACAACAGGGTCACGAATGACTTCTTGAACCCAGGAGCTTGTACCATCCTTTTGTCGCATTAATCTTCGAATGATCAAATGTTTGTTGGGATTATTAACCTGATAGCTCGTGCGTGAACTCAAACTACCTGTCACTGAAACCTCATCATCATCCACTGTTTCGGATTGTGCTCGGTCATATCGACTTCTACCACCATAAGAAGTTGCAGGAGAAGCGGCAGCCATGGGACTATCAGCATGATACATCTCGCGTGATAAATCGTCGCCTTCATTTTCTCCTTCACCATCATGTTCTGATAATTCGGGTTCGGATGTGTTTGCAAGTGAATCCAATTGTGCTTTCCAAATACGGGCAATTTCTTCTTTATAGATTTGTTGTTGCTCAGCAACATTGTATCGATGGGCACTCTTAGGTCTTTGTTCAATTTGTGCTGTTAGAATAAATTAGAGTTAGCAAAAAAAAAAAAAAAGATTCTTTTGATTTACATATATGCTTTTCGAAAAAAAAAAATTACCAAGTTTTTCTTCTGCAGATTCACCAGCGCGCAAGAAAATATCCTTCATTGAAACACGAATGAAACTAAAACCTTCACCTCTTCCAGTAGGATCACCAGCACCATACAATTTTAACATGGCTTTGCCTTGTGTTGCATTGATAAAGTTACGTGTAGCAAACCAAGGAGCCAATTGCTGTTCCACTTCAAGTTTGGAATCACCTTCCCCAGTTTCTTCATCATCATTGACATCACCATAACCCAAATCTTGCAAATGGCGTTCACCCACAAGCATACTTTCATACAAGCATACCATTTCAGGTGTTACCATTTTGCGGAGATCATCTTCTGTAGGGGGTTCACCACTTCCTCGCGTTTTCCAATAACCACCTCCACCATCTTTACTTCGTCGATGGAACTCCAAAAATTCCTTTAATCGTTGTCGAATTTGGATATCGGTATATTCCGGGAACTTTTGTGCCAATTTGCTCATCTTAAGTCGATACAACGGATTCTTTTTAATAAGACGATAGGCAACCACTTGCAATCGATTCTTGATCGTCGTTGTGACCTTACGTGAATGTGGGCCAGGTACTTCTTGCACAGGGTATGTTTGACCAACAGTAAAGATGGCCGGGATTTCTCGGATATAATATTTGGTATTGCCTTTGTAGGTACTCTTGACAAAAAGAAAATCAGTACTCTTAACTTCGTGACGGAATAAGGGGGCACGAATAAGATTGTTGTATAATACGGGTATAGTTTGACCTTGCTCAACGTTGCCAAAGTTCATGAAAGGGGAAGTGTCGCCAATATCAAGCACAAACGGTTCACCAATATCACTCTGTCATTATAATAATTATAATTCAAATTAGGTTAAAAGATGGTAATTGTTTAAACTTTTTGTTAAAAAAAAGAGGATATCACTTACTGTAGGAACATTTTCATCTTTGGGTTCTGTTTTTCGATAATAATTGATAATCAATGTACCCATACCAATATTTGATATGATGGGGGGATGCTCTTCCTAATATATTTATACATATCAATTGTTATAAAAAGTATTCTTGGTTTGAATTTAGAAACGTATCATTAAGGAGATGTTAAGAAATTACCGAAAACTCTAATAATACAAATGGTGCACTATCTTTAAGAGATAAATCCTTGGTACTTCGCATCGCATCCACATAACCTTTCTTTTTATCTTTTTTCTTTTTCTTGCTAACTTTAACACGTGAAAATTGAATATCATTATTGGTAGGTAATTGGACCAAAGGTCGATGGAACGATCGAAGTTCGGCTTTTGAGAGACGTGTTTTATACTAAAAATATTTAAATAATTAGACATGACGATCAATATCTTGTATATTCTCCTATTTCTTATGTATTCTATAGAAGACTCACCAATGAAGGATGTAATTTCAAAGCGGGTAATGCGTGTTGAACCACCAATTGACCAAATGTTTGTCGTACACGAACAAGTCGTCCAGTGTAATGAGAATCATAGAATTTATCGTTTGACAAATTGAACCGATTAAGAGGAAGTTTGTTATTAGATTCCTCAGTACTGTAAATAATCGGAATCTAAGAAAAAGGCAAATAATGAATAAATAATAAGCTACACAATGGACAAATATTTACTGTGTATAGATCAACAAACAAACAGAAAAAAAAAGTTACCTTTGGTAACGGTTTCGGTAATGGTTTTCGACCTTTTTTGACTTGTTTTGCTTCAACCATTTGTGCTTTTGTAGCTTCCACTTCTTCACAATCGAACAACATGTTTGGATCATTCAAATCAAGATCAATTTTAAGATAAGCAGGATTTGGTTTTTCCTTATCCCAAATCACAGCATCCAACCAATCACCATCTTCAAGTTGACCATTCAAATGTTTGGATACAACAGACTAGTTTTATATATTGAAATAGAAAAAAAAATGAGTTAAAAATAATGCATTGTTCCATTCAATATGTAATCTGCTCTTTTTCTTTGTCTTTGTTCCTATTACCTCTTCCATTTCAGTCACGAATGTTTCAATATCTTGATTACTACTTTCAGCCACATCTTCATCGCTATCATTTTCCCATTGGATATGATCTTCCCACATTTCCAACATGATTGAGTGATATAATTTATTATTTTCCACATCAATACCAGGTGTCTCCGTGGTGTACGGCTAAATCCATTAAAAACCAATGATTTGTGTTAGTTTCTAAAAAAAAGGACCCCATACACTTTATTTTGTATAGTAATTTACCACATCAACATCATCATCTGAGGTTCCTTCATTTTCGCTTTCACTTTCGCTTATTGGATAATCATCTGTGGGTGTAATATCAAGTTTTCGTCGTTTAGCGGGTGCTTTTCCCTGATCCCATCGGACACGTTCTACTTTTTTCGGTCGCGAAAAAATCATGCGTTCATCTCGTTCCACTTCATACTCATATCCATCTCCAAAAATCACTAACGGGAGTTATAACAACATGGAAAATAGATTTAGACGTATCAATTTCTTACTCAATGATTATCTAGGATACAAATCACAAGCATAACAAACAAACAAAAATGATTATATGTAACATATTACCTCTTTTATTAGGTGAAAGTTTAGATCGTTGGTTTAGTTTTGTCATGAATAATTCGGAGAACTTTAATACCTTTCCTTGTTCAAATGCAGGAAATAATTCTTTAATATCAACTTGACGTGGTGGTGATTTTGGTAATACAGGTATTGTCCCCATCATCCGATTTTTTTGTAACTGTTGTTGTTGTTGTTGTTGTTGTTGAAACGCTGTGGATGTAGAAGAAGGAAATTGTGCCAAAGCACTGGATGATATCATTAAAGGTTGTTGGTCTTGGTCTTCCGTTTTAATATGAGGAATAGGTTCTTCTTCCTCTTCTTCTTCATCGTAATCTTCGGTCACTATGCGTAATCGTGATTTGGGTAATGGTTGTTGTTTTGTTTGTACAATGCCCATGCCACGTTTATAATATTTTTCATTAAAAATTTGATCGTCGGGTACCGTTTCATTAAAATCAGAATAATCGATGGCATCGGATGCATGTTCTTGTTGCTGTGGCTGTTTACTAGCTATGGGTGTTGAGGATTCATCCATTTCATCGTCTTCATCGTCTTCACGTCCACCTTCAAGACCAAATGTATCGGTATTGAAAATTTTTGACATGACACCAGAATCGACATGTTCCAAAGACTCTCTCAATTCCTAAAGAAAATAATAATAAAAGGGTTATTATATCATGCTTTATCTTCTTTTTTATTGATATTTTAATAAAGTTAAGGTATTTATTTTTACCTCGTCTAAATCGGTGTCAAGTCGACCTTGTTCGTCAACATTACCAAAGAGGTAACCTGCTAAAGACATTTTTCGAAATAAACTCTTACTATGCTAAAATAATAATAATAAATGGGTGTGGGTTGGTTTGGGGGAAGGAAACGAGCTCTTTTTATATTTTTTTTGTAAAGCAAGCAAGTTAAAAAGCATCATGGATTAGCCAATCAAATTTATTTTGTGACGTATATTTCCAAATTTAGGAAATTCAAGAAATTCATCATATCCTTAACAAACAAAAATGGTGTTATGTATAGATAAAAAAAATGTGAATAAGTTTCTATTACAGAATTACGTAAAAATGAAAATAAAATATGGAAAAGAATCTGATGTAAGTGCTATATGAAAGGGTGGTAATATATGAATATGTTTATATATATATATATATATATACATATATATATATGTGTGTGTGTGTGTGATTGTATAATAAAATGAATTTGGATCATTTGAAATAAAGTAATAAGAATAATAATTAATTAGAACAAGTGGGATTACTATAAATATAAATATAAATAAAATGCAATAATGATAAACAATGATTTTAAAAGAAATCATCTTCATCTACTGGAGGTTGTCTTTCTGCCATCCACTTTTGTAACATTTCATCCTCCCATTCTTCTTTCGGTATTGGGTGACTAAGATATCGATCCGCCTGAATCCTGTCAGGTACACTATTCCATCCTAATGATTCCCAGTCTTTCCCCCATGTATTCACTGGCGATCTATATAAAATAAATAATCAAAGTTAGGATTAATATGTTTCCTTACTCTTTTATAATAATGAGTTAATAAGACTTACTCTTCATGTAACCATAACCCACTTCTCTTTTGTAATTCTAAGGGTGGATATCGCCTTTCTAATTCGACTGCTTTTTCAACAATATTATCCATACTCATATCTTGTGGTATACGTTTCATCAATGAATGTAATAAATCTTGATCTGCTTGAAGAAATTCTCTACGTCGTAACAACGTTATCTAAATAGGTGATATGAATTAATATAATGAACTAGTAATATATACAGCTTTTTTTTTGATGAATTATTACTTTACCGAACTTGCAGCGTAAATTGGCATTAATGGTGAGCTTGAAATGAACAAATCGAATAATCGAGCCACTTTATCGAATCCTTCAAAATCATGACTAAACCATGTTAATACCCAACTTAATGCATAATATGGCATAATATGATATCTATATATAAAAATAATTGCATTTTACATGAATCATCTGCTTTTTTCTGAAAAATCCACCGACTATTCGCTCCAGTTTATATATATATATATATATGTTTACCTATCAAGATGCTCAGTCAGTTCAGTATCTTCATATTGTACTAATGAACTCATCAATCTTAATTGTTTTGATATGGGATCAAATGAATCCAGCATTCCATCTCGAATAAAGAACAAAGCGACATTTTCTGCTGCAGGTATAGCATCCTTTTTTCCAAGGACTAATAGGAAACAGCTACATATATCATGGAAACCCTTGATTTAAACACTTTGTTAATATACACCCTTAAAATACCATTCGTTCCTTATCTCTCTTACCTGATAATATTTTAATCGGGGGTTTCTCCATAATATTTCAACAATCAATCCATGTAATTCCTTTTGTTTTTGGGCTTTGTGGTCTGCTGATATGTCTGGTCATAACACAAGTTGGATCAGATGAGTAATCTTATTCTGCATTTTTATTGTTATATTTTTTGATCCTTTCTTATACTTTGTATAAACATATATATGATGAGATAATATAAACTTACTTCGTGGATAGTAATAAAGTGATCGATCAATATCTTTCGAAATTTGTAATGGATCCGCTAAATCTTTTTCTAACGTGGAAACAAAAATGGAATAAATAATCCATCAAAACAATAATTTAGTCTATATAAGTAGGTATTTATTTACTTACCACTTCCTTTTTCATCCACATAACAACCATGGTGTGTATGTAATAAAATAGGCCTGTGTTTTTTTTAATGAAACAATTAATTCTATTTCAAGGACCCGAAAAGTGTTCTCTTTTTTTTTTGCTATATTATATACATTTATATATGTTCATATATACCAAACTATTCTCCGTACACTGTCTAATAAAAAACCACCTGGTCTTTGTGATAGTTGTTGTAAAGCATTTAAATCTTTATTTTGTATTGCCGAAGCAATTCGTTCAAGCTGTCTCGATTGTTCCATGGTTTTGACTTTTTATTTTCAAAAAGTAGAAAGTAATAATAATTAAAACCATCGTCCATTAAACATAAGAAAGTGGATAATTTATTATTTACCAATGGATTGCTTGACACCCATTAGACGAGCAAGAGCTAATTCATGCATATAAATAAAGGTGGAGTAATGGATGGATGAAAGAAAAAAATGAAAGAAAGGAATAGAAAAAAAAGGGAGATAGGGAAACTTCGGAAAACAATTTAAAAATAGGAAAGATGAAAAAAAAAAAAAACCGATGAAGTTATCTATACCACTTGATGGGAATAAAGGACTACTATTATAATAATAATAAATTATAAATTAACGGTAGAAGATTATTCCCTCCTGTTCCACTCTTCTTTCTCCACATTTTTTTTTATATTATTAATAAGGAAGTACATTGGGAAAAGAAAAGAAGAAAAGTACTTTGGAATGGGTTTAGTGAATAAAATAATGAAGATAATATAAAATAATGATCATGCGGGTCTAATAGGGAGAGAAAAGAGAAAAGAATTAGTGAGTCAAAAATAAAGGACTTGGCTATACATAAAAGGATTACAAATCTTTACCATATACACTTGGTTAGACGGCGTATTTTAACCATATAAATCATTTGAATACGATTAAGTGTCAGATGGTGGAAACTCCACGTAAGCGCCACCATGATTTTTTTTTATTTGACACAGAAATTTTAATGCCAAGGTTTCAAGAAATGATCATCATCATCACCCATACTTAAAGATGTGTACTTTTTTAGGGGAGAGAGGAGGTGTGTGGGAAGATGACAAGAAGAAAGGCCAAGGATCATTAGAAGATGCCACGTTTTTGCCGAGAAGTTACAAGTGTGGTACCATTATCATCATCATCATTCTCATCCATTCTCTCCTTGTTATCATCATCTGATCACCTGGAAATTATTTTCGTGTGTGTCAATCGCGACGCGTCAAAAAAAAAGAAAGAAATGCGGCGCCATCTGCGAGCGAAACGCGTGGAATCCAAGTGACTGCGGTTCGGTTGCCATGGCAACGGCGCAGGGCTTCCGATCCTTTTTGAGTTCCACACAGTTGACTCAACAATTGTACAACATGAAAATCCCTATTGTTTCCTCTTTATGAAAAAAAAAAAGATATAAAAAAAGGATCAATTCCTTTACTTTTTCCTTTTTTTTTTATTGATCTCTTCTTTATACTTTTACTTCTTCTACTTTCTCCTTCATATATAAAAACGTTCATATACAATTTGACTCGTATGTTTAACTCTATATTTATTTTATATATCATATAACTAGTGTATATATATATATATATATATGTTAAAAAAAAGAAACCCATTTTTCTAATGTAATTATATGTATTTAATAGAACATATCTACTTATTTCATTAAAAAAACACAATTTAGCAAATCATGCAACAACAACTACAATTTACAAACAATATTAATACCAACGATTTCAATAGCGATCAATATCGAGTGTGTTATTATTCTTATGATCCAATTCAAGCTGTCAATCCATCCAACACTACTGACAGTAATATGGATAGTACCACGACGACGATGGAATATTCATTATATCCTGATCATGTTCAAGAACAACAACATGAAAGTACGATGACTACACCTGCCACATCGATGATGACATTATCACCCAGAGATTTGGATACACCATTAACTACAGGTCAGCTTGCTTTTACACCGATTTATTCACCTCTATTGGATGGATTTGGTTATGTTTCATCCAGTCAAATTACCAACATGTTATCCAAAGTGGATCCTTATGAATGTCCTGATGTATTGAATATGGATCCTATTGTACAATTTGATGGTAATCCTTCCAAACTGGTTATTAATAATAAAAATAATAACGTCATTTTACAACCAACGACAACAACAACAGTGTCTGTTTCACAGTATAATACCAAAGAGGAAATCGACCCCAAAGATGGAAATTTATTAGCCACACCAGCTCCTACTCCAACTCCACCTCCTTCCTCTTCTTCTTTTTCTCCTATCACAGAATCTACCACCTCTTGTTTTGATTACTCATCATTTGCATCGCCACCTTTTCTTTGTCATCCACAACAAGAACCAATGACTACCAATGATTTACAACATGAATTTCCAGCTCATCAACATAAAAAATATGATAATGAAGAACAACTTTTTCCTCCATTACCAGCTTCGCCAGTTTTACAACAACAAGAGTCTTGTGTAAGAACAACCTTTAATATTAGCAACAACGTTACTTTTTCAACCATCGATAACAATACAAACACTAGAAAACGACCACGATCTCAACCTATCTTTGAAAGACAACAAGAAGAAAATATGGATGATAACGTTGCCAATGAAGAGGAAGAGGAGGATGAAGGGGTGGCTGACGAAGAAGACGATGATGATGATGAATATATTCCTACTGCGGCGACAACAACAACAACAACAACAAAAAGAAAAACAATGGCTAGAACACAACAAAAATCCAATAATGACAATAACAATACAAATAAACGTCAATGTCATCGTTTAAAAAATAATATGACTACCAATGGCGGTCCATCCATAACTACTTTTGCTATCAGAAAAAAGCCACCTACGGATGATTATAACAGTCGACCTCATGTTTGTCCCGTATGTTATATTCGATTCAGTCGATCTTATAATTTACGTACACATCAACTTACACACGATAAAAATCGACCGAAACCATTTTCTTGCAATGTATGTGAAAAAGGATTCGCTCGTAAACATGATCGAGATCGTCATGTTTCTGCTGTCCATGCTGGTGAGCGCTCTTACAAATGTTCTCAATGTGATGCTTCTTTTGCACGAAAAACTTATCTTACTTCTCATATGTCCACAAATCATTCCTTATAAAGCATTCTTTATGTTCTCTTTATTTTATTTTTTTTAGTAACCTTTACACACATTTTACATATGCATTTTTACTTCATTTTTTCATTCAATTCTTTATATTACTATGTATATATCACACCCATTCAAAAAAAAAGCCTTCATCCTTTATAATATACCCCCTGTTCCTTCTCACCCATTCACTTCTTTTTAAATTGCACAGAAAATATATGTAACATTATTACCTACTATTATCTCTTTTTTTTTTTTTATTTTTTATCAATATTATATATATCTATACAAAAAAAATAAAAATAAAAAAAATAAAAAAAATTATGTTGTGTACTTATTCTATCAATTAATTCAAAGTAGCCAAGAAATACTATCATAAAGAGAAAGTTGTACAAAGTCGTCATTTTACTTGGTACATAAAATGGCATTGCAACGAATTTATATACAAATAGAAAGAAATGGTTTGATTGGTTGTTTGTATAAAAATGATATTAAACATTGGTGATCACCTTATTAATAATATGATGTAGCAGTACGTAGTAGGAAGAACTTGCTCCTCTGCACTTGCTGCGAAACAAGTATAGCATGTGATAAATTTTACTAGCAAAACAAACGGTACATATACACCAAATGTTATTAAGAATCACATACACTTATCCTTTTTGATATATATCATTGAGAATTTTTTTAACCTTTTTTTATATCATAAATCGAATAACAAGTCTAAATATATTTATGTATCTATTATGGTGACACCATCAGTTACATTACAAAAAAATGGAAAACCAGGGAATGGATAATTATTCAGAGAAGGGGAAAATGACTTCAACTTCTATATTTGCTTCTTTCTGTTTTATCTTGCCTTACTTGGTTGTTTGCCAAGTGCTTGAAAAGGACACTGGTGTAGCTGAATTAACTATGATGCGTCATTATTCCACATTTGAGCATATATGATGGGGTTATAGAAACAATATAGTAACCATCCCTTTTTTTCCTTCTTGGATGAGAACTTATATCTTTTTTTTAAAAAAAAGATAACTTTCGTAGAAAGATATTCATGCTCTCGATAATTACGCATGAAATGGAGGACAAGGCATAGAATTACAAGCTTGGTTGACAGGGAAATATAGAATTTATTTTTAGGACCCATAATTATACAAAATTTTATCCAATGTGGATTAGACATTTCTGCCATCTACATTAACCAAAAGGGAATATCCTTCCTCGTTGCAGAACCATTAGTAGCATCTTCACATATCCCTATCAGGTAAGAAACGAAATAGGAGGCTACAGATGATTGGTGTATCTATAGCTATAGTACTTTTATGTATGCGCTATACTTCTGTTCAAACTTCTTGGTTCTGTCATAATCTCAAATGGATCTTATTTGTTTTTGGGCTTTGAATAAAATGCTTATACATAATTAAAAACTGCCTCCACCCTTTTATCTTATAATAATCAAAAAAAAAAATTTAACATGTTCTATCCCTTTCTCTTCAAGCTTTTGATACAAATATAGATCATTACCATCACTAATAGAATAACAAGAATTGAATTAAAAAAAACAAAACAAAATGCTGATATAATTTATGTATAGTAAAAAAAAAAGGATTAGAATGAGGATATGTATATATGCTATATATTTAAGATGAGCCTGTTTTTAACAAGTCTAAAAAGTTGGATTTTGACATGGTGGATACTATTGAAATAATAATAAAATCAGTAATTCTATATGTATATAATCACACCCCCTCCCTTCTCATCCAAATGGATCATCCAAACTTACCATTTCGTGCTTTATCAATGGCTGCTGATGCTTTATGTTTTTCAGATACTTTTGTAACAGCTACTTCAGTAGCTTTTTGTTGTGTTCGAATGGCATTAAATAATTTGACCACTGTAATTATAATAAGAGTATGATTTTAGTATAATGCATTATTTCTCTCTCTCTCTCTCTCTGTACTTTGCTAATTTTCCAAAAAAAAAAAAAAAAACATTCATCTTACCACCACGTGTAGCCACTTTTCTTAATCGTTTTTCATAATCAAATGAAGTGTAATCCGGAATCACTCGACCTCGTTCTTTTTGTGCCTTCTTTTCCGCTGTCAATAACTTTCTTGCTTTGTATTCCAATTTTTCATCTTCAATCTTTCGTTCTGTACCCTTGGATCTTGCCATGATAGGTTGCTATAAATATAAACATAATTTAGTATCAAATTCAAAAAAGAAAAAAGAAAAAAAAACTCTTACCTTTCTATCTGAACCTGTCAAGCTACTAGCCAAGATCTTGGTCATGGCTTCTGAAAAAGCTTCACTTGAATTCTTTTTCTTTGTATTCTTGGATTCATCGTCATTATCTTGGTCTATTTTATTTGTTTTAATTAAAATGATATTGATCTCATAAAAAAAAGAAATTTTTCTTGGTTTTTTTTCCATTATTACCCATTGGATCATCGTTACTGTCAAGATCATATTCATCGTCAGCTTCAAGATCAAGATCAGATTCATCAAAACTATCACGATCTTCTCCACTTTCTTCCTCACTTTCTGTTTCTTCTTTTCGTAATTTTTGTTGTTTTAATTTCTTGGTATCTTTAGCCATTTTTTATGAATTTGATTTGAAAAAAATAAAATAAAAGGTAAACGTAGAAAAAAATTAAGAAAAAAAAATTTTGTTAGAGTTTTTCGGGAAAATTGACTTTTTTCAAAAAAAATGCATGAATTAATTCTTTCTGTTGCTCTGGCCTGTTGTCCCTAATTCTCCCAAAAAAAAAAGATGATTATTTATTATCAGCCACAACAAAATACCGTTCACCCAAAATTTAAAAAAGTTTATGAACTCAGGAAATAGATATTAGTCAAAGTGTAACAGTGGTAACTCGATAAATCATCATCATCATCATTATTATTATTATTATATTAACTATTTACTATGCTATTTTCTTACAAATTCTCAACAAATGAAAAAGTAGGATATTCAAACAAAAATAAAATATAAATGATCGGATTATAAAAAAAAAGCAAGTATTAGTATTATATAATCAGAATTAAGAATGTACAAGGGCAAAATAGATGCAGTTTAAAAAAACAAGGATGGAATTTGCGTGAGAAAGAAAAACAAAAAGAAAGGTTTTCTTTCTTTTTGAGTTGTATCTGTGTGTGTGTGTGTGTGGAGGAGGTGAAATAGAAAAGGATAATTATAATTATGATATATAATATAATAATGAAGAAAGGGAAGCGGGGAGAAGAGGAGAAAGGAAATGAGGGACGGTCATATTTTCAAACGTTAAAAAAAAAGATGACAAATAGATAAACTATTTTAACTTTTGATCTCGTTCAAAGACCCATTGTAATTCAACAATTTCACGCCATAAATTCGTCTCTTGACCAAATGTATAATAAACAGATTCACGCGCTACTGCGATCCATGTTCGTACACCATTTTCATAGATACGTTCCAATTTATGTCCTAACCCAGCCAATTCAAGTTGTACCAATGAATTCCAGCACGCTCTTGCTACAATCAAACTATGATAGGATAAGGTAGGATGTAATGTTGGATACACCAATCGATATGTGACAAATAAATAAAGTGCACATCGAGATGCTTCTACCCATCGATTTTCACTAATCATGCGTCGTAATAATTTTCTTGCTGAACGTAAACTTTGTAATGTAAATGCAGGTACACTAGGTACTTGACTAAGAGCCCCCAATGCCGGTAATACTCTTTTAGCCGTAAGGATTTTGTTTTCTTTGGCATGGAAATGGAATCCACTATAATTGCTACTGTCATCGTTCCCATTTCCATAATTGGTATTGTGATGATGATGACGATGATGGTTGTGAAGAGGAAGAAGATGATTGTGATTACGAGTATGATTGCTGTTGTTACTACTAATGGCAGGAGAATAAATATCAGGTGCCATGATTCTTGATGTATAATGTGTATAATTGGAAGCATCTAATACACGTGGGGTAGCAATGGTTTGATACGCCTTGACCATATTCAAGACATTCCATGTTTGACATTGTCGTTCTAATTCAGCTTCATCATAACCAGGTCGTTCTTCGGTCGATGCACCTAATAGATCATCTAGAATAGCGAAATCACCTTCACATCGTGGACAATGACATTCGAAATCAGGCCCAAATCGTTGCCGAAGTTCTTGCATACGTTCAGCTTTGGATTGTAATAAATCAACATAACTGATCGTAATAGATTCACCAGGAGAGATATCATCCAATGCGATCAATAATTGAACCCCTCGTTTATAAACAACTCCAGTATTGGGTCGACATGAATGACGTACATAAAGGGAGGTCAATGGATAAATACCCAATGCAATAGGATCCAAGTATTGATCATGATCGACAATATCAAAAGTAGCTTTTCGTACTTTTTGCCAAAGATCCTCCAATTCTTGCCCAGTATAATGACAACCAAAAGGTTCCAAACCACGAGAAATATCATCAAATTCCAAAATCTCTTTTATCGTTGCTGTGGTTGTTGTCGTTGGTTTTGTTGATGATGATTTTTTAGAATGGTCTGAACTGGTCGATGTAGTAGTAGTAGTAGTAGTAGTAGTAGTAGTAGTATTAATAGTAGCTGTAGTTGTCGTGGTTATTTTATCTTCAGTTGTTGTTGTAGATAATGATTTTTGGGGGGTGGATGACAAGTTGGGGGAGGAAGCGAGCGAATCAAGTGCGTTGATTGCTAATGGCAGGTGTGGCGGAGAATGCGAATGATGCTTACTCAGACGGTTGTGACTGTGTAGCGTTAGAGCCGCCCGTTCCAGTAACCAGCGATCCGCGTCCACATCCCCATAGATATCATAGTCTTGAGGTTCACAAAGGACTCTATGAAATTGTAACCAAGCGTTTCGAAAGCATTCATTGCTACAGAAATAAGCCGATCGACAACGTGAACAGCATTGTAATGATGCTTTTCTAAGACAATAGTTACAACGTTGACCTCGAATCGATGGTTGAGGAACACTGGCTAATGCTTGTTGTGATAATACAGTTGTACCAGGTCCAATAGGTTTTGCTGCTACAAGAATATTCTCTTGAAGTTGAACACCTTGTTTTGTAAGGTAATCGTCCATTGTTGAGCTCAATGTCGGTTTTTTTTTTTTTTTTTTTTTTTTGTAATGAACCTTTTTTTTTCTTCTGAAATAGAAAAAGAAGTAAAAAAAAAAGAGAAAGAGAGAGAAAAGAAGAAATATAAAATATAAAAAAAAAATTGTCCGCAAAAAGTAAAACTGACCGATTTAATATTTTCATATGCTTAATTGCGCGCATAGCTTAATGACTGGTTAATTATTATTTATAAGTAACTATAGTATTATATATGTATGCCTTTTTTTTATACTTGTTATAAATTTTTCATATACCAATTCTGTCCCCCTTTACTTGCTCCTTAAATTATTTTGTTATATGATGATATAAGAATAATGTGTGGATGAAAAATAAGAGTGAAAGGCCTGGAAGCTTAATATTATTATTATTATCATCCTTTCTTTTCTCTTTTTCACTTTTTTTTTTCTTTCGCTCCTTCTTATTATTTATATATATACCATATATTCGTTCATTTTCATGACATAATGGAAGAAAATGAAGGTAAATATTACTTTATATACCAAAATACTTGTTAGAGAATTTCTTCTTAATAAGATTATAATTTCCTTATAGAAAGACCCTGTTATGATCGAGGCAATGGGTCGCCATTCTGTACACCAATACCATCTGATACTTGGTATAATGGTTCTTATTATCAATTTATATGGAATTACAAGTAAATATTATTATTTCTATGACTCTATTTATTAGACATAAATTCGGTACATGATGATGCTTAATGAATCTTTCTTCTTACTTCGTTAGTTATCCATTTTATGTGTCATCGGTATATATCATCATTTATATCATTATTAACGACAACAGCAACGAACAACGCTACAAGGAAAATAAACTAATATCATTTTTATTTTATTTTATAACAAAACGAATGTCTTGATTATTATTATTATTATTATTATTATTAGGAGTATATCAATCTTTTTTTGTATTACAAGGAGAACTATGCGTTCCAGCCAATTAAAAATTGGACAAATCTGCACCGTGCGGAAGGTCAACTTGCTGTGCAAGTAGATAACTCGTGGTTCCCTGATTTTCTTGAACCTGGTACCACTCAAAACAAAACATGGTCAATGTATGGTCTTTATTTACCAGCTGGAATGGATCCTGCAAAAGAATTAACAAACCCGGAAAGTCAATATCCAAGACCATTTAACTTTTCCGTTGTCCGTAAGTTATTATTATTGCTATAAATAATAATAATAGTAAAGAGGATGATAGAGTAACATTCCCTTCCCTTCTCCTTGAAAAATATATAGAATCTGCCTATCCTCGTAATCATCCAGCTCTTCGTCCAGGTGAAGAGAATGGTGGACTTCCTGGTTGGGCTGTAGCTGTTATTATATTAGGTGCGTTAACAGCTGCAGCTGCAGCCATTGCTGCATGTTTACTTGCCAGACGTAGAAAAAATCACCATCATCCACCTTTAACATCCTCACTTCATCCTAATAATAATCATAGTATCAATAATAACATGATGATGTCCATTCCACCACCACCACCATCACCTACTGCACTTGTCGGACCAGGGGGATCACACCATCCATACCCAAATGAGAATATGAATAACCAACATGCAAAACATCATAGTATCATGACAACACTCGAAACAGGCTCATCTATTCATTCAACCGCACCCATGATTGCTCATCATAACAATAATTATAATAATAATAATCAGAGTAATACCACCATGAATGAACCTCGTTTATCCAATCAATACTATTATTATAATTCATCCAGACGATCTTCTTCCGGTATTTTGGTACCACCACCTATCCTCCCTACATCAGATCGTGGTAGCAGTGGACTTATATCACGCTCATCCAATTCAATAGATCATGATTCTACCATGACAGCAAGTACAAGCCGCAGGTTGGCTGATAGTACATTTATGTGGATGGTGGATCAACCCAACACGGATGATGAACATCATTCACATGATGATGATGAACAACGACGAAGAAGATTAGGTGAAGCTTTATTAGCTCAACAGTTATCAGAAGAAGAAGGAGCATCCGTCAAACATGCTGAACGACGACCTGTCACTGTTCAAAGTATTTCAGATCAAGAAAGCCATGCTGTTTTTGAAGAACGTTAAAAAAAGAACTATTTGTTTTCTTTCTTTCTTTCACTTTATTACTTCTCTATATAATTATATACTTTAATAGCCCTTAGCTCTCCTTTAATTATTATTATTTATTACTCACTCATACTCACGCACAAAGAAACAAATAATATTTAGAACGCGGTCTATCTCACTTCTTTACCCCTTTAAACAATCCTCTTCTTTTCTCTCTCTCTCTCTCTCTCTCTCTCTCTCTCTCTCTCTCTCTCTCTCTCTCTCTCTCCCTTCCCTCTCCTTTTTTTAAACTTATTATTGCTATTTTTCAAAGTCTCATAATTAATCATTATTATTTCAACGTGATCAAAAATCAAAATTGATGGCTCGCTTTTTCTACTACTCTCTTATCCTTTTTTTTTGACTTTCCTTTTGCTAAACGTAAATAATAAGATCAAAACATAAATATAATAAGAAGTAGAGGAGTGACAGTGGTAATATCATAATAATAATATAGTAATATATATAACAAATATAATATTAACAAATAACGAATGGAGAGCAAAATATAAGATTACAACTTCAATTCAGCTAATATTCGACTACACATGTTTTTATATAACCATGAATCACCACTAACCCTTCGGAATTGCAACCCGTGCATCCCTAAAAGCCATGATACCTTGACAATATAGATTTCAAACCGTACCACTAAATCAGGTACTGTAATAGCACTGGTACTATCTTGATGATGTTCCTGTGGTTGTTCTGCCTCTTGATCCTTTTTATCTGTTACTCGGTTCATATCAATACTTGGCATATGTACACATTCAAAACGTCCTTTGGATTCACGCCATTTCACACCAATTCTTTCCAATACACGTATAAGATCTGCGCGAATCACGGATGGGTGCTTTGTGGATGTTGTTGTCACAGAAAATAATCCCTTTAAATACACTTGTTTCACAGTTTCATCCGCTGTTCCTTGCGGTCGTGATGTTGTGGATGGATAGACGTGTTCATGGGATTCGAATTCATTAGGAAATGGTTGTTGGGTTGATGTTTTACCTCCAATCTTGTTGTTATTGTTACTATTCGCTGATGAAGTAATATTTTCTGCTAATGGATTGGTTCCACTTACAGTGGCTTGTCGTGGTCTTCGTTGTGGATGAGGATGTCGTTTGTCATTACCACCATGATGATAGGCTGTTGCTGAACTACCTGCTCTACCCAGTAAGTGACTGACTTTATTTCCAAATCCTGAACTGCCACCTATAGATGAAGAAGGGGAGGATGGACTTGTACTAGGCTTTTGAGCAGATGTTGTTACGGTTAATTCATTGTTTGTATTTCTGTTATTGTGTGACGATGTAGTAGTAGTAGAAGTAGAAGGGATATTGATGGGACTTGGGTTGTTGCTGTTGGATGATGTGGATAGTTCTGTACTATTACGTGAATGACGTCTCTGTTCCAAAGAAGATCGATGTTGTTGTATTGCATTGCTAAGTCGTTTAAATACATTATGGTGATGATGATGATGCTGCTCGTCAAGATGGGTATTATTATTAATATTGTTATTATTTTCGTCGTCTGCAGAAGAATTTCCAGATGCATGGCCAAAGGGTGGACGACTGATTAATCGATGTAATCCACTTTCCAAAATATTCGGTCGATCCGCTTCGACAATATGTCCTTCATCATCAACGCGAATATTGGTTCGACCACGCCTTCCAAATGCAATACCTGTAGTTGTATGACCATGATGACTCCCTGAATTTCCGCTTTTACCAGACCCTGTCGTTGTTGTCGTCGTTGGTTTACCAAATAAATCATGTTGAACACCACCACTCTTTGAAAATGGAGAATGTTCAAAAGGGGAAGCATCTGCTGGATGAGCCGTTTCGGGTATCGATATATCGGGAATTCTTAAATGTTTCATGGACGATTCTTCAAATGATCCTGCACTACTTGAGGAAGGACGTCGTTTATCGGATGAGGAACCTCCTGCTGTACTTGTTGTTGATGTAGGTGATAATGTGGATAAGAGATCTGGATTGCTTGAATCAGCAGCATCAGCAGCTCGTCTTTCACGTTCCATACGTTCTTTGACGAGATAATAAATAGAAACAAGGGGATGATAGGCGGCAGGAATAGATTGTGGATCATCATTGGGCATAGAATACGGTTTTTTACTAGGAATGGGTGAATGGTAATGATGTTGTTGCATTCGTGAAGCAGAATGTCGAGAACGTTTAGCAAGTGTTTTGGCGGCTTTTTGATAATCTTCGGAGGTAATGATGGATTCTAATTGTTGTTTGATTTCGGCTTCGGAACCAAATCCGAAACCAGTCATGTTCCGAATCACTTCCATATCTACAGGTAATAATAACGGCGCCCGATCCGGTAAATGATTATCCACAGGATTATCGTATCCTCTATTCATCCATGGATGAACAATAATTTCAGATATCGTCGCTCGATGATTTGGATTGGTAACAAGCATTCTTGATAATAAATTCTTGCATTCTATATGTATAAAGCAATAATATCACTATTATTATTGTTATTGTGATCATTAAATCCATCCTTCCCGATCCACACTATATATATATGTATATATATACCTGAACTTAAATGACTTGGATAATCGACATGACCTCGTTTTATTTTGGCATGTAATGCAGGCATACTCTGATCATCAAAAGGTACTTTCCCACATACCAAAACATATAATACAATACCAAAGCTCCATACATCCACTTCAGGACCTGTATATGCTTTTGCATGAAGTAACTCGGGTGCTGCAAAATAAAGTGATCCACAAAATGTAGATAGATGGGAACGTGGTGAAAATAAATTCGATAATCCAAAGTCGATAATTTTTACATGGCCTGATTGTGAAATAAGTATATTTTCGATCTTGAGATCTATTATAATAATTTATATATTTATATATAAGGATAGATCAAACAAATATATAAACGACCACACCCTCTCCCTCGCGTATTAATTATATATATTTGATTTGATTTTAGAGTTGGTTCCCCATTTATTTGTAAGTATTATTTTTACCTCGATGAACAATTGAATTTCGATGACAATAATCTAATCAATTAAAGAAGAATCACTTTTTTTAATAAAAATCACAAGAAGAACAACGATTTTTTATATATATAAAATTTAGATTTACCTAATGCACTCACGATCTGTCGAGCAAAACGTCGGGCATGTTTTTCTTTTAATTTACCATGCGAAATAATATAATCCAGTAATTGCCCACCACCCACATATTCCATAAATAAATAATAATATGGATCAAGTACCACCATTTCTTTGAGACTGACAATATGTGGATGATATAATAATAGCATGATACTTGCTTCTCGTATCGTTCGTACTTCACGGTTCTCATCCTTTTCATTTCTTGATTCTGTTGCAAAGCTCCGAGGAACGATCTTTACAGCCAACTGGATCATATACAGATATATCTTAATATTATTTCATTCTTCTTTTTTAAAGATAATAAAAACAGTTTTTATCTTCATCTTTATCCCGTCCTCCCTCCCTTTCTCCCTCTTCTATCTCTCCCTCCCTGCTCTATGATAGACTGTGAGAGAGAGAGAAAAACAAGCGATCACTGGACTTAATGAATAGAACTAACCTTGTCATGAGTGATATTATGCATGGCCAATTTAACCTTTCCCATAGATCCACTCCCTAATGTCGTAACCAATGTATAGTTGCCAATAACTTTACGTGGTTTTATTCTTAGTTTACTGGGATGTTGTGATGTAGAAGAACCACGTCGAGGTTTATTATTATTATTGTTGTTGCTGACACGTTCTTCGTAACCAGGTGGTGCTACGTCGATTGGTAAAGATTCATTGGTAATACTTCTTGTAGAATCAATATCCTCACCATGATGCGAGCTCTTTTTCGACATGGTTTATGAGGAAAGAAAGAAAAAAAAAAGATCCAAAAACGCTGGGGAAAAAAATAGAGGAAGAAATAGATATAAATATTTTTGTAAAGGTAAGAAAAAAAAAAGAAATACGGTTGTAAGCAGCAGTGTGTGCGATATTATAATGTTATATATATATATATATATATATGCTTGGGTTGGTATTAAAAAAAAAGGAGTTCCAAAAGTATCATTTTATTTATTGTCTTTCTTTTTTATCTCGGGAAATATTGATAAGACAAGAAACTACGCTACTTATACTTCTTCCCTTATATCCATATATACCTTCCTTATTATAATAATGTAAGAACTTTTTCTTTTTTGATGAACTGACAAACAACCAAGCTATCATTCACATCCTTACATTTTTACTATTCTGAGAAAAACACACATGCAAAAAAAAAAAAAAAAAAAAAAAAAAAAAAAAAAAAAAAAAAGATTGATACTGCTATTGAATAAGAAATAATATATATATGTAGTACATCCATGATAGATAATAAGTAGCTTGAAATACAATATAATATATCATTTAATAGTATATCATATGAGATATGTTCAAATGACGTAAGAAGGTATACTATTATGACTAGATAAATCAACTTGTTACATTATTGATGTATGTTGACTATGATGATGTGTTTTAGTCACTAATGAGATTAAAAAGATAAATTCAGGCTTAAGACTCTCACACACGCTCAATCCAAACTGAATTAACGGCACGTTTTATATTTTACCTAAAAAGGACGTAACCATTACCTCATTGTCTGAAGAAATCAACAGGCTGAACTCGCTTTGACTTGGCATGTGGGTTGTGTAACATAAAAATAGCATCACTCTTTTAGATATGGATGCCGATAATGCTGGTAATGTGGATATGTAACTTATCCAGCATATGAACGTCCTATTATCTTCTTGTTAATGTAGCTTTTGCTGAAAAACAATGATTTTGAAGGATGCTGCATTTCCTTACCCGCATTGACTTTGATGGTTGTTTCGATATTACTACCAGTCAAAGATTGATGTTTATATTTATCATTTTAGTATTTGTTTCCTTATCAATGATTTGGATACTTTAGCAACGGGATGATGAATTGAAGGTTTGAGGTTTTGTAAGCAAACAAGCACGACAAGTATTCAAGGTTACGTCAAAATTACGAAAATGATAAGACATGGATTCAACAACGTAGCATGGATTCAACGACATGGCACGGATTCAATGCTCGACAGGGATTCGACGACATGACGCCGATAAAAAGACGCTACAAGGTCATCGCAAAGATATAATGGTTATTAAGTTATTGAGTAGACAAGTCGACAAGTATAAAATAAAATTCTGAAAATCTGTTTAAAGTATTTTTCTTCTGTGTGTATACAACTATATTTCATTGAGAATATCTTTTTAACCTTGGCGCATAAAATGATTACATCGTGTTAAGTGGGAAGTGACAAATCATACAAATAACAAAAGCAGTGAACATTGGGAATTGGAAATTGCGTAGTATTATGGGATAAAACGCAAGATCATCTTTAAATCTTTTTACTCTCTTTTTTTATATTTTTTATAAAACACATTATTGCTTATTTTACATTACCAATGACATCGACCTCTCCTCCATCCCCGCTCTAGAAACTTGAGATGACACTCATGAAGCAATCATTGGATTGTGTGAACAAGGCGAATAACTATCTTGACTATCAACTGCCCATATATAATTATTGATGATTTTATAAGTATGTGTGTGGTGTGTGTGTTTGTGTTTGATGAGTGCTACCATTAGTAATAATGGTGCCATTTTTTTTATGAAGTGTTTTAATGATGATCATGTTTCCAGGTTTGTAAAATGCGAAATGGATATCGTCGCTCGAAGTGTGTGATAAATAATTCGACATCTTTGTTGTTTCAAAATAAAGCGTTGACATTTTCAATACGTGCGCTGATCCCCCCCAGAAAAAAAGCCGTGTTATAGGTTGGCTTTGTTTTGGCATGTTTTGTTGCTCTCGCAATTAAATAGTGGTGTTTTCCCTTTGGTTTTTATGAAGATGACTGTTATGATGACGATGACGATGATGATGAAGACGACAATGCTTCTGCCGCTGTGTTGAATACCCCATTCTTTGATCATTCTAATGCTGCTTCCAATAATATGTTGAGTGATCATTGACGGTTTTCCTCTTCAGTACAATAAGTATACTCCCTCGTTTGATGTTGTATCCGCAAGAAAAAAATGTGTTATGGATTGTTGGTTCCAGATATAGTTGTATGTAGATCATTTGAATTTGGATTATTGTGTTTTGATACGATGATGGTGGATAATTGTTATTCTTGATCCTCTGAAATAAGCTGATGTATATTCGCGTAATTCAGTTGCTTTTATACATACATTCGAACAGGCTGATAAGATCCCCCCTTCTTTTTTTTTTGTTTTTGTGGCGACGACGATGCTACCAATAATGATCGAGTTGTTGAATCCGAGAAGATTTGATTCCACTTTTTTTTGTGACAATTGTACTACTGCTTCCAGAAATGTGTTTAAATATTTGATTTTGATTCAAATATTGATTCAAGTTTCGGTTTGTTGATTGCAATTTCTTGTATAAATGAAGTTGATTTGACATAATATATATTTTGATTCACAAAGAGAATTGTCTTTGTTTGATTCGAATCATTGTTCATTGTAAGTAAACGTTGTTGTATTCCCCCATGTAAGTTATGAAGACACTTGTTGATGTTGAAGATAAATTGATAATGATGAACAAAAATTGATGATGACAACGACTTGCTAATAATGATTAAGATAAATACTTGGTAGTAATAATGACGATGAAGAAGACTTGTTGATGATAACGATGGAGAAAAGCTTGTTAATAGCGATGACGACGGTGATGATAAAGACTTGTTGATATATCTGAAGATATGTTGTTTATAATGAAAAATATCTGTTGATGATGATGATGACTAGTTGGTGAAGAATATAAGTTTCTGACGACGATGATCAAGAAGATAGTAACTGCTGATAGGTATATAGAATTGCTGATAATAAAGAATAATCATTGGTGGCGATGAGCGGTTGTCGATGATATTTTTTATAAAGACGACGACGACTTGATGATGGTACTGTAGTAGTAATTTGATATTTATGGCTTGGTAAATATGATGCTGCTGCATTGATATATAAATATCACAGTACCAGTTTGCTACTTTTCAAGTATATTTCGGCTGCTGCTTCCAACGGTGTAATTGTTCTGTATATTCGATTGAATAATAGCTTGATCCCCATTAAGAATAAAGATATTCTTGTTTGATTGTGATTGTTAGTTCTCGTGCTGATTTCATAATCCATCATGCTTTTCCTCGTGATAAGCATGCAGGTGAACAAACGATAATTAGAGTATTGACTGTGTTAATATTATCCGCTTTTTGTTGGTTGAATGAGTTCCGTGCAAATGTTTGATATATGGTACACGAATTTTTCTGTTCTTGATATAATAATTTGTCGAATTCACAGAAGGAAAATAATAGTTTGATGTATATTATTGAGTAGTATACTGTATAAAAACCTCCATTTTTTGTTGTTTAACATGTTAATATTTTTCATTGTAAGAATGTGTTGTATGATATGGTTTGGTTTTTCTTTTATTTAAAGAATATTGATAGTTGTGCTTTTGTTTGGATTGATGGTAGTTGTTTATCCGCAATGATATTATTGTATGTGAATTGCTAGTAAAAAAAAGAAGAAATAGTAATTGCAATGATGATGCTTGTCGATAATGAAGAAGATGGAATATATGTTGCTATAATTGTCGATATGAAGAAGACGAAATGATTGATGTCAAAGTTATCAATGAAGAAGAAGGTGTCGGGATAGTCCTTGATGATGAAGATGAAGAAATGGGCGTTGTACGTAATATTATTTATCGATGACGATACTGCTACTGCTTTACATAAGATGCCATTACTATGTTGGGTGTTTTTTTTTTCATTTTTCCACAATCAGATACAATCGTGCATTTTTTTGATTGTTATACATGCTGACTGTTTACAACGGAGATAGTTTGAATTTGGTTGATAACCTGGTGAGTTGTTTTGTTGTTATCGCACCATTCCACTGCTGCTCACCCCAAAGATAATTTGAATGGAGGATTGACTCTTGCTGCTAGGTTGATTGCCGTATTTTCCCAAGATTATTAAAATGGTGTGTCTCTTGAATTACAAAAGAGATGCTTGACTATTGCCATGGTGATAGTAGTTTTCTTGTTGTTTTGCTTTAAATATTGATCCAATTAAACTCTTGTGTGCGCTTATGTTGCTTTGTGTTTGGATGATGGCTGTTACTTTGTAACTGATCGTAAATAATTTTAGATAGCACGATTGTTTTCCTTGGTTTTGGTAAAAGAAGATGTATAAAATTGGTGCTTGAATTTTCAGCTCTTTGTTGATATACAGATATATCTTAATGAGTAAATAATGAAACAGAGGTTTGTTGGGTGCTAATAAAATCTTGGTTTGGATATAGTGAGCGTGTAACATAGTTGATCGATAGAAGGTGATAGCGATGACAATCAGAAATGCCCAAGCCAAAGACGGAATTCTCTGTCCAATAGTATAGGTAAAACTATACAAGATATCTTGCCATTTGGAAAATGAGTTGTTACACACTTCTTAGCGGAATCGTATGGCCCACCACTCAGTCAAAGAAAGGAAGCCTTGAGACCGCCAGCGTTGCCACAACGACGAGGACAACTGAGTTGTTACACACTCCTTACCCGACAAAAAGCCAGGAAAGCCAAGTGGCGTACACGCCAAAAAAAAAAAACGCCACAGCAGCGCACCCAACATGCGCACACCGTTGGTGACATTGAACCAGCAACAAAGGTAAGAGAAAAAAGAGAGAGAAAGGTAATGACAATGATATCCATACTATGGCCGAATGAAGAATCCAGAACGCTGTACTTTGACTTTTTGAAGAGATGTAAACCACAATGGCTCAGGGCTTTGAATGGAACAAAACAAAAGGGGGACCGAATGGCACACTGGATCTCTTATGTGGTAGGAGGTCCGGGCTCCGATGCAATTGTTTCCAACCCTAGGAGACAGTGACAAGATCCACTTTAGAAAACAATACTATGAAATAATAACCAAGGAATGGTTTTACTTTCTGCTTCCACTATAACAATCCCTCATCATAAGAGATTATTATAATGGAGTCATAAGTATATCAACCAATGTATTTTAACAGTTAATCCATGCATTGTTCTATTATATCCACATGAAATCTTGTCAAATAAATATATATAAAAGATACTCAAACATCTTTACGTCAAAAACACAAAACATAAAGCTTTTACCATATTTTTTTTGTATCTTTTTTCTTTATGTAATATGCTTGATGCAGAGATTGTTTGGGTATCCTTATGAGATACGTGTACTTACTGTAATAATTCTTGAAATGAGTATTTCTTGTTTTCCAAATGACCTTGCATGTCCCCATAGGATTAGAAACAGTCGCACCGTATGCCCAGTCACTACCACATAAGAGAACCAGTGTACCGCCCCCTTTTGCTCTGCCCCACCCAAAACCCAGAACCACTGCGATTTAAACCTCTCCAAAAAAGCCAAAGCACAACGACCCTTCATCTCCATCCGACTAAAGCATGAACACCATTGTCACCAGCTTCCTCTAACTCTTCTTCCTTACCTTTGCTACAGATCCAATGCCACCAACACCCATCTCCTGCCGAACGGGACGCAATTGCTCGTAGCACAGACGAGCCTATTTTATATAAGAATAAAGATCCATATCAGTTATCAATTTTTATACACAACCACATGTTCAATCTACTGGTTATACTATGCAACATACCTTGATGGTTTAGAACCATCTTAACTATACCAAAAACGGCCAGGCAAAACTTCAAAAACTGTAGAGGGAGCACACTCGACCTATAAAATAATAAATAGCTGGAATGGTGGTAGTTAATAACCATAACTTATTAATATGTCATTTATGCCATAATCTTTTTTACATATATAACAATTTACCTCTATAGAATAAATAAATAAATAGAATAAATATGGCAAAAATGGGGGTATATACATAGAGGGAGCATGCTCGACCTATGGTAAAGGATAATAGATGACATATGTTAATAGTGTACCCGTTTATAACTCGAAAGCTTTGTATATATATATATGGACACTTACCTCAAATAAATAAATACTAGGTGAAAATATATACGAGAAAAAAAAGCGGCAAAAAAATATGTACAGAGAATGGGAAGGAGCCTGCTCGACCTTTCATAAAGTAAGAATATATAAAAAGTTGTTAATATACACCTAATATTAAGTATCTTTATCTTGATTACTTTTTTCATATCGGTTACTTACCTCACCTATAAATAATAATAAAGAAAAATATGTACAAGGAAAAAAACAAAAACAATATATATATATATATATATATATATATATATATATACACTCTGAGGGAGTCCAGCTCAACCTAACCTATAAGTAAAGCAAGAATAGCATAATAGTTAATATTTTAGCTTGAAAGCCTACTTTCTAACAACGTTTTATTTTTAGTCTTACCACAATAATAAATAAATAGTCGTCGTCATCAACCAGAAAAAGAAAAGTAAAAGGGGGGTCTGTGCCAAAATGTATATAATTCGTTAGCATCAAATGACTTGTAAGGTACACAGGTTCCTGCTTCTGTGTTTCAACTTTAAAAAAGCTTACCCAATAAAAGATAGAAAATACACAGAAAAAAGAAATGTTTTTTTTAAGGGGTTTTTTTTTTACTTTCGCAATTCTTCTCAAAAAAAAAAATAAAAATAAAAAAAAAAAGATAAGTAAACCATGGAATGCATTTTGTGATGGAAGAGATGAACATTTAAAAGAAGACTTACTTTTTGTTGGGTTTTTCGAGTGTTATATATATTTTTTTGGAGTTACTTACTGTTTTTTTTTGTACTTAGAACCACAATGCGGTTGCATTAGGTGGAACAACATCTTCGTCCATTTGGTCTCCCCACCAATTTACATCCATATCTTCAGCATCACCGAACTGCTAGTCAACTTCCATCATATTACCATCATCATCGTCATTTTCTTCGTTGTCTTCTTCGTCGTTATCTTCTTCATCATCTCCTTCTTCTTCACCATCTTCGTCTTCTTCTTCTTCTTCTTCTTCTTCTTCAGCTTCGCCTTCTTCGCCTTTTTCTTCTTCATTATCATTGTCATCTTTTTCATCAACTTCATCTTCAGCAACAGCAGCGGATTGAGGTGGTGATGTGGCGGCAACAAGGAGAGACGGAATAGAAGAGGCTGTGGGGACAACAGCAGGAGTAGCGGCAGAAGAAGAAATGCCGAAGAGAGAGAGAAGGGAAGGAGGGGCACGTCGATAGGGGCGGCCGCGAGGAGCAATTACTCGTTCGCCAATTGGCACTGGAGCATCATCATCATCATCTTCACTTTCGTCATCGTCATCGTCGTCTTCATCGTCGTCGTACTCATCATTTGCTTCCTCCCAAATGCGTTCCAATTCTCTCATACGTGCATTAACACGCGCCTCATGTTGTTCTGGCGTTTCGCCAGGCAAGCGGGGAAACTTGCCACCAACTGATGGGTGATCACCAGAGGGCGATCTCTTTCCACTAAATCGTGGAGAAGAGGAGGCGGATGAGGAGGGAGAGGAAGCGGGAGAAGCGGGAATGGTGGTGATTGGATGGGTTGCATCAAGCCAATCCCGGGTGGCAGCAATGAGATCACGAGGATCTTGGGAAACAGCGGCAGGAGGAAGACGGAATGAAGAGGAAGCAGCTGGGGGAATTACGGAAGAGGAGGAATCGGAAGCAGTGTCAGTAGCGGTAGCAGTAGCAGCGGTGATAGCAGTAGCAGTGGTGAGAGTGGAAGTAGCGGAAGAAGTTGGAGGAGTAACCATGGTGGATAAAATTCAACACGAATGGGGATAAGGAAAAAAAAAAAAAAGAAAAAGAAGTGTATAGCCGTTTCTACACCATTAAATTAATTCTGTCACCTCCCACCAAATTTTTTTGCAGTGAAAATCATAGGGATCCATTTTTTATTTATTCTATGACACACGCACTGGTTAAGCACATGTAAACACGGCAGTTTACTACACACTTATACTTATCATTTGATTGTATATTTATTATTAGATTATTATTACTTTTACTATAAGTGAATACTATTTTTTTTACTATGATTAAGGGGTAAAATTTCAGTCTGAAACAAAAAAAAAAAAGTACACAGACCATCGCTACGGAACAGGTTCCGGATACTCGTCTATTTATTTTTCTCTTCGAAATGACAATCATGAGATGGATGACTAATATAAATGTAATAAATAAATTTATAATGGAATAAATAAATCATCATGAAGAATTGAATACTGTTACTTGTGAATTTACTGTCATTTGTTTCATCTTTTCTATCATAGCTTGGCCAGCACAGGTCTCCCATTTTTCATGGCCAAAGTATTATTACATAATTTCTAACAGGAAAAATACAGGTTATGAAGAACTGAAATATTTTTTTTAAATAATAATAGGGCCACAACAAGTTGAGAACCTGTTCAATAATGCTATAAATCATATACTTGCATCAAATTCTTCGGATCATATATATAACTATTTATACACATATACAAATACCTTTTTTTTTGTTGCAAGATCACTATATATAATTAGCAACACGTGTGGTAATAAATATATAGACATATTTATATTGAATTTTCAAATATTGGTACAATCAAAACTATTTATACAACATATAGTTTATAACATCACTGGCTTTTATTGGTATTATCGAAATAATACGAGGTATGTAATACTGATCCTAAAACGACAAAGCGATGACCTACAAGTACACGATACTGTAATCCGTGGTTTACGCCATTTTTGATCCATTGCTATATATTATCTAAATCAAATAATACTTTCAATAAATCCCACAATCTCTTTGAAATAGTAATTTTTTTTCTTTTCTTTTTACATTTATTTCAAATAAACATTGTATCAAGATGACTAGATTGGAGAACCAACAAAATCATTCTATTGATATGACCAACAACAACTATCATAACGATCATCAAGGTAGTAATAACAATACCACCAACCGGAGTACTCAACAATTCTTCTGTAGTACTAGTAATAGTAGTAACAGTACAACGATAACAACATCAGCATCCAATGATTTAATGATGACTCAACCAAAACAAGAAAAAACCAAAATGCAGTCGCCAACAACGCGCCTTTTATAACGAAGTAACTTTGTATCATTTAATAAAAGTATTCTTTGAAATTGTGGGCAAGGAGAAACGTAACCCACAAGAGATGAACGACGGTGGCTTGATATAAAAACAGGCATGGCACCGCGAAAGATCACTTTTTCATGTCCAATATGAAACGTCGGCATCAAAAAGAGATCGCTCACTCTGAACAACTTTTCAAGGATGGTCTCATTGCTGGTAGCTATGATTCGTTCTGAATTACTGTCATCATCATCAGCATATCAATCATAAGTGCTAAAGTGCTAAGACGGCAACACTGTCACCTTCATCGTCGCCTGCATTCAACAAGAAGATCAAATAGTAGTAGACCATAACTATGTGTTATTGATGGTGTTAATAATAACCAATATCATCTATTCCTTATAGAGAATATAATAAATCAAAATGTCTCGGTAATTCCAGTTGCTAAGGTAGAATGTTTATAGTATATATATATCGTTCTGTTAAAAAATAAAAAATAAAAAGGTGAAACGTGTTTATTATTATTAAATCATTGGGTCGTTTACAATAGAGCCACAATAATGGTGAACACCTTTCTTCTGTACTAGTTAACGAGGAACAAGCAAATACAGTTAACAATGTGAGGCGTACAAACCTATCGAATATTAAAAAATGCACGAGATACCAGTTAGTGAGATATCATTGGTCTTTCCATGTGTTTATGACTATGTATATATATATTTCGTAAGAAGGTTGTTAGTGACACTATTCTTAGACTTTTTGTTAGAGAACTTATTGGAGCCAACTGGTTGTTCAAACGCATAAATATCCCATTACTCATCCTGATGATAGAGAAAATCCGAAAAACAAGAAAAGTGGGAAATACTGGAAAGCTTTGGAAAACCAACGTTATTTTGTTGTATGTTTAATACAATAGTAATTGAAGAAAACCCAAAGAAAAAATAAATAGCGCATATATTTTTAGTAAAAAAAAATGCATAGAAAAAAGAAGTTCTTAAACAGTCTCGAAACAAAATAATAGATCCAGAGCTTTTTAGTATTTATAGATGAGACAGATGCAGGTGTGTTTTGGTACCTACATAATATCGCGCGTATTTTTTTTTAATCATGTTCGCGTCCCGCCCTGTCTGTAAAGAAAGCTTTCTGTTTTACCTTTTTTCATAGAAATGGGAATTTTGAAAAAGCTTATAGTAACAACATTAACCATTGTTGTTGGATATGGGGTAACCATTATTTTTTTTTAATTAGATTCAACAAAATGAATTATATGTATTATTTACATTGAGAATTATACATGTTTCATTCATTTAGGCTATTGTACTCCTACTGAGTTTTCCTATCCCTCAACGACTGTGAGTAACTACTAGTGTGTTCTACTGTTTTTTTTATAATATGTTTTTTTTTTGTTAAGGAAGTTTCTTATTGATCATATACATGTTGTGTTGGTTTCAGTATGATCTATTTACATTGGGTTAGGTTTCCTTTTAGCCCCAATTTTCAAGTACCCGAAACTTTTGGTTTTGCACGTACTAGTTATTTTCATTTGTTGTGATTATGTATTACTACCCACACAACCCAAAGAAAAATAGCCAATGACAAATACTAAATTGTAACCCTCGTGACAAAATAATAGATAATAAGATCCGAAATTTACAAATTACAACCACCGATAATGTCACTCTAGGTAAAAATTTTTGCGCACGCCACACTATATAGATATGGCAATAATACCTTTTTGCTGTTGTATTAAGATGAACTAATGCTTTTCTATATATCATGGATAATTTCCCCTTCTCTCTCTCCCAAATAAAAAGGTGCATGGCATATACTTCCTACATCTTATTATCACCAACATAATCTTCGAAATGATGAAAATATAGAATATCCAACAGTATATGATAATGCCTTATCAGATCCTACTTTTGATACGGTGGTTTATTTCCATGGTAATGCATTAAACCGAGTTGCTCCATGGCGCACAGATCTGTATAAGGTAAAATTATAGTTAAAAAAATTTAGATAAATTTTCCCGCGCTTTCAATTATAGCCCATCAGCGTTACCTTACACACACAATTCACCGCTGCCAAAAAAAAAAAAAAAATAGCGTCTGGAGGATAAGTTTGACCGATTGAACATAATCGCGATCGATTATCGTGGATTTGGTGATTCTGGTAAAGTTAACTAAAGTTTTAGGTTTTTTTCCCATTAAAAAATATGGTATATTACTACTTTATTGGAAAGTAACACATTTTCTCATTTGGTTACAAACACCAACAAACAAAATGTTACTTAGAGGGCACTCCTTCCGAAGAAGGTTTACGATTAGACGCTTTAGCTACTATCGATTGGTTATTAGAAAGAAATGGTAACGGATTCTAATTATTATTAGTGATTTATGCAGATGGGCGATTCCCGCTAAACGGGGAACTAAAAAAAAATTATAATCTCATCTTTTTTTTTAATAATAATAATAGTATCTCATAGTCGCATTACAATTATTGGTCATTCGCTTGGTATTATAATATATACATCAATAAATAGAAGAAGAAAAAGACAGAATACAAGAATAAAAACTTTGTATTCAAGAACAAAAAAAAAAAAAAAAAAAAACTAATAAGGTTTTTTTTTCCAGGCACTGGGGTTGCAACCACATTAGCGTATGATATGACAAAACGAGGTAAACAAGAAAGCATCAAAAAGAAGAAAAAAAACACGTTTTCGTTTTATTAAACAGGGTTAAAGAATAGAGCGGTAAAAGAAAAAAGAGAAAAATAACACAGAACATCTTTTTCCTTATGTGGTGTATAGGTCAATCACCCAATGCGTTGATATTGAAAGCTGCATATAGTTCATTACCCAACCTCATTTTTGAATATAGAATGTTCAACTACTTTACCATTTTAGGGCCTGTACGTTTCATTCCTACTGTACAAAGTAAGTTTGATTTGTTACTATTACATAGTTTTACTATCACATAGTTTGATTTGAAAGGTATTAGTACTAAAAGAATGATATTATTTTTTTTAAAAAAATAGATTGGTTATTAAGTCATTTATCACACGTTTATGATTCTGTATCTCGTATTGAGGTAAGTGAAATGTGTTCTTTGAATTGAGAGGGAGGAAGAATGAATTAGTTAATAGTGGTTAAAAGGAAAAAAGGTCTGATCTGAATAAAAATGGATGCTATATATATATAGTATTTAGAATGTCCAATTCTCGTTGCTTATGGAGCTTATGATATCGAGATCCCAGGCCATAATTCACAATTACTGTTCCACCGCGCAGTCTTTGGCGAAAAAGGAAAGCTGGATTTCGCCAAGGATTGGATGGATAAAGAAGAGAAGGACGATCTCTCAGTACTTCACCGACGCATAGTTCCTAACGAGGCGACGGTCTATCAAAAAGGTCAAATTCATCTGGTTAAATTACACCATGCGGACCATAATAATGGTAAGCTAAAACAAAAACATGATGAATAATGTAGAAAGGATAGACGGTTTTATTCTATTTTTTTTTAAAACGAGGGTGGGGTGTATATAAAAAAGATGGGGTTGTTTCTATTTTGTATATATGTGTTTGTTATCAGTATTTGGTTATATCACTCACAAGTCAAACAAACCAAAACATCATTAAAACCAATATAGTGGGCTACTTTGATTACATGTTTCAAGCAATGGCTGACATCACCGGGTGGCATAGAAGCCTATCATTTCCTTGAATTCAACGAATCGGAGCCGATAAATAATATAAAAAAAGAATTCTTTAATGAACAAAAAAGCCCATGGGTTGGAAATAAAAATGAATTGATTGGATTTGTTCTTCAATATTTCAACTTGCGTAAACCTCTTTTTTAGTTGCCTTGTAGATCCCCGCCTTTTTCTTCTTTTAGTACATGTTTGAAAGCGATTTTAGGGCCGTTTAGTAAAACAAACAAAAAAAACTCAATTAATATTTTTTTTTTATTTGGGTTCCAGTTTTTCAATTTCTTTTTCTTCTCTTCCATTTTTGCTCTCTTCCTTTTTTTCCCCCTTTTCCCCCCAATATAATTATCTATATATATATAGATATTGATAGATAGATAAACATAAATATATACCATGGGCAACGCGCCATCACAACATCCTCAAGTATCAGGTGCTGCAGTTTCAACATTATCACCTAGAGCACAACAACGTTTATCACATCAGGCACCTACATATGCTAATTTTTTCGAAATGGGTGCAGTGCAAACTGCAGCACCACCTCCACGACCAAAAAAGAAACCTACTAGTTCATCACGATCTGTATCATCCGCAGGTGATAGAACAAGTAGTAGTCGACAAAGTAGTAAATCATCTCAAGGTAGTCTTACTCTTGTTGGTACTAATACGAACAGCAATAAACCTAAAAGTCGTAATGGTAATTACCATCATTTTTTTAAATACCAAAAAAATAGTCCATATTCTTTTACTTATTCAAACACGCGTTTTCCTTCCCAACCAATTTGAATAGCTTCAGAAAGTTCAACAGTCATTCCTATAATGGCAGACCCACCTCCCAAATTGGAATATACAGTCATTGATGGTCGACGATATCTAAATCACTCTGACGCTCGATTTATGTTACCTATTGATGATGATGAATCGGATCGTATTATTATTATGGTGAGAAAAATTTCTAAAACTTTAAAAAAAAAAGTATCATGTTTAAACTATAAACAGCATATAATAATTCTGTATTCTTGAACTAAAAAAAAATTATACCTTTCTCTTTAGCATTTTATGTTAAAGTATGCTTTTAACAATAAGAGCTTCAAAGCCCCCGTAACAGAGTTACTCAATTGTACAACATCACGTTCTCAAGTACTTGATATTGGTTGTGGACCAGGCACTTGGTAACGTCATCTATTCTAATGAGAGATGAAGGGAGGAGATAAAAAGATTGGGTATATTTCTAAATCTTAACTAGTTGGAACTAACGTTTTTATCTGACATGTTATTATTGTATATAGGGTACTTGAAATGGCTACTGATTTTCCCAATGCAGGTAAAATTTTACTATTTCATTTGCTTTATCTTCTCGATGATGATGATGATGATATAAATATATATACATATATATATATGATATACTCATATACTATTTATATTTTTTTTTAAAAAAATGATTAGATTTCCACGGTATCGATCTATGTCCCTCGTTTCCCAATTCCATTAAACCCAGCAACGCTCGTTTTATTCAACACAATATGCTTGAGACATTACCATTTCCTGACAATTCCCTTGATTACATCCATATGCGAGTCATGTTATGTAACTTGACTCAAGCACAATTGATCCGTTTATTATCAGAAGTCAATCGTGTATTAAAACCATTAGGTTTTATTGAAATTGTGGATGTGGAATATCGAGTACAACGGCCTGGTCCGATTGCTGACCAATTGTTGAATCAAAAATGTAAGTTTCACCTTTATAATTTTCTGTCCCGCTTTTTTTCGGTCTTACCGAGTCAGGAACAATATTTACTCACTCAGAAACCAACTTTTCTTTTTATGCTTCCCACAATCAATTATATAGTACCTGAAACAATGCTTCAACATGATATTGATTTTCAACTTTGTTATAATTTATCCACTTTACTCATGACACAACAACCTGGATTTGTCGATGTTCATCAAGATCGTGTGACTATTCCTTTAGGCTGGGGTGGTCAATTGGGTCAAATTCATGGTCAAACTATGGAGGGTTTCTATCAATCATTACATCGCACTCGAGTACGTCAACCTACATCTACACCAGATTATCCTGAAGGTTTAACCGAAGAAATTGTTCAAGAAGCTATGATGGAATGTCAAAAATATCAATCTCATTGTACTTGGTATGCATGTTATGGTCAAAAACCAGCCAGTTCATCAACCACCAATTTGGCTGCTGTATTACAACAACAATTACAACAACAGCAACAACAATCTGTTTATTACGATCCAAATGATACAAGTGCAGTTATTAATCGAGCACGATTTTCTACACCTATCAATAATAATAATAAGAGTAGTAACAACAAAGCAGCAAAGGTAGCTGGAGGTGTAGCTGCTCCTGCTGTTGCAGTGGGTGGTGCTACTACTACAGCTGGTTCTGTACCGACACCACTTGTTGAAGACCATGCATGGGAATCTATAAATGATTTTGTGGATGGTTATGTTGACTAGAAAACTACTCTTTTTTTTTCTTTTTCATTTTGTAAATCCTTTTTCCTTGTATTATCATTTTTTACTTTCCTCATCTTTTCAAAAAAAAAAGAAAAAAAACAAGACCTAAAAACAACAAACAAAAAAGTACCTCACTATATACACACATAAGAACACACACACACACACTTTTTACCTCACTAGTTTCACTCCATTTGTACATAGTTCTTCTTTATTATTTCTTTTTACCCTTCATTATTATTTGTAACCTATTCTATATACATTTACTTATTAATCTTCTTTTTTTTTCTGCGTTTTTTTTACACGATTATTAAAAAAAATATTATTCGGCTACCCCCCTTCTTAATCTTTTTTTTTGCCTTGTTCTGTTTTAACTATTTTGGTAAAATGTTCATAAAAAAATAAGATAACATTCCATGTAAAAATATGCTTTTTTAAAAGTATATATATTCTATTACTATGGCTTATATATAAAATAGATAACGCTATATAAATAGGAGAGATAATAATATATTCTATACAATTATCATTTTTTTTCCAAAATACCACGACTGATAACAGGGTCGTACTATATTAATATATTGTTACTTTTCACCTATATAAATTGTGATAATATATTTATATATCAATAATCAGGAACATATCATCATTTGTTGAGGGTAACTAATTTACTCCTTCCATTCTTATCATTCTTTATCAATCAACTGTTTTATATAAATATATGTCGCCCATAAGTATACCTCTCCTGCCAATACATACACAATGTTTCTCAGATGATTAACTCGGTTTCAAAAGTAAAACCTTTTTATATATACGATTATACAATACTTTCATGGATTACGCATTAAATAGATCATTAATTATCAATCCAACGTAAATAATACGTCATGTGTACATATAGAGATGTTCGAAACAATCTTTTTTATTATGTGTTATTTATTAATTGAAATGAAAAAATATACCATCAATGTTTTGTTGATATTGCATAAAAGAAGTTGTTTCCCTAAGCCTCAAGTATATAAAAAAAATGAAGGGAATGCCTTATTAATTTCATTTATCCAATAATATTCCACAAAATGTTGCTGTGGCAAATTTTTATATCTCCAAAAAAGAAAGAATTCTAGCTTTATGAATCCAATTAGGAACGCCACGACACATTGTGTGAAATACTAATTTTTATTTTACTCAAAGTACATTATTTTGTTTCTATTTATTAACTATACACTTTTATCCACATAATCCTACAATAGATATATATATATATACTGCCGGATAAAGTTAATAATCTTCTGATGTCCAAACAATCATAGAACTTATTAATAGCTCTTATTTCCTGAATCGTATAATAAATATGTTTTATCTTCCATGAAATTATGGTGAGGATAACATCTTTTGTTTCTGATTTCAATAGGCGTTGCAGCTTACGCATGCGATGTAAAGGAATCCGAAAAAAAAAAAAAATTAGGTAATCTATTGCCACGTTGCACTTGGTGTGTTTCGCTTGATGGTTTATCCCATGATTCCGATTTTATTCTTGCTATAGCTCGGATAATATATATATATATATTGCTAAGGTTTTTTTAACTCTTTTGTCATTTTTACGTAACAATATTTATTCTTGAAGAAAAAAGAAAGAGTATTATGTACCAATAGTCTGGGAGGGTTCAATATATAAACTCATTTTCACCAGAAAAAAACATCTTCACCTCCATGAAGGATATTATTGGATCGATAAACATAGTGATGGGGACTGGTACCTGGATCACATGTATATGTTATGGATTGATGCTCCTAAAAGAGAACATCGTTATGTACGTTTAAAATTTGGTTTTTATTTAAAGTCTCTGTTGAACACATCGTCCTTGTCGGACTTTTTTGTTCGAGACAGATATTAAGAGAAAAAAGTGGATGAAAACCCTGCGCTCGTAAGCAGGGAAAAAGTTAAGAGGGAAAGGTTAAAGGGTATGTCATATAAAATATGAAGGGGTTACAGTGAGTCTGTTTATAGAAAGTAAGTGACATAAAGTAGTAACTGTATCTAACTAAGTAATGAGAGTACACTAGGGAAAAAGGAAATGGGGAAGAAAGAATGGTAATAAAATAAAATAAAATAAAAAAATAAAAGGGAAGAAAAGTAGCTATAAAGGGAGTATAAATAGTAAACTTACTCTGCTTCAGAGGGAGGAGGAGGAGTGATCCATTTTACCAAAGCCTGACCGGGAGAGTCATCGTAGTATTGTTAGAGGTTGCTGCCGGGGTGTTGGTATGCATCAAGTTCTGCGAGTATTTTATACACAATTGGCCATTTGCTGCTTAAGTGTTGGATTCTGCGTAGTGAGGTTGGTTTCGATTTCGGGAGCTGATTTAGGATGTGAGAGAGAGGATCTTCATGGTATGATGGTAACTGTAGACGATGGTGCATGCGTAGACAATGTATAGCATGTTTCTTTGTAAGTATTTGTGACGGGCATCTTGGACAAGGTTTGGATCTTCCACCTGGAAGCCAACCAAGCCTCCATCTGATACAGCGGCTTCTTTCCTTGTTTGTCATTGGGATCCACATTTTTGGATCGACACCCAATTTCGGGAGACAGGCACATAATAGTTTTGCACCAGTCGGTGCAGAACGTATATTTTCGAAATTGTCAACTAAGTATTGGCGGATGATTGTCTTAAGCATTGTTCCAGAGATATCATTGTATGGTGGTGGGAGAAGGTTTACAATATCTGATTTGTTGCAAAGTTTGCTCCAGTAACTTCTTTTTTGTGCTTCGAGTCCTGGTAGTAATTGTGTTAGGAGTGCATCATCAGGTAAAAATTGTGCTCTGTATACAAATTTGACTTGCAATGTTGCTATTCGTTCTGACATACTTGGTAATTTAGTGAGGTGGCGCATGATTTTTGTTTCAGATTTAGAATGCGCACAATAAATCATACGAATGCATTGGTTTTGAGCTTTTTCAATATTAGCTAGTTGTGGTGCGGTAAAGATTAATATGGCCAGTCCATACTCGAGTTTAGGCCTTATAAATTGTGCATAGAGCTGACTGGATAGTATTCTAGAGAAGCCAGAAGGGCTGAGGCCAATATTGTTTAGAACTCGCATGCTGTTAATAGCTGAGATTGAGTTACGTGTAATTAGCTGCTGTGCATCTAGATAACCCTTATTGTTGATCGGCACCCCAAGATAAGTAAAAGAAGTTTGGTTTGGAATTGGGGTTTCATATAGATGATAAATGTGTTCTGCATTATCTGGCTGTACGATAGCACATTTAATTGGATTCCATCTATATCCTAGATCAAGACTGTGTTGTTGACAGAGATTAAGTAGATTCTGCATGTTGTTTGCTGTACTAATGAGTACCACATCATCCGCATATAGGAGGCATTGAATATTTGGGGGTGGATTTGTAATGTCCAAAGTTGAACGTTGCTCTCTACTATGTTGTTGGCGTGGGATGATTGTTGGTTGAAAATCATTGTCCTCATGATTAGGTACGTTTGTCAAGGCTAATGGTTGATTTGGTTCAATTCCCCCTCGTCTGAGCAGAGTCGGTAGACTATTTATATAAAGAGAATATAGAAAGGGAGATAAGATGGAGCCCTGAAGGACTCCAGTAGTAGGTGAGAAACGGTGTGATACCGAATTGGATATGATAACTTCAATGAGAACATCATTAAATAGATTTTTTAGTATTGAGAGTAAAAGATAGGGAGTATTATTGTCACTTAACAGGTTCCATATAACCTCACGATCAACAGTATCATAAGCAGATTTTATATCTAGGAAGGCCAGGGTTGGGGTTGTACCATGAGTTTCTTTGTGAATTCTGCATAATTCCTGGAGACAGAACGCTTGGTCAAGAGCACTTCGAGCTGGCCTAAATCCACCTTGGGCTATATCTAAATCTGGACTGTGTGCTTGGAGTAGATCTTGGAGACAGTATTCAAAGATTTTTCTTACCACAGAAGTTAGGCTTATAGGTCTGTAGTTGGCTGGATTTTCAGTGTCACCTTTTTTAAATATCGGAACAATTTGAGCTATTCGCCATAATGTTGGTGTATATGAACTGATCCAGCATAGGTAGAACAACTTGTGAAGAACAGGAGCAATTGTTGTTACTGTTGGTTTTAGCATTTCACTTCTGAGGTGGTCCTACCAGGCGCTTTCTTTCTTGGAAGGCGGCCTATTGAAGCTGACACTGTTTCTTCTGTGATCAGTTATTACAGGTTTTTTCCAAATTATTTGCGTCAAGAAAAAATCATTTTGCGTTTCTAAATTTTGCGTTTCCCTCCTTAAATCAATGATTTTGATGAAAAACAGCGCAAAAATTATATTACTTAGCGCAAATAATTTGGAAAAGACCTGTACATAACGATGTTCCCGGTCAGGCTTTGGTAAAATGGATCACTCCTCCTCCTCCCTCTGAAGCAGAGTAAGTTTACTATTTATACTCCCTTTATAGCTACTTTTCTTCCCTTTTATTTTTTTATTTTATTTTATTTTATTACCATTCTTTCTTCCCCATTTCCTTTTTCCCTAGTGTACTCTCATTACTTAGTTAGATACAGTTACTACTTTATGTCACTTACTTTCTATAAACAGACTCACTGTAACCCCTTCATATTTTATATGACATACCCTTTAACCTTTCCCTCTTAACTTTTTCCCTGCTTACGAGCGCAGGGTTTTCATCCACTTTTTTCTCTTAATATCTGTCTCGAACAAAAAAGTCCGACAAGGACGATGTGTTCAACAGAGACTTTAAATAAAAACCAAATTTTAAACGTAATAACTGATCTTTGTTCAAAATAGTATCATATGATAAAAGATGAATCGTTTATACTTCCTTTACCTTGAATAATACTTCTTCTTCTTGATCATATGTTTCGTCTTTATAAAATAAAATACAGTTGTGCCTTCATTTCCATTTGACATTTGATTCCATTGTTTGAACAAATGATGAGCAACAATGCCTCAAATCATTTTCATCCTGATTGTTGTTTCTTTTGAGATATATTGTTTAGTAAAAAGCACTTGCCCCTGTATTTTTTTTCTTTTCAGGGTACCCAAATAAAGCAAGTCAAAAGAAGAACTGGGAAGGAAGGAGAACTACTTTACACTGAAATTTCATTGGTACCCAAGAACTCCCCCGCATACATCAGGTACACATAGATTATGTCATTACCAAAGTAATTCATTCGTTATGGAGAAAAAGAATGTTCCTTATTGGTATGTTGATCAAACACATTACATCTCGATTAGCCAAGATTACCACTACTTTTGTCATACATTCCATTTGTTCCTTTGTATGTCTCATTTTCAGGATCCATATACTACTATGTACAACACATTATAATTGGATTTTTTCACTGACATTTTATTTATTTACTTACTGATGATATATACTACTAAGAAAAAGAAGAAGAAATAGAGGGGGATAATCTATAAATGATACTAACAAAAATAAGAGAGAGAGAGAAAACAAAAAAATGATATGATATGAATGATACAAAGTATGAAAAAGAGAAAAGAAAGTAAAAAAGAATGAGAATAAATAAAAAAAAGATATTTGAAATCAAAGAATGTTTTTTTTAAAAAGGAAAAATGAGAAAGAAACTCAAAAAGAGATCTTAATGAGAACATTTTGAAGTTAAAGCCTTATGAGCTTCAGCCAATTGTTCTTCAAGAACACGTATACGTTCTTGCATATCCTTATCCTTAGATTCCAAACCCGACTTTTCTGACTCAAGCACAGCGACGCGTGTGGTCAATCGGGTATTCTCACCCTCCAACTCGGTAACACGTTTCTCCAAAGCTTCCATCTTGAGCAACTTTTTCAAGCGCGAACGACGAGCAGCATCAGTATTACGTTGACGTTTCAAAGCAATATCATCTTGTTCCTTATCACTGAGCAAAGCAGAGCTAGCTTTACGCTTACCACCAACAACCACTTGAGGAGTAGTAGGGTTTGAAGGAGAAGACATGGACATTTCTGTAGTCTTGGGCATAATTGGCACAGGTCTTGGACGCTGCTGTTGAGCAGGAGCAACAGGTCTCATAGCAATCACTGGCTGTTGTTGCTTGGCAACGGGACCAGCAGTAGAAACAGGCCAAATATCGGGGAACAAAGGAATGCCAGGTGATGATGATGATGATGATGATTGTTGATGATGAAATGAAGTTTCCTTGACAGGGCTTGCAGTTAAAGGAGGTGATTGAGGTAACAACGAAGTAGAAGGAGGTGTCGATACATCGCTACTACCCGAAGAAGACATGGGAGTAGTAGCCATAGAAGATAAATCTTGTTGTTGCGTCAAAAGACCTGAATGTTGAAGTTCATCAGCAAGCCAATCATCAATCATAAAATTGTTGGTTGCTTGATTGTTGTTTGAAAGAGCCGTCGTTGTATTTACTGATGTAGTTGCAGTATTGGATAAATCCAAAAGTTGCGATAATTGATCTTGTTGCAAAAGATAAGGATGCGTAAGGGTAATGGCAGACAACAAGGCGTCTGTACCCATTGGAGTTGATGATGATGATGTGGACATTTTTTTCGTTACTATATTTTGATATTTTTGATTTTGTTGTTGTTCTTGTATATATCGAGTTGGAGGGTGAGCGAAGCTGTTTAGTTTTTGTGGGGATTGTTGTTGTTTCCGTATTTTTGTTGCTAATTTCCTGGGGTGTTTTGTTGGGTAAATATCTTCACAGTGCAGGTGGATGGTTCGTCAGTCGTATAGGCAAAGAAAGGCGAAGGGGTTTCAGAGTTAGAGTAGTACAGATGCTTATTAGAGATAAAGGCAGACATGGAGAGAAATGAGGGTTCTTGAGATAACAAGAGATTAATATAAAGCAGTTTTAAGATATTTAAGACAAATATAAGAGCGGGTTTTTTGGAGACAAAAGACTAGTAAAAAATCAAGCTGAGAAAAGAGTTTAAAGAATTAAAAAATAATAGCCACCATGATTACAGGGTCAAAATAATAGTGAAGAAAGAGGGTGGAATATATAAAAGAATAGGTAAATATATAATAATAAAATTAAAGAAAAAGATTTGTTATAATAATAAAAAGAGATTGTAGCTTGAAAGATTGGTAGGCTTGAGATTGAGATTGGGTGAAGCTTGAAAAAAGGGAAAAGAACCGCAAAGAGAAAAAAAGAAAGAAAAAAAAAACAGATGTAAAATGGGAAAAGGAGGCTTATTTAAATACTAAAAAAGATGGCATGACATGATTGGTGGTTGATTATCTCATTCACATGACCTTCCGCCGCCCGACTTATTTTAATTCGTTCTCAGTTATAAACCTTGCCACAAATGCTCTCGTTTTTTTTCTGTCTTTCATTACTACTAACTATACTCAAGGAACGCCCGCGACTCCGCCCGATGATTTCCTCGGGTAAAGGAAAGGTAATATATCATTTATACAAGATGAATGATGATGATCGTGTAGTTTGATGGATATATGAATAGTAACCAATCCAGTAATCAATGATACTCATATGTTACAATCATAAATCTCATATTAAAAATCTGTTTATGGATATATCAAATTAACGCACACGCACATTTTTTTTTTGCTGTATTTTTCACACGAATACAAAAAAACTTTTTATTAGTAACACAATATGATACCGATAAGCGGAGAGAAATTATTTCTATATTATTACTCCATAGTATTTACTCGGTTCTCTTATATTACTATATTGAAATAGTTATAGTACATATACCAAGGTATCCTTATATATTTTGATATATCAACAAGAACAACAACTACAATGAAAAAGAAATTTAGTAATAATCAAATATCATTACTATGTGTTTCAAACCATCATTATCATTTTTTATTATTATTGCCAGATCATAGACAGACAAATAATATAACTCTAAACTAACATTGCCGATGTAAAATGGATGGTATTTTGAGTGGCAAAACATATTTTGTTTTAAATCAAACCAAACAAAGATCTTTTTGATGAAAATCCCTTCATGAATCCATCACCGTGGTAAAATACCATGGGAAAATAATAAAATCTTAAATAGAAATCAAGGGCACTTGTTACTCGATCTGGTAAAAGATATTACACAACAACAAAACAACAAAAAAAAATTTCTGTGATGATAATAGTAATAATATTGTTGGGATTTACCTTTATAAAGTTTTATTATAAATAATAGTCGCAAAGGCCAGGCCCCTAAAAACTATACCAAATTATAACGTTACAGCCGTAAGCTCGGGTTTTGCTTACAAAACAAAATAAAACGCCGCATCAAAATATTTACAGTTTGAGATCCGTTTACATTCATGTCAGGCAAACTATCAGCATATATATATATGCTGCGCATATCATCTCATTCTATGGCATTTTCTTTTGACATTTATAAAAAAAACGTCCCGTTTATTGTTATTATTTTTTTTTGTGATTTGGGGAGAGAGACAGAAAGAAAAACGATGGGACAAGTATAAAATAAGATATGAATTTACAAAATAATCAGATAGAAAGAAATATATAGTAACGAGAGAGAGAGAAAAAGAAGCAGTTTTTTTTCTTCAGAATAAGAAAAAGAATATGAGAAGGTGAATATAATCAAGTAAAACTGTTAGGAAAACAAAGAAGAGAGAAATGTACTTGAACAGCGATTTATTTATTTATTTTATTTTATTTTTTATACACGCACAAAGGAACTTGCCAGAAGTTTTTTTTTTCAATTTAATAGACTGTCGACATATGGTATCTAGATTCTTCGAAATCTTTAATTTGTTGATCATGGAGTCTATGATGGCGAGCACCATTGCGAAGACGTGATGAATAATTGGTGACCACCTTGGCAAAGTAAATCTGAAATAATTATGGGGATGAACGAAATCAATAGATAAGTATTTATGGTATTCAATCTCTCTTTGCCAATTCTATCTAGAATACATGTATATTACCTGAATAAGCATCACAATAAAGATAATAACACCATAAGCAATCAAGAATGTCTTGATAATTCCTTGACAATCTTCTTCTGATGTTGCATGAGCATTTAAAGTACCAGGATATCGTACAGGTGAATAATATTCATTTTCAGTCAATATAGCAGGTGTAAGTGGTACTTGTGAGTTGTCAAATCCAACAAATCCAGATCGTCGACAGGATTGAACCAAATCATCACGATGAACAACCATCAAAATAAGTGAAATAAGGAATTTGATGATGGAAAGAACACAGCTCACCCATGCTACAATACTGAAGGTCTTTGCAAATTTGCGTGAAGCCTATGTATGGGGTTATTTGTTATTTAAATATACAAGTTTCATACTCCATTCTTTTTTTTTATTTAAAAAAAAATCAACCACTTACAAAAAGAGATCCAATGATACCAAAGAATCCACCAACACAAATAATGACCGTTAATAAAAGTCCAATATAATACCATGGTTTGGCTGATTGTCCTGAATATATCGTAACAGCTATATATAAACATAGAATATATTATTATTTCACTTGACCTACTCAATATTTTCTTTTAAAAAAAAAGAAACTTAATCTTCGATTGAAAAATTGATTTCTTACCATTACTGCCCAAGAATCCGGTGACAGCATCAAACAAATATATAACCTAAATTTTTTTTAAAAAAAATAACCAACATCAACATTCGTTCATCGTACCTTAAAAAAAAGATTTTCGAGATTATAAACATACAAAGAACCATAAAGCAATAATAAAAGTGCCCAGTCGAAGTGGAATGAAGCAACAGCACTTATCCATTCCTAAGCCCATGATCAATTATGCGTAATTTGTATTTGAAATAAAGATCGATTCAAACGTGGGATTCCTTTGTAAATAGAGAGGGTTTTGAAAGAAGAAAAAAAGAAACGAATGGTAAGGGGGAATTAAGGGAGGATTAATATCAAAAAGACGGAGAGGGTTTGTGTGTTTATTAAAGACGAGTATGAAATACAGAAGCAGATACACAACTTGTACTAAAATTATCCATCGTTTTTGATTCGTTAATTAATAATTGATGGTCTGGTAACTAAGTTACACACGTTCTTTTTTTCTTTTTATTTATCGTTATTGTTATGCTAACCTTATTATTATTTCTTACTCTGCTCCTTTGTTTTCTATTAAAACTCTCTTTACCAGCAGTATTATTGTTTTTTTTTTCATATCACAATACCAACTATCACATTGTGAATCAACATGAAACCATGCCATTGTACCTGTATAGCTTGCGTAAATGAATATTTTAGTTCCAGTATCATGCCAGGTTTTATGGAAGTATTACTACCTAAGATTTATTTACTTTTTTGCTTCATGTACAGCTAAACAAGGATACAATACATAAAGGTAGAAAATAATATTAATCATCACATTACGTTGTATATATATTATAGTATCTATAAATCTAAGTCATTTTTGATTTACAATGTAGTATCGTTTATAAAATAGAACGAGTATTCATTATCCAGATGCTAGATCTAGTAAGATTTACAGTACAGTATTATATATTAAGGATTTTTTTACAATAAAATGGAATAGATCAAAATAATAGAAAGCAACACTAATTCTTACTATAGAATAAGTGCTCCTAAAAAAAATTCGATCTTTTCTCTGCAAAATGTTGGATTATCGTCTAGGAACACACCATTTATTGTCAATTGTGCTATACCTGTCAAATATACAAATCCGAATAACTATTTTGTTTGTAATGAAGTGAAAATATTTTTCGTCAACAGGATGATAGGTTGTTCAAACTCCAAGTATATGGGTTATTCAAATCCAATATTGAATTGTGTCAAAACCGATCAACATCTTATTTTCTTATTACGTATTTTTTGGTGTTATTTGTTCTTATATAATGCGATTATAGAACAAGAAGAAACTCTTTGCCTTTTTTATATGTTATATCCATGCAGTATATATATAAATATGAACAGTATGCAAAACAAAGATAAAGTAAAAATTTCAAGAAATATGTTATAAATATGTAATTCAGACTTTTATTCATGGACAGGTAGACAATAAATCTCGGTTCCAATATTATTATTCTTGTATTTTACCATCTGAATCCAAAAGACAAGCAATTTTTCCGTTTTATCCAGATCCATCATTCAATGTATCCGTCGTTGGTTGAGTTGCTTGATCGAGTTGCGTTCGTCTGTCTGGGTTTGTTGTCCTGATACCCCATTTCATGTTCAATCCATCACTCAAGAGAGAGAGAGAGAGAGAGAGAGATGCCTTTGGCTTCTTTGCTTTTATCGTCCAATCATATCCATCGTACATTGATTGCATCTCTTGAATGTATGTGTTTCTCGGGTGATCAATAACATATGATAGGAAAAAAACAATAATAATATTAATATTTAAGAACGACAATAACAATGATAATGAAAACCATATATATATATATATATATATAACACGGCACTAAAATGAAACACGTACCAAAAACAGTATTAATAATAATTTCATTCAAATGTAATGCGCCTAGCCCATGTTTAGGATTGCATTATTATAAAAATAATACAATAATGGTTTCCAGAAGCTACCACGAGGAGGTGGCATTACATCAGCTTCCACCTCCCTGTACTTTCAGGCGAAAGATCAGGTTCAAACGGTAGTCCAAAACAGCGAAAGAGAAAGTCGCAATGAATGGTCCACCCCCCGCCGACTGTTGTAGGTCTCGGCATTGGGAGATTCGCAGACATCACTCGCCTCCATGCAGCTCGACAGCTAGACTACTTACCCAGTCGCGATAGCGAAATATCTGTCCGACTTGAGGCATGAGAGAGTCTCCTTAGCATCTCTCGAGGGTCACTTACCACAACCCCGCCTATATAAGATCGTACCGTATCGTAACGAAAACAACCCCAAATGAATGGTGTCATTCCCGTCCGTGCATCTCCCCAGGTTTGTTCATAAAAATAGAAGGAGAGAAGTTTTTTTGGTGCATACCCGAAACTGCATTAGGCTGTGGCATTTCGATTACCCCGCTGTAAGAGTAACCTTCCAAGATGCACTGGACAAATGCACCATTAAATAAAAAGAAAAGAAAGTTCGCAGTCATTCGAGGATGTACCTGCCGAAACAAGCCTGCCACGATTCACCACTTGCAAATACCACGAACTGCCTCCATGGACCCTTACAATTTTTTCATGTTAGCCATTTATTACCTGATCAGAGAGAATGCACGCCGAGTTGGGTTGGTCCATGGAAGCACTTGGGTAATGCTGCTACAAAATAGAGTTGCAGGCCAGAGTGGCGGAGGGGGGAAGGTAAATGACCACAAATTTGCTGCTGCTCCAAAAAAGTGTCATTGACGGCATTGTTTAGCTTGTACAATGAAAACGTAAGAGAGAAAATCGGGTGGGTAACTTCTTCAAGGGGAATGTAAAAAAAGGGGGTCAAAAGCAAAGAGATCTTGTTCGTTGCTGCGAGACAGTTCATTTTATCATTGTTCTTGGTAATTCAAATCCCGCTTTTTTTTTTTTTTTTTTGCTTGCATATTTACGCGACATGCTCTTTTAAGCGTGATAAAAGCGTGATAGTCTATAGATAAAAGAAAAAAGCTGTGAGGCAACATTGTCATGGAAATATAATACCGCGAAATATCCTTGAAAGAACACGCTTTGGAACGCTTTTGTTATTTTTACATAAAGTCTAGTTTTTTTTTTCTTTTAACGATTACCATTCTCTCACTTTTTTTTTTTTTTTTTTTTTTTTTGCGAAGTCTGGGTTACCGTGAAATTATTTCTGCAGTGCTAATTGATTTCACTTGTTGTATTCTAAATTACAGCCTACTTTTTTGCAAGCGAAATATAAGTGAAAATCTGTTGAAAGAAGTGAATATAATGAGCTATTGGTAACAAACTAAGTCTTTACTTTTTACAGTTAATTACATCGTTTTCTATGAATGCTTATTAAAAAAAAGCATGATTTACATGTATCATTTCATTAAAGAGACAAACCAGGACGAGTATAATAAGGATTGGTCAATAATACAAATAAGAAACTCCTTTCTACATAAGAGAATATTTAGCAAAAGATCACTTCTTTAATGGTTATTTATAAGGCTTCAGCAAGTAAATAGTTTTTCATGATTATGTACATGGCAATTTATGTTTTTCTCGTTCTTCCTTTTATTATATTAAGTACTTCTTTCTATTTTTGCGAAGAATAGATTTGTAACTTATAATAGTAAGATTGATCATGGTACACCTATGCGCATTTCAGATTTTATTTATCTAAAATACATATTCGATTGAAAAAATGGAAAACATGAAACAGCTGTAATCGAGAAAGAGTTGGAGCCAGGATAAAAAACTTATATTTCGTTACTGAGAATATTTACAAAATATATAGTGATGATATCCTTTTATATTCTTTGATGATGGTTATTTTCACCGTTGCATACTATTATATGAGAAAGACTGATGATGAGCGAAAGCTCATATTTCTTATTTTTTTTATTTTCAGGACGAACAATTTTCATCATTTTCTATGAAGTATCGACAAGTGTTGTTTCAAGTCGACAATATAAAAAATGGGCACGCACACAAAGGTCCAAAAAAAACAAGTGGTTGAAAGATTGGGAAAGGTGATCAATGGCATCCTGAATGGATTTTTTTTTGGAATGCAGACTTAAATGTAGTCATTGAGTTGGCGAGTACATTGTTCAAATAGTTATTGATCAATAACTGGTGGTATTGTTTTCTTGATCGTGTATATATAGTTTTTATTAAAAAGAAAAGAGAAACTTGCCAAAAGGTAGACGCGTATTCTTGCTTCTTGCATCTATAATAATATAATACTAGGTGTATAGTCATATATTGCGCAAACAGTGGTTATTAACTTTTTTACGAGATATAACCCTTGATTCATATGTGTCAAGCGCTTTTGACGATCGTTTTTATACCCTTGTTAGGTTGTAGTAATATCAAACTTCAGATATAATAAAGTTTGAGCATCCCAAAAACTATACTAAAAAAAAGAGACATATAAAACGACCCTTCTTCATAAATCGCAAAGTATATCATGATGGATTAACTTAAACAAAGCAAAACACATACAAACGTATTCTTTATTTTATTAACATGGTCTGTGCATCTACAAGTATTCCGAAGCAGTCGGTCAGGATATTTGACAACATAAAAAAAAGGCAGGCACTTTAATATAGTAGTAAATGTTGAAGATCAATTTATTAAGATAAAAAGGATAAACAATATAGCTTTGTATTTTACATGAAGAAACTAAACTAATTGGTTTTTTTATCATTTCTTATATATTATTAAAAAAAACCGGCCACCACAGTACTCATCGCCACCTCGTGCCTCAACCAACACACTTGCCCAGACTTGCCTTGGGATCATCATCCTTACACTTGTGAAAAAGCAGTGGCGCCATGCTTTTTCACAAGTGTAAGGATGATGATCCCAAGGCGCACCCCACGATCGTCAATTCCTCCAGTTGTACAATGGTGGAATGATGAACCTGGGATTATGATGGCCTACCCTATGCCTTCATCATCTGGGAACATCCGAAGAGCAATCCTATTGTAATAATCAATCTGGAAAAATTTCTTTCAACCTGAAGTTACATGATGAGTGTATGATCTAAAGAAAAAAAAGAGAGAAAGAAGGAAAAACAGCGAAATCAATTAGCACTGCAGAAATAATTTCACGGTAACCCAGACTTCGCAAAAAAAAAAAAAAAAAAAAAAAAAAGTGAGAGAATGGTAATCGTTAAAAGAAAAAAAAAACTAGACTTTATGTAAAAATAACAAAAGCGTTCCAAAGCGTGTTCTTTCAAGGATATTTCGCGGTATTATATTTCCATGACAATGTTGCCTCACAGCTTTTTTCTTTTATCTATAGACTATCACGCTTTTATCACGCTTAAAAGAGCATGTCGCGTAAATATGCAAGCAAAAAAAAAAAAAAAAAAGCGGGATTTGAATTACCAAGAACAATGATAAAATGAACTGTCTCGCAGCAACGAACAAGATCTCTTTGCTTTTGACCCCCTTTTTTTACATTCCCCTTGAAGAAGTTACCCACCCGATTTTCTCTCTTACGTTTTCATTGTACAAGCTAAACAATGCCGTCAATGACACTTTTTTGGAGCAGCAGCAAATTTGTGGTCATTTACCTTCCCCCCTCCGCCACTCTGGCCTGCAACTCTATTTTGTAGCAGCATTACCCAAGTGCTTCCATGGACCAACCCAACTCGGCGTGCATTCTCTCTGATCAGGTAATAAATGGCTAACATGAAAAAATTGTAAGGGTCCATGGAGGCAGTTCGTGGTATTTGCAAGTGGTGAATCGTGGCAGGCTTGTTTCGGCAGGTACATCCTCGAATGACTGCGAACTTTCTTTTCTTTTTATTTAATGGTGCATTTGTCCAGTGCATCTTGGAAGGTTACTCTTACAGCGGGGTAATCGAAATGCCACAGCCTAATGCAGTTTCGGGTATGCACCAAAAAAACTTCTCTCCTTCTATTTTTATGAACAAACCTGGGGAGATGCACGGACGGGAATGACACCATTCATTTGGGGTTGTTTTCGTTACGATACGGTACGATCTTATATAGGCGGGGTTGTGGTAAGTGACCCTCGAGAGATGCTAAGGAGACTCTCTCATGCCTCAAGTCGGACAGATATTTCGCTATCGCGACTGGGTAAGTAGTCTAGCTGTCGAGCTGCATGGAGGCGAGTGATGTCTGCGAATCTCCCAATGCCGAGACCTACAACAGTCGGCGGGGGGTGGACCATTCATTGCGACTTTCTCTTTCGCTGTTTTGGACTACCGTTTGAACCTGATCTTTCGCCTGAAAGTACAGGGAGGTGGAAGCTGATGTAATGCCACCTCCTCGTGGTAGCTTCTGGAAACCATTATTGTATTATTTTTATAATAATGCAATCCTAAACATGGGCTAGGCGCATTACATTTGAATGAAATTATTATTAATACTGTTTTTGGTACGTGTTTCATTTTAGTGCCGTGTTATATATATATATATATATATATGGTTTTCATTATCATTGTTATTGTCGTTCTTAAATATTAATATTATTATTGTTTTTTTCCTATCATATGTTATTGATCACCCGAGAAACACATACATTCAAGAGATGCAATCAATGTACGATGGATATGATTGGACGATAAAAGCAAAGAAGCCAAAGGCATCTCTCTCTCTCTCTCTCTCTCTCTTGAGTGATGGATTGAACATGAAATGGGGTATCAGGACAACAAACCCAGACAGACGAACGCAACTCGATCAAGCAACTCAACCAACGACGGATACATTGAATGATGGATCTGGATAAAACGGAAAAATTGCTTGTCTTTTGGATTCAGATGGTAAAATACAAGAATAATAATATTGGAACCGAGATTTATTGTCTACCTGTCCATGAATAAAAGTCTGAATTACATATTTATAACATATTTCTTGAAATTTTTACTTTATCTTTGTTTTGCATACTGTTCATATTTATATATATACTGCATGGATATAACATATAAAAAAGGCAAAGAGTTTCTTCTTGTTCTATAATCGCATTATATAAGAACAAATAACACCAAAAAATACGTAATAAGAAAATAAGATGTTGATCGGTTTTGACACAATTCAATATTGGATTTGAATAACCCATATACTTGGAGTTTGAACAACCTATCATCCTGTTGACGAAAAATATTTTCACTTCATTACAAACAAAATAGTTATTCGGATTTGTATATTTGACAGGTCAGGGCCGAAAATAAAGTTCACTCATAATCGAAATTTGGTGCAGGTCTGAAACGAAAAATCAGGGTTATCAAACGCGAAAAACCTACCTTTCATTTCTATATAACGATAATGGTCAGTTCTGAAAACTATCGTCGCTCAATAACGAAAAACCCATCCTATCATAATTGAACATCCATCCTTTCCTTTCATAGTTGAATATTTTTTCCTTTCATAACTGAAAATTTCTGCCTTATAACTAAAATTCTATTTTATCGCCACTTATAAAATCAAAATACTGTACAATTTCTTTCCGCCATATGCTACGTTTCTCTCTTTTTTGATATTAATTACGCATTCGTAAAACTGACCCTGTATCCTGTTTTTCATACTAATTGGTATATGATTCATATATTTTAATAGACATTACCCCCTTTTTGCTGGTATAAACGACGATACCTTCCATTACCTCGTTTCTTTTTTTTTTATTTCGATCTGAACATGTAAATCTATTATTTAAAATGCTATTTACTCCAACACTTGTCATTCACTTTTTTAAAAAAAAGGGTCAAAAATTCTAAAAAGAAGACGACAATTATGTATACAAGTATGATATGAGAGTGTGTAAAACGTATAATGCATTATATTATATTATATATATATATATATATATATATATATGAAAAAAGAAATATCAAAAACCAAATCATCAGCCAATAAGAGAAAAAATGCAGCTACGATTTATATAATGCTTTTTTTTATTACATGGAATTATTCGAGCTCGTCTACAAGAAGTTGATACCCAAACCAAGTTGGAAACCGTGTTGTGGTAGATCAGAGCTCTTGAATCGCAAAGGTATACAAAAGTTTGCTTCCACTCTTGCCAATTCATGATGAAAGATAAGACCGAAACCAGCTGCTGTGCGAGATTCATTGATAAGACTCTCAAGAGTATCCTTCAATGGTGTATCTAAAATATAGTGATTATTCATTAGTCTTCTCTTCACACTCTAATCGTTTCTTTACATTTTTGCTAAAAACGACTTGATTTTCTAAATTTACCTTTAGCTTTGTTAGCAACGTTGCCTGCATTAACGAATGCGTGTGCTCTCACAGGAAGATGAGCAGCACCGGGAATAGGTGCAGTCAAGCTAGCACCAGCAGCAAAATAAATATTTCCACCAACTGCATCATCTAAAATAATAATAATAATAATCCACAATCAGTTTTTTTTTTATTTGCTTAATTCAACACTCTTTCCTCCTTATCGAACCATCTTTTTTCCACTCTATAAAAATGACACAGAAAAAAAAAGATACTTACTCCCATCTCTTTGACCAATACCACCCATCTTGAAACCTCGTACAGAAAGTGGACCACCGACATAAAATCGATCTGAAACGTTAACATGTGTGTGATCATCCTTGGTAGGTACCAATAAACCAAACTTAGCACCTGTACTTAAGACAAGATCACCAAACAAAGGTTGATGTACTTGAGCAGCCAATTCATTCTTGAAATAATTTGCATCACCACGTTGACCAATACCAGCAAATTCTTGAGTAACAGCTAAATATTTGCCCTTGGTTGGCATGGTGACATTATCACGTGTGTCGCTCACAAATGTGTGAATCAAAGCTGATTTGACGTTTTGTGCGGAATCTGCACGAACACTACATAAATGACGCACATGTCAGATTCGATATTGCCTTCCTTGTATTGCATTCCAAGTATCTTCTCTCTTTTTAGTATCCTCATGATTCCATCCATTAGATGAATGGAACCCATATTTTTTTTAACTTTACCTCCCCCAAAAAAAACATAGACTTACGTGGCAGATGACTTTGGTTGAGCTGTAATATCACGATGGGTCATTGCATAAGCAAGTTGATGTTTACCAAATTCAGAAGTACCCTTGATACGAACACCAGCGAGTTTTGAGCGTTCATCATACTTGTTAATCATGGAAAAGTCACGAAAGGAGCCCTTGACAAATGCTTCAAATTTAACATCAGGAGAACCTTGAACAGGAAAACCCACAAGAGCCTATTTTCAACATTATATATAATTATCGTTTCGTCAATTATAAATCAAAACAAGGAGGGGTGGGACTGATATCCATAATTTCATTACACATGTAGAAAAAGATAAACTCAATCACCCCATTCGCATCATTACCTCAGCAGCAGCCTTTGTGCGATTACCAAAAGCAAATCGAGCAGTAGCAGTTTCGGCACCACCAAAGATATTTCTAATTGAAACAGCACCTGTCTATATGAACAAAAAAAATTCCCTTATCTGTGAGCAACATGTATTCATTTATCTTCTTTTTACGGTTATTTTCAGGTATTTTCCCTTTGTTTCTCACTATCCTATCCTTTTGAATTGGAAGAAAAGAAAAATCAAACAATCCTTTTGTTGGAAGATACGTTACCATGTCCGCTTCATTTTCACCTGTAGTAAGTGTGGTTTGATAAACAGCCTTTCCCTTTTCCTTCAACTCAAAAGTAACATTGACGGCATCAGGATTAGTACGCGACGAATCCATATACACCTTGATTTCTTCAAAGATATCATGACGTTGTAATTTGGCTGCAGCTTCTCTGACATTGGTTAATACATCACCAGACGTATTCGCGTCAAACACGTTTTGAACTGCATGGTTCAAGAATGATTCACGAGTAATAGAGGTGCCGAGAATACGAAGTGCGTCAACACAAAGTGGAGCGTCTGGTGGAATAGGTACCTAATGGATTTATTTTTTTTTAGTCATTCCAATGTTGTTATTGTTGCTTTTTGGATATTAAAAATCAGGAAAAAATAAAATAAAATGCTAACCGAAGACGACATGTTTATGCAAAACAATAAAAAAAAACCCCCCCCAGCAACTTTTTTTTTTTACTTTTGGTTCTAATATTTCACTTTAATAAATTTGTCGGTTCAGTCACAGCAAATTTTGAGCGACAAAATGTACTTTGCAGATATAGAAATGATCGACTTGTTTTATTAGATACAAATTATTTAAAAAAAGTGATTGTCTTCCATTTGAATGGTTTTTATATGAACCATTGTTATTAAATCATTTTTCTCTCGATTAAACGCTAGATTTGTTATAGCTGAATAGGATATCCAGAAAAAAAAGAGAAGCATTTATAATCGGAAGCTTTAGAAACAGTAGAAGCAACCCGTAAATATCCGATTGTTCTTCTGCATGCATATATAATAAGAACTTTAGGCATAGCTATTCATATTAATAAAATATTTTCTTTTCATGCAACCATTGATGATTATAAATGTGGATATAGAAGTTACTTTAAATTACGAAAGAATCAATTAAATAAATAGTAAAAAGGAGCAAATGTTATGAGATGATTGTAACGAGGAAACACAACGTATAATCAAATGGACAGAAGGTTTAAGTTAAGTATTATTTATTTACAACTACAAAAAGTCGATTATCTTGTAAGGTGTGGTGTACCAGTTCGGGAAAGAAGTAAAGAAAAATAATGTTCAACATCAAATGAAAAGTGATGGGATCCACCAAGTTCAGTTTCTAACATGTCCAATGATATATAGTGCTTCAAATGTACCCATTCTACATTATTGACAGTATCTTCTTTTTGACCTTCTTCACCATGTTCCTGTTGATCCTTGGTATTTTTTTCTCCTTGATTTTTGTCATCTTTATCATTATTGTGAGGGTGTGCAAATTTGATCTTGGATTTGGTTTCTGGCTCCATGAACGGTGATATCATTTTGAAAGTGGCAAAAAAGAACCAGGGTGCTTAAAAATGTAATGGATCATAAAGAGATAAATATAAATAATCTATTAATGTTAATCTGGAATGACAAGAGCAGCCGAAACTTTTATATTATTATTACTAAATTATACTTACCGTTCACCACAAATGCAACTCCTGTAGGATGTGTGGGTCGATGATGATAGATAACATGTGGGAAATATAGATGATATACCATTAGCTTGATAGCTCTTAGACATACAATAGTATAACTGACGAATGAAACATGGTATTGCACTTAGCAGCGCACATATATATATATTAACAATAATAATAGTTACAAACATTCTTACCTAATCGTTCGGGATAATGATTACCAAGAATATTCAAAAACCTTTTGCACGTAGCAATACTTGGGCTATTGGCACAAGCTGCGTCCTTAAAATCAACAATAATCGCAATGGTATCTAAACTTGGAGGCATGAGACAAATACCACGTTCAAGACAAAATATAATATGTTTGGTTTGTCTATCTTCATCTTTTGAATTTTGACATCTAGGTCGAATAATCCAAATGGGACGACCCTGTTTGTCAAATCCATTAAAATACATTTTGCCAGTTTCAGCCTAATAAATAAATATCCAATAATTGCATCTATTGTTATTATTGTTCTTGTTTTAATACTATTTTGCACTAAATATTGTCGACACTGAATAACGAATAAATATTACTTTTGGCTTTATATATTCTATATCTATTTGATCAGGGCGATAATCTCGACGCCATCGAATGGTACTTTCTAACGTTGTTTTTGAGGACTTTTTTTCATATGTTAATTAGTATAAATATGATGCATTATAACGTATAACAGTATAACAGATGGAAGAACAATCCCCTTTCTTTAATAAAAAATCACTAGCAGCCCCGGGTAGCAGTAGTTTAACAAGTAGATAGATATCTGGTGTGTTTTTACCTCATAATCCCATTTTCGTGCCGTCAGATGGCGTCTTAGTGTTGCGTCCGTCAAAAATCCTTTTTCGTTTGGATAGTATTCATGATCATAATTGAGCATTATACTGCTGATATAATCTCGTAATTTTTCCAACATGGCGCGTTGTGGTTCATTTAATGGCGGGTACTTGATGGATGGAAAATAATTGTACGGTAGATCAAGTAATGGGTCAAAGGTAACAGGTCCCGCTTCGTTATAATGATGAGAATTACTGGTATCGCTGTGAAGAGAATTGGATCTTAATTTTGTTCTGATGAAAAAGTTCATTGTTAATGTTAAGATAGAAATATGTTGTTGCTATTGCTGCGGATCTTTTGGTGAAGATGTCGATACAATGTAATAAAAAGGAAAATATATCATGAAAAGAAGTCGTTGCTTTTTTATAAGTAAGACGTATTATATACCGAATACGTCGTAACTATAAACTGACCTGCCTTTTGTTGTTATCGACACGCATATATAGAGGAACATTTAGTTTATCCTAGCGGAGAGAGTGGCGGTATATAGAAACTGAATCGGCCAAGGCTGTATGCCCAGAATTCAATTAACTGATCTATCAAACCTGTCACACTGCCAAGAGTAGTGTGGGTAGATATAAATATATAATACGTAATGACGATGACAAACAATCGATTTTTCTAACTGTTTTTGTTAAAAAAAACTATCCTGTATATTAAGTTGATTAGTTATTTATTGGTCTAACATAATACAGAAAACTACTTTTGCTACAGTCAAACTTGCTGTTTGTTAGTAAGTATAATATATAAAAAAAATTGGCCATTCGTCTTAAATCATACAAAAATGGAAACATATTAGATAGGCTGGTAACTATATATTGTGAAAAAAAATGGATATAACGTATAAAAAATAACTGCCAATAAGTAGAAGAATAGGATTCTAACATGTCGATGAACAGTAAATTTAACAAGTGTTCAGGCTACCCACAGTCTCCTTTACAAAGAAAAAGCACATTGAATGTTCAGTAAAGAGATTAAAAACACATAAAAATACTTGCTTGAGCAGTTTCCCAGTCCACAGATTCATAATGATAAAAAGTACTATTGTTGAAACTGGCTCTCGATCAAAAACTTAGTACATGTGTTTTTTCGTGGTTGGCGATGTTGTGTTTGGATAAGTGAATTTATAGATTCTCTTACTGTAGATTCACTATTATTAATAATAGACATTGCATAAATTATTCATATATATGATATATAGTATTATTAATTTAAGATGAACTATTTCAAGGTACAGAGACACAATATTGAATGCTTCACCTTTTATTGACTAGATAACTACAAGATATGATGACATCATCTTGAATTAGCTGAAGTAACTCCTTTTTTTACTCGTCAAAAGTTGACAGTAAAATATACTTATTAATACTTAACTTTTTAGAAGTAAAATAGCTAGGGTTATCATCATTTTGTTACTATATCCTTGATTGTATTAAGAGTATGCTAATTACAAGTAGTAATAATGCTACTGCAGCTAATTTATTTCTAGCTGGACGGTAAGCTTTCTTTTTACCAATTGTTACTACACAGGACTTTATATCTGACAGAGGATAATAAAAAAATATTCCTATTATCATCGCGAGAAAGTTTAAGTATAGATAAAAATGAATGCTAATTAATAATCATCCTGTTCAATCATGTTGAAAGAAATATCCTCTGCTCTCAAGACAACGACTCGTCTTTTTTAATAAACGAAGGAACAATTTACTATACATTATAATAAACCAGGAGATAAAACATGGTTGCACCTTACTTGTAGGCAATTGCTAAAAGTTATTTTTTTTTTTTTGCGGTTTATTAACTGCCAACAAACAAAATATCTATATTTTTTATCTGATGTGTCTTCTGTTATTCCAATGATGACACTGCTTGTAACCATACTTCCTTTGAATGGAAAAAAGCAGCACATCTTGTTAAGGGCCAATACATTTTATGCCATATAAAACAAATAAGATTATGCAATGTATACATTTATACTTTACTTGATTATAATAAAAAGGAAAAAGTATGGATAGCAACCAGTGTTTTGTAAACTATAAAAATCAATTGATTGTTGTCTTCTGCTTTTCTGGCATTTTCTTTTGGTTACAAGAAGTTATGGTTTAAACCCAGAAAGAAAAGGCAAAAAGACAACCTAACACGTCGCTTTTGAAAAAAAAAAAAAAAACTGATCTTTGTCCCTGGATTATTCCCGTTACAAACCACGTTTGCGAAATGTAAGAAAAGAATGATGGAGACTTTCAATAAAATAGTGGAGAAAAAGGATATCAATGGGCTCAATGAAGAAAATGTATCCATGGACTCACACCACCACCATTGGATGATAGGACGCAAACACTTGTTCAGTCCAAATCGATCGAGGTGGCCTCGCTTCATGTGCCATTACAACGGAAATGGCACATGTATGTTTGGCCATTTGCTAGCATGTTATATCCTGTATGGACCTACATTTATCTTTTCAAATATGATGAATACATTGTTTCCCAAGAATGGACGTTTGTGAGTCTTGGAAGTATTATCACATTACACGCTCTTTCGTTCTTGGTGTGTCAATGGAGTGTTTCGATTAAAGCTTTATTCACTTGTGTCAAGGTAAAGAGAGATGAAAGGAGATTATATATAGGGAAGAGGTGTCAGAGTAGGCACTATGAATATATATATAAAGAGACACACATGAATTATGGTACGGATGAAGTCTTTTTATATATCTATATATTATTCACATTATTATGACGGGGGTTTTTTTTCTTTTTGTTCTATGATTTTTTTTGGTATAGGAATCGAATGTTCAAAAGGCCAAAATCATCAAAATCATTCCTTTCCGTCATCAAGGCACCGGTACCTTGTGTGAAATCCATCATGGCGAGGTAAGGGAGTTTTTTCTTTTCACTCTCAATTTTTATCTGAAAGAAATAGAAAAATGGGATCACTCAATCAAACATTGGGGGGGGGGTGATCGATATTATATAGAAAGGAGACACGTACTTTTACTTTCAACAAAACAAATTCATTTGGAATCCGGATAAGAAACGCTTTGAAAAGCTTGTTTATCCTTCTGACCTCTGCCCACCTGTTTCCGCTTATCAATCTGTCAAAGGTTTGGAAACAAAGGGCATGATTGATAATGTCAGGGAGACGTTTGGACCCAACCGGTAAGTATGGTTTATAATAGTGATGTGTATTTTTGGATGTATCCATTTATTTTATGCGGGAGAGAGAGAGAGACAGAGGATAACTAATAAGGTCCATATATAAAAGATTTGAAATTCCAGTACCAAAGTTTATGGATTTATTCAAGGAACATGCTGTTGCTCCTTTCTTTGTTTTCCAAATCTTTTGTGTTGGTCTTTGGTGTTTAGATGAATATTGGTATTATTCCTTGTTTACTTTATTCATGTTGATTGTTTTTGAAGCCACCGTCGTGTTCCAACGTCTCAAGACAATTGGTGAATTCCGTGCTATGAACCAAAAGCCTTTTACTGTCTATGTTAAACGTGAAAAGAAATGGATCCAAATCGAAAGTGATGAATTGCTTCCTGGTGATGTTGTATCTATGAGTAAGTGATTGTTATGGAAGCGGGATGGGAAGAGTTGGGAAAAAGTGAACAAGAGGGAAAGAGAGAAGGAAAGGCTATTATTATCATTATTATTATTATTCTGGAAATAGGATTAATAATGGATGATGGTAATTTTTAGCTCGTACCAAGGAAGATCAAGGTGTTCCTTGTGATTTAGTGATTTCAGATGGTTCTTGTATTGTCAATGAAGCCATGCTTTCGGGTGAATCCACACCTTTACTTAAGGTATATTTCAATTATGCAACAGCAAAAAAAAACCAAAAAAGGAAATAAGAAGAAAATTATTGTATAGATATTAAGAAGAAAATTGGATCGACCTTCTGTATATATATTCACTTTTTAGGAATCGGTTGCATTAAGAGATCCCAATGATTCATTTGATTTGGTAAACGTTGACAAGCTCAATGTGCTTTATGGTGGTACCAAGGTCTTGCAGGTCACACCTCCAGAAAAAGATGCTGCTCCTGACGGAGGATGTATTTGTACTGTTGCACGTACCGGTTTTGGTACATCCCAAGGAAACCTTGTTCGTACCATGATCTTTTCTACTGAACGGGTTACTGCCAACAATTTCGAAGCCTTGTTATTTATCTTATTCTTGTGTGTCTTTGCTATTGCTGCCTCTGCTTATGTTTGGGAAGAAGGTGTCAAGAATGATCGTAAACGTTCCAAGTTATTATTGGATTGTATTTTGATTATTACCTCTGTAGTACCACCTGAATTACCCATGGAATTGAGTATGGCTGTAAACACGAGTTTGGTTGCATTGGCGAAATTTGGTAAGCTATCCTATAAATGGTGAAAGGAGAGAAAGAGAGGAAGAAAAAGGAAATGGAAATACAGAAAAGAGGATATTTTTTGATTAACAGAACCAAAAAAAATATAGCCATCTATTGTACCGAACCTTTCCGTATTCCTTTTGCTGGTAAAGTGGATGTCTGTTGTTTTGATAAGACAGGTACCCTGACCGGTGAGGACCTTGTCTTTGAAGGTGTTGCTTATGCAGAGTAAGTTACATTTTATTATGCATCCATAATCAGATATCTAAAAAAACCTATAACTAAACTTTTTTCCTTTGTATCACATAGTCCCGATCAGTCCAACACCGAGCTCATGGCAGCCACAGAAGTCCCCAAGACAACTAAATGGGTCTTAGCGTCGGCTCACGCACTTGTACTACTAGCACAAGATGGGGTTGTTGGGGATCCAATGGAGAAGGAAACTTTGAAAGCGCTTGATTGGGACCTTGGTGCCCATGAGATTGTTGCTCCCAAAGAATCCAAGAAGAAACAAAACTTGCAAATTCGTCGTCGTTTCCAATTCTCTTCTGCATTAAAACGTCAATCTTCAGTTTCTATTTTAGTTCATCCCGACTTTAATAAGCACAAGACATTTGCTGCTATTAAAGGTGCTCCAGAAACTCTCAAGACAATGTATACCCAAGTCCCTGATGATTATGATGAAACCTATCGATACTTTACACGTAAAGGTAGTCGTGTATTGGCCTTGGGTTATAAATTCCTTGAAGATGGATTATCTACGGACCAGGTAAATATTTATTTTCTGAAATGGAATGATAATGATGGAAAAAAAAACATTGTCAAAAACTGATAAACAAATCTCTATAATGCGTTCTACATGTCACAGATTAATAACTTGTCCCGTGATTCGGTCGAATCTGAGTTAACGTTTGCTGGATTCATTGTGTTTTCATGTCCGCTTAAAGACGATGCTATCGAAGCTTTGAAAGAATTGAATGAGTCCTCGCATCGATGTATCATGATCACGGGAGACAACCCGCTGACAGCATGTGCGGTGGCACGCGAAGTAGCTATTGTGGAACGCGATGTGCTTATTGTTGATAAGCTTCAAGACAAGACAGTGTTCCATTCGGTTGACGAATCGATCCGATTTGAAGTGGATCCTGACTCGCCTTTAGATCAAACTACGTTAGACAAGTACGACCTTTGCCTTACAGGTTCAGCTATGAATGATTTTATGGATAAGCCAAACATGAAAATTTTATTGGAGCACACATGGGTTTATGCTCGCGTATCACCATCACAAAAGGTAAATTCGCTATTTGTATTTTTTTTTGTCCACGTGGGGATTGGGAGGGAGAAGACGTTATCATTTTATGAATAAATGATGATATGATCGTGAAGAAGAAATGTCTATTTTTTTCAAGTAATTAAAATGTGTCATTTTTGTTTTTGTTTAGGAATATTTATTGACGGGTTTGAAAGATCTGGGGTACACGACTTTGATGGCTGGTGATGGAACCAATGACGTGGGTGCGCTTAAACAAGCTCATATTGGTGTTGCTTTGTTGGATGGTACACCAGAAGATCTTAAAAAGATTGCTGAACGTGCAAGAATTGATCGACTCAAGAATATGTATGAACAACAAAAGAAAATGGCCGAACGTTTCAAATCTCCTCCACCTCCTCCTCCACCTGCTATTGCTCATTTGTATCCTGAACATGCTCAACGTGTTCAACAAGTACAACAGCATCAACAAAATTTGAATCCTCAACAACGTCGTCAAATGGAACAAAAACAAAAGATTGAAAGTATGGCTACTAAATTTATGGAAGATATGGATATGGAAGAACCACCTACTATCAAATTTGGTGATGCTTCTGTTGCTGCACCTTTTACTTCCAAGTTACGCAATGTCATGGCAGGTAAAGCAGTATTACTTTTATTTTTATAATCCAGCATGTCTTATCAATGCATCACTCATGGATTGTTTATTTTTTTATGTATATAGTGAATAATATTATCCGTCAAGGAAGATGTACATTGGTTGCTACCATTCAGATGTACAAAATTCTTGCACTGAATTGCCTCATTTCAGCCTATAGTTTATCTGTATTGTATTTGGATGGTATCAAATTTGGTGATCTTCAGGTGACAATCTCTGGTATGCTTATGGCTGTCTGCTTCTTATGTATCTCCCGCGGCAAGGTAAAAAAAAAAATTGAGTGCTGTGTTCAATTACTGTTTTTAGATGTGCTTGTTAGAATTGACCCATGAGGGAGAGTTTCCATGTCCTCCTTTGTAACACAATGATTTTCTTTATAATGTTTTTTTTAGCCTTTACAAAGACTTTCAAAGGAAAGACCTCAACCCAATATATTCAATCCTTATATTATTTTATCTGTTCTTGGTCAATTTGCTGTTCATATTGCCGCTTTAATTTATGTCAATTCTCTTGCTAATCACTATGAACCGTAAGTATCTCTTTTCAGTTTATATATCAAAATATATTTTTGTATACGCTGCATGTTTATCCGATATGAATGGATAGATAGATAGATAAATGACATTGGATTTGTATATGGCATATATGCATGTCATGTATGTCTACATGGATATATTTATATCCTATGAATCCAAGAGTAAACTAAAAAAGGGAAATGTTATAAATTTATCTTCTATAGCCCCAAAGAAGTGGATTTAGAAGGAGAATTCGAACCAAGTCTTTTGAATAGTGGTGTTTACCTTATCCAATTATCGATGCAAGTATCGACATTCGCGATCAACTATCAGGTGAGTTCGTTTGAAATCAAATAAAAATGGGATGGAAGGAAAATTGAAAAGAAAAAAAATAGTGTGTCTTTTCCAATTCTGGTGATTCAACTTAACTAAGAATGTTTTTTTTCCTCTTTAATTTTTGATGATGATGAATTTAGGGACATCCATTCCGAGAACGTATTCAAGATAACAAAACCTTGTACTATGGTTTAATGTCTGTTGGAGGAATTGCATTGGCCGGGGCCACCGAACTATTCCCCGAAGTAAATGAACAACTGAAATTGGTGAAATTCCCTAGTGCGGTAAGTTTGAATTATGCAATGTTCAAATTGTTTATCAAAGTACTTGATCAGTGTGTTGTTGTTTTTTCTTATTTCTCACGTGGCAACTTGGATTATTATTATTATTATAGTTCCGGGACAAATTGACATTCTGTATGATTCTCGACTATGGTGTTTCTTATCTTATTGAAGTGGTTACTAAGCGTTTGTTTGCTGATAACCGTGCCAAGAGCATTGCCCAACGTGGACGTTAGTTAGTTATTATAATTAAATAAGCAACTTTACACTAACTAAAAAAATTACTTAATAATAGTAATAGATTTGCCTTTCTATTCTTCTCTTTTTTTCTTCTTCTTACAAAATCGTTATTATAATCTAGATTAAAATCTCTTTTTTTTCATACATATAGTATCTTGTGTATTAACAAACAAATCTAACTACTTTTTTTCTGTCTCTTTGTGGTTTTTTTTTTATTTTTTTATATACATGATGATAACGAGATTGAATCGATAAATGAATAAATGGGGTTGTTTTGGAAAGAGTGAGAAAAAAAAAAGACAAATAAAATTGGGAGATCGTCATGGTTTTAGTTTATCAATGACAAAGTGTAATCGTTAATAGTTAATGAGTGATTAGGAGAGAAGAGAAGAAATGGTTTTTTTAACAGATTGAAAATGAACCGACTTTACACACGCATACCTTATTTTGCTTATACCATTTGTAACCATGTAACACATTGTAAATTGGGTTGTCACGGGGACCAACAATCTCCCGCCAAAAAAGAAAATTCCTTTATAGTCAACTTATCGTTGAAGTTCGGAAATGAAAGTCTGTTTTCATAGTACTCATAGTTAAGAAAGAAGTATAAGCCCAAAGTTCAATTCATATAAACATTTGTAACCCAAAAACAATATTTTATACTTTACATAACCCATTTATTCATTCTTTTGGGAGATTGAATGATTAGAATAAGAATACTCCAAGAGTTTCTTGGTCAATTATATATATATATATATATAACCATTTCTTACCTTCATTTCCCCTCTCTCCAATGTCATTTCATTCCATTTTACTCTCATTCTGTTTTCATGAAACATTTCAATGACATTGAGTTTATATAACTCACTGAATATTTTTTTTTTGAGTTGGAGATTTTTTTTGGGGGGAGAGAGAATGAGAAAGTGGGTTTGGGCCCAGATCAACCCCATGATACGAACCCAGTTCTTTTCTGATCACATTTCTGGTTGTACATTTCACTGATCATGTAATACACAGACTTTATACCTTTGTGTAAGCTTTATTTTTTTGTGTAAACTTCAAGTTATTTTGGTATTGTATGTGTATAATATATAATAGGTCGTTATGCTTATATGTTGTGTTATTAATATGTGTGCTGCTTCTATGCTGTGTTTTGTGTATGTGTGTAAAGTTTTTGCGTTCTTTTTTTTTTCGGTTAGACGAAAAAAGAGAGACGAGTAAAAAGTCTTTATAATCAGTTCTCAATTTTTTTTGGTTTCTTCCTCTTCTTTTTACATTCTACTGCTTTTACTCTTTCTTCAACCACTTCTTTAAACAATTAAAGAACCTCTTCTTTTTATTATCATTACAATAATCTACTACTAAAAAATGCATTCCAATACTGTATCAAAAAACATCAACAACGTCAACCAAAAGTCTATTACTACTTGTTCAAGTGATAACAAGACTAAAGTGTGTAGTGGTCGTGGTAAAAGTTATTGTTTGGTTCATCGAAGATACTTTGAAACGAGCTGGTGTCCTGATTGTCATTAAAAATTATTGTAAGTGTTTATTATATTTTATGTATGTTTGCGTGTGTGGTCTGTGCTGATTTATTTATTCATTTTCTATCCTGTCGATTTTTTTTTTCTTTTAGTTGATTATTATACTACTCTTCATCATCATTATCATTATCGTCATCAAGAAGTTATCCTTTTGGATAATCATATAAAAAAAACAAAAACAAAAATCCAAGCCATCCAAAATATTCTCGTTCAAGCTCTTACAAAAATAATAATAATAATAATAATCCAGAGACTCAAGAAAAAAAAATACCTCTTGTTTTTTTTTCTCACTCAACCTTTTTTTTTTTTTTCACAAACAAAAAAAAAAAAAAATCCAAAAAAAAAAAAATGAAACAACTCAAAAACTCAAAAAGAAAATTATTGTTCAAAACCTTATAGACTTCTTTATGCTCATTTTCAAATTCCCTCTCTCTTTCTATCTATCTTATTTATCTGTCTATCTATTTCTTTTTCATACATATAACAACAACAAGCCCATGATACCATAATCAATCATCTTTCCTCCCCCTCAAAATTGAATCTATATGCCTTCTATTTTACTTTTTCATATTGTTCGTACACACAAAAAAACACACCATCTAATGTAGTAATAGTAGTATATTAAAAACCACTTCACACATTTTAACATTATTTAACAAACAAGAAAATCCCTCTTTTCTGTTTCGATACCCTCTCTTCTTCTTTAAATCCTTCAACATTTTATTATTATCACAACAAAATCAACTCATTTTATTTTTCAAAATTCAAACCTTATTATTATAATGAAACACCCATTTTTTTTTTATTCTTCGAGAGCATTCAATAATAATAATAAAAAAATAATAAAATAATACCATCCAAATATTCATCCACTATAATTTATCATATCATAATGATGCCATTCGAGTGACTCAATGAGTACTTATTAGAGATGGATAGGAGCTCTTTTTTTTGCACACGGACCCCTTTTCATCACAATCACACACACCCTTTACAGAATATTCACGTGTACAGTAGGCTACAAATGGCTTGCTATCAAATGCCACTGCATCCGGCGATCGGCGGCGGGCATCATATTATTATATCCTCTTGACAATGAAAAAAAAAAAAAAGCTGTATTAGCTGTTGGTGAAAAAAAAAAAATTCCTTCACAGACTAAAAATATCATTTCCATTGGTCAGGTTATAGGTTTTCTTTTTACCGAACCAAAAAAAAAGAGAGAGTCCGTTCCCAATTTACGGGAAAAAGGAAACATGAATGGCCCTTGCGCACTTGAAGAGTTTTATGATTTTCCCATTCCTCTAATTTTATCACACCTATGACTCCCATTACTACTAACTGTTGCTACCACTATTACTACTTGTTCTTTTTTATGACTGAAAATAAAATGATGTTATCGATGAAAATGACTGTCTTTTTTTGGTGATCAAATGCAACAAAAAAAAAAAAAAAGAATGAACCCATTTGGGTTTAAGGTGTTGTACACAACATATGCAACCCCATTTATAGAAAACCTTTTTCCACGCATATATATAAAAATTGTAGGACGACGATGTATAATCATTATTAGTATAGGGTCCCACTTTACATATAAAATAACTACCGGCCCTCTCTTCATGATATTTTAGTGTAACAATCTGTAATAATTTTTACTTCTCAGAATTTGATTTATAGTCAAGGACCTTTAAGCCTCTATCTTCTATACTCGATGTTGTGATACATTTTCTTTTTGTATGTATATATAAAAGATAAACGATTCAAGAAGCACCACTTTTAATATATCGATTTCATCATCTTGTACCATCATGTTATTTATAAAATGATTGTTAGATAGATAGATCCATCGATAGATAGGTTGATTGATCCCTTGATGGTATGAGTTTCCAATAATATTTACGTCAAATGAAAACTTGGTTTCGTACAGATGATTTACCCCGTTACTTTTTCATTTCCCAGATCAAACATAAAGTCAGTTCTTTATTATTATTATTATTGTCATCAGGGTCAAGCCAAGTTCTTGTATAGTGTATGTAAATATTGAAATGAGGTTTCATTAAACATACCAAATGAACTAATCTTTTCTTTTTTGGGACAGAAGTAGTGTTCATTTCCTTCCCCTCGTATGACGAGGGAACTAGAACATTTTAATGGAAGCTTATATATATAAATTGAACAAGTGAAACGAATGACTCCATCATTTATATTCATAAACAAATTTAAAAAGTGTTGTCTAGTTATCAATATTTAACATTCGATGGTGTTTTTTTTTATTTGAAGGTTTGGTGAAACATATGTATAATAATGCAGAGTTATATAAAAAAAAATAAAGGATATGCAGTAAAATAGTACAGTATCACAGCATATTATTTCTTATACAAAAACCCTAAAAATGGGTTAGATCATACCATTGAATTTTCCTCATTACTCAATCCACTTTTGGATATCTTGTTGTGGGGAGAGAAACAAGTTTCTATCATTATAATCAATACTAGTGGCCCTATTATTATTCTCATTATTATTCACTACCGTTAGAAGGTTGTGCTGGGATAATCATATGGAAATATGATAAAAATAAAACTAAATGAAAGAGAGGTCGTTTATTAGCGCTCGTGCCAAGATTGACGATCACCAGATCATATATTATTACATCCCTCACAATAACAAACATTGATAACATGTTTTTCTATACATTTTATTTTTATTTCAATTGAATCGATAGTATCATTGCCATTATATATTTTTTGTTTTATATTAGAGTTGAACTTTATTCATTAATACGAATAACATGAATAATTATCAATTGGTGTATAAAGGTAGAATATGGGTTAACCATGAATGGCAATCTCTATCGACATTTGTAATCTATTTTTTTAAAAGGTTACAATCAAGATGGGATGCAGTATTATCCCATCAACTTATAAACCAGAATCGTATAATCCATTTTGGATCCAATGATATGGGTATCAAAATACTGTTGTACTACCATTAAGAGTCCGCGTAGGATCTCCACACGGAAATGGATAAAAATGGAAGCTCTTTTTTTTTGGTTTCTTATCATTGCCATAACAAAGAGTTCACTTTTGTGTGAAATAACGTGAGTGGATGACGGTGAGAACTTTTATTTTTTTGCTTCATAGTGAAAAATAAAAGGAATTGAGTAATAAGCTAAAAGCAAGTTGGGGTCTGGGAAAGGTTGGAAAGTGTGGGGAAGCAACAAAAACATACCCGTGAGCGAATGCGTGTCGTGCGCGAGTAATCAATAATATAATTAAATATATGCAATTGACTCATTGAATATAAAGAACAAAAGCTTTCTAATACAAAAGAGAAAAATGTATACCAATTCCAAAAAGTAGCACCAATACACTCTATAAGCTTTGTTTCTCTTTTCTTCCTCATACTTGTTCTTTAATTAATGAATAAATTGGCAATTAGACGATTAGGATTTTCCATATGATTTATCTCTGTTGTAGGTTGTAGTAGCAATTGTTCGCTTCTGTTTTGGTTCTCCAGATGATTATCCTGATATAGCTTGTCAATGACGAAGAATGTTTTCATCTTTATTCTCTCTTTTTTGTGTATGTGTATGTGTGTGTGAATTTATGTTCACACGATGGGGTGATATGAGCCATGGAGAAAAAAAAATACGAGTCAGCGGGCCATCATTGTCCATATTTATCGAGAGAAAAAAGTTACTTTTTAATCATGGGGTTGATAAACTCGGAGACATCCCGATAACTGTTATAAAACTATTTTCTTTCATTTACAAAATAGGCATGAGCCTGTTGTTACGGTGGCCTGTGAATTGAATGCTTTTTTCTTTTTTCGATTCATCGTATTATGCTTATATATAAGCTTATGAGAATTTAATTTTGGGTTGGGGGAAGAAAAAGGTGTAAATTTTTGACCCCATGAATCAGGTTACCCATAGGCTATGGGAATCAAAAACAACATAAGTGCAGGTTGTATAGCTTACTAGATCGCTATTATTTATGTTATTGAGTCACCCATGAATATTGACTTAGAAAGAGAAAGGAATGTGGTATCATTATAATCAAAATGGATTCTATTTGCTGATATGTAGCAAAGGATTTGTTGGATTCTCGAAGAAACAAAGATCGCGTGAAATAATTCATAAATACAATCATAACCTACTCGACAACCCAATCATTTAAATAAAAGTTCGGCGTATGTTTGCACAGGATCACTGTTTATTATTGATTAGGATGACTAGATAGCTTTCGTTTTTTCCCAATAGTAGTGTTATGTGGATGATGGTGACAAAGTGAATTACTCGTTTTTAATCAGCGCTACATAATAAATTTATCATCTCCATAAAGACGATCACCTACAGGTAGTTTAGATCAAGTCAGCAACTTGTTAGACAGGAATAATATTATTAAGCAACAATCCTATATCATCCATTTTGTTTATCTAGAAATAAAAAAAAAATCACGTCTAAATACAGGTTTCACTCTCCTTCGCATCACAGCGCAACAATTTATATATATAGTAGCAGGTGTCTATAATAATGAACCAAAAGAAAAAAGCTTTTCCCCATTTATTCAGTCTTTGTATTATCTTCTGGTGCACGCTTTTCTAACACCTTATCCACCAATCCAAAATTCTTTGCTTCTTCAGCACTCATGAAATAATCCCGTTCCATCATTTTTTCTATAATATGATATTAAAAAAATCATTCAATTAGATATGGATAAGAATAATTTCCTTTGCTAATTACATTACACAAAATAATGAAATTAAAACAGCCATTGTGAAAATAATTTACCTATGGTTTCAATATCACGAATTCCTGTATGCTTTTGGAATATCCTATTCAATCGTTCGCGTACGCGTAGAATTTCACGTGCATGAATTGCAATATCGGATGCCTGGCCAGCAGCGCCACCCGAAGGTTGATGGATCATAATTGAAGAGTTTGGTAATGCGTAGCGTTTCCCGGCCTCACCTATAATTGGAGAGAAAGAGAGTTACAATTCAATCTCTTTCTCTTTACACTCTATAGTACACGAAAAAGTCGATTACAATTCATTACCTGCAGCGAGTAATAGAGATCCCATGGAACATGCTTGACCATTACACAATGTAGATACGGGTGATTGAATATACTAATTGTATTCATCATGAAGTTAATTGCTTTTTCTTATCAGAAACTACCACCTATCTTTTCCTCGTATTCTTTTTTTTCTGATCTGATACTAAATTATGCCGAAACATAATTTGTTCATTCCACTCTAATTTTGTTTCTTTCCTTTTTCTCCTCTTCTTTCCTCAACCAATGAGGTCCATCGTTTTTTTATATCTCTTTTACCTGCATCTGATGATCCCACACATTTGGTTATATCATAAATAGAAACAGTAATAAATAAAGAAATACCGATTATTATCCTTATTATTAGAAACTTCTCATTGTCTTGAATACAAAGTAATTGTAATACAAAATTATAATAATAACATCAACACTTACAGTATCATAAATAGCCATACCCGCTGTTACGCTGCCACCAGGGGAATTGATATAAAGGCTGATCGGCTTCTCGGGATTTTCTGCTTCAAGGAATAATAATTGTGCTACAATGACTGAAGCAATATTATCATTGACCTAGAATGAATAAAAGAAAGTCGATACAAACGTTTTTTTTTAATTCAATCAATTTAGTAAAGGAAAGAGAGGGAGAGAATACTTTATATAATCTCACTTACAGGGCCATTCAAACAAATAATGCGTTCTTTTAAAAGGCGCGAAAATATATCATATGAACGTTCACCTCGACCCTAGTTTTTTTTTTTTTTTTTTTTTGTATATTAAATACTAGATATGTTAGAATATACATCTTCCTTTTTGATGGATGAATGTTTAACAAACAATTGACTGTCTTATTTTACCGTTTGTTCCACTACAAATGGAATGAGGGCTTGAGCATGAAAATGACGTTGGAGCAATGGCTAGGATAGAAAAAAATAAAAATAAATCAGGGACACACGATGCCTTTTTAGTCTTTTTCTCTTCTTAGTTGTAAAAAAATAGACATCTTCTTTATATTAAGCATTGATATACATACCCGATGTGCGTTCAATAGTGCTCGTGTTAACATTATAAAAGGTTATGCGTTTACGTGTTCTATTTGTGTGAGAAGAATTGAATTCTCTCGCTCGATTCCATATTACGCACGCACAATTAAAAAATGGCGGAGATTCGTTTTTTTGCATTACTGTTGTTTCTCCCTGAAAGCTTGTATAGAATGCGAGTACAATTGATGGTAATGCTAAATAATAAAAAGAGAAAGAATGAATAATTTCAACACACATGCAAAAGGTTTATTGGTGATAGGTTTCAATGAAGGAGAGTGTTATATTATTATTATCCTTTGCTGTTGCTCATGGCAGCTGTTGACCCAGAGAAGAATCGTTTATGCAATTATAATAAAGTTTGGCGTATACGTTTTACCAACTTAAACAAAGAATATTATTCACGCCGGATACTTTGTTTTATTGATAAGATATTTATATAGTACATTAGGCATAATTGTTCAACTATACAATGAATGCATTAGTCTCCCTAGTTCATCTATTCTTTCAATTCTCCATCGACTGAATGCCCATCCAAGTTCAATATCGATTTATCTATTATTATAGACAGCATTATGAGTACAACATATTCATACGGTGACAAAATCATGATTTTCTTTTTCAATATATATAACCCATACCTTAAGGTCCAGCTTTTTTTTTTAGTCGATGACTTTTACATCAAATACATCTTATTTAATATAAAAAGGAAGCAGAGGCAAACTCCTGATACAACACATTCGTACATGCACAATTATCTTTATGTATTAATTTTTTATTGTGGGAAAGAGATGTTAGACCTCAAAAATTGGCTTCCGACGACATAATACTTACTAGTAAGGATAATGATACCCACACAAAGAATTACATACATCTGTGGTATTACGATACTCTTTATCACATGATCGTTTACTATAAGTATATTCCTGTTATTCCTCTTTATATCAACGTTTCGTAGTAGCGTCTTTTTTTTTCACCAGCACCACCATAAACACCGTTAGTATCAACTCCAAAATAATCATTATATTTTGAAGGGAATACTGAGGATAGAATGCGAAAAAGCTATGTGCAAAAACTACTGTTGGGGATATCCAAGAAAAGATAAGTTGAGGTATCCGAGCAGAAAACATTGTATCATATCCTGCAAATACCAAGAATGTATTTTCCAGTGAATATGAAATTAGCTCATGACAAGAAAAGTCGGTAAATAAATCCCACTGTCCGCAAGAGCATCTGGTCTCAATCTATTAAATGGTTTGAATGAAGTATAATGGGTTAATAAAAAAAAAAGAGGGTTAAGAGTATTCAAAATATATATCAAACTGATCAAGAGGAACATGCCCTCTTTTCTCAGATATTTACATTTATGAAGCATGTTCAGGTAAGAAAAACGAACAATACATTGTTTGTTGACCCATGTTTATTTTGTGATGACACTTTCTTAACAGACACGAGCACATTTCATCGATTCCCCACGAGTGATATTGTTATGCGACGGTTTACACCTATCTATTGCTACATGCCATAACATCATCATTCTTTACAATATGGGTAGCTTTTAATAGGTTCAGCCCAGTAAAAAATTGGATATCCGGATTAAATTTAACTAACTGGGGTATTTTCAAGTATTGAACTGGAAGAGATGATGCTGCAAGCTGATCCAATTTGATTCATTGTGGTAAACAATAATAATGATGGGGTTCTCCTTTTCCTGTATTTTTTTTATCATATATATGAGTAGAGAGAAACATCATCATCTTTCATAGTATATTCTTCATCCGATCACTAATAATGCGTAATTGGGGTGTAATAAAACAGAGATAGCACAAAGAATAATAAAAAAGGTGGTAAAAGACGTAGTGTGATAAGTTATACAACGAATTAAAATGTATTATGATGATACTCAGAGGTACACCTTACATGTATATCAATGTCATTCTTGCATCAAGCATGTATAATAAATAAAAATAATTCATTCTATCATCAGCACCACGTTTATTTATCGATTATCAAAATATGCTTTCATTTTTCATTTAAGTCCCTCGTTTATTTCATAACCTTTTTTTAAAAAAAGGGCAGGAGTATTACTATTAATAATATATCTTTATGTAGATGAAAATCGAAATAAGATTATAACACAATGAATAATATTTATGCGAGCAATACCATCAAATCGGATGTGGGATTTTTCCACGCCTAGTATCACTAGAAAAATATCGTGCGCAGGAAAATTCGCCTTCAATCATATGTACCTACCATTGATAGATATAGTACATGATAATAATGAAATGGATAAATTGCTATTTTTCTTTATATATAAGTTGTAGGCACCAAAAAAGAATTCTTTTTTTTTTCTCGTTTTTTATATATCATTTGATTTACCTACTTTTTTTCAAACAATAACGCTTTATTTTTCTCTTTCATACCTTTTATATTATCTCATTTTTAAAAATGAACAACATTCGATCATTTGTCCAAGAAACAATCAGCGGTCGTCGTGAGGCGAATGAGCAAGAAGAAGTGCCTGCCGATCACCAAGTGGGGAAACCTGAACAACGTCCATTACCGTGCTTTGAATTCAATCATTGATAGCCCATTTCAATTTGATCCGAGTCAATATCCACAAGTATTCCAGGCTGGACAATTGTTTGCTGGAAATGCTCCTGCGAGAGTTCATCAACAACAAGTCGTATATTATGTGCGTGTTTCGAGATCGAGTAAGCAGCAATTACTTCATGATTTGACTGTGTATGAGGATCAATTTGGTGCCGATCGCGAATGGGCCGAATACTTGAGACTTGCCCTTCAACAAAACAACAATATTACCAGACAACAACAAGTATCCTTACTCTATTTCGGTATGACCTTGTCCAAAACTCCCGAGAGACGATTGTACGATGATCTAAGCAACGTGGCACATACCAGATTTACAAACTTTAATTCAGCGGTTCATCGAAACTGGACGGTTTATATCATTCAACAAATACCTGTACAGTATGTTCACAATGTCAATCAACTTATTAACCACCCTTGGGCTGGCTTGATGGAAGACGTGTGGATTACATCATCCAGAAGACTCTGTTTGAACAGTGCTCATGGAGGCTTTCATATTGATTGGGTTGCACCAGCCGAACTTATTCAACAATGGGTAAACCTGAACGTCCACGTGGGTCCGACTACACTTGGAACTATTGCTTTGCCACAAGTAACAAGGAATCGCATCATTAATCATTTTGATGATTACAGACGCTTTCTGAACCGTATACCAGGTATTGGAAACCGACCTTCCGTCGAATTGGTTAACACTACTGCATTAACGGTAACACCACTGCGGGTTACCAACCAGGGGTATACGGTCAGCCTTCTAGTCGGAAAGGATATCACAATCCACAACCTCTTGTCGAATACTTCGTTCTGGCAACCGAATGAGGGTGTTGCACCATCTTTTATGAGAAGACTTTTTGGATTTTTTCATCGTACATGGCTGCCACCATTTGTTGATTTATATCCGCTGTCAACAATAAAATCGCTTCAACTCACTGTTCCATTTTTGACTCGCTATCTGAAACTGGCGAAGCCATTGATCGTGATAACAATGTCAAACCCTGTATACACTGTGTTCCAATATGATATGTTTTCGACAACATGGACCGATAACCGTCAGAGATTCATGGTTGACCTTTTTTCGCCAGAAACAATCGAAGATTTGGCTGAGCTGATGGATGCTCGATATCCACAAAGTAGCTCCGGCGCAGGTTTTGCTATAAATATTGGGAGGGTAATGCTCATAAATCATTATTCATATTATACTTTATGATTTTTTCCCCATGTAATATAATGCTAATGTACAATGTATAATTATACTACTAGGTGTCTGTCGTCCGGTATGGTCCTGATATTGGTGATGCTTGTTTGTGTATTGCTTTGCGTCATCCTGGAAACTTGAGTTACGATCCTGTAGTACAACGTCTTAAATGTACTGAGATGTTCTATACATTGTGCTTGTTTTTTGTGTTACAAGATACGGTACATCAATTGCTGCATACATTACCTGCTAATGAAAACGAACTTATGGATTGGCTTATCGGTGTCAAGGAGGTAAGATATGGTTTTGATTATTTAAAATACATTTTTTTAAAGAAAATTCAATGATATATAAGATTGAATAATAAACTTACATAAATTCTTTTATAAAATAGCAATATGAAAACAGAGCGGAGACTACTGAATTGACCCGTATTTTTGATACAATCAAAACACAAGTTCGTAATGCCGACCGTGACAACTTCAGTGCCCGTATGCTTGCGTCCAGAAACCGTAGTCGTGGTATCGATCAAGAAATCACAAGACCAGCCCGTGCACCCTTCTCTTTGTACTTCGAAGGAGCACCAAGGAGCATACAACGAGATGCCCAGTTAAACCATGTTAGTCCAGGAGCAAGACAGAATCCGCAGGGGAATCACCATTAGCTCAGTACCAAGACCACATAACATTCAAAACATTTTCTCTGTTGAGTTCCGCGCTTGGTTTCGACAACGTGGTGCAGGAATAAACATGAACCAGTCCGCCAGAGACACCGGTAGAAATCCAATGGCGGGATTAAATGAACAACAACGACGAGACTATTTGCGCATCCGTGGGTTGGGACCTTTCAGGGCTGTTGAAAGGGTAACAAATCGCAACACTGCTCCTTTCGCTGTCAACATACAAGAACTTGCGACCGAAACAACGTGGAGCGTTATTACAGCGTCAAATTTGGTTAGGATTGCAACTTGCTCCTTCTGTGATAACACCTTTCATCGTTGTCCAGAGCGCGCGGGAGCAACCATACCACCTCAAGAAGGCGGCCTCCAATACTTCCGAGCAATGTATGCCCACGACATACTCGAGCAGGATCAACTCGATATTGATCAGCATACATTACAACAATTAAGAATCAACTCATTTGATGCAGTAACGATTCTTAATCAACACAACCTTAACTTTGACGACGCGAACGTAGGGGCACTGGGGCGCATCTATGCCACATTTGATGCACGCGAAGAGTTGCTCATAACCCAAGCTGTGGACAAATGGATCGTATCCACCGGTCATGGTGTGGCCACGCTGCCGAACGACCATACCAGCGATGGTTGGCTCTTTGATAAGGGTGCTATCAAAATCAGTGTAAGAAGGCACTTTTTCACCAATGAGCAAGATCGACGAGCACCCTTGGTTCAAGCTACGTGCGGTGCTGCAGGAGGCCATTGTCGTTTCGCCTCCATCATTCATCCTACTCGTTCGGGAAGGAGAAACGTACTCCTATTACGTTTCAACAACCAGCACCAGTACAATGCAGAGATGGCATTGCGAACGCGTCATCTCTTGCAAGAGCAACATCCGGCGGGTCAACGGCAACAGATTGTCCAAGAAGCAGTTGCCCATGTAAGGAATTGTACGTTTGGTCCGGTTATGAACACTTTTCGTGATCTTCCTCTGGCTGCGAAAAGATTTCTTTGGTCTGAGTATCGGAAAGGCCCGCAAGGTGCAGAGCTTCGGCCTGGTGTCTCACTGGAAGAATATTGGGTATCTCCATTGGATTGGGATCCGGACCTTCCAGTAGCCCCTCGTTAAATTTCATATCCACAACCCACATTTCTGTTTATTTTCATATTACCCCTCTTTTTTCCTTTTCTTTTTCTATACATTAAAAAAACCTCCTCTCTATCTCTCTCTTCTTTTCTTTGTCATTGTTCTTCCACAATGGTTTCTAGATTTTCTTAAACCAAATACATTTTCGGTGCCTCCAGCAATTGTCTTGGAAGGCCTTTACTTTACATCTATCCCTCTCTACAAATCCCTACCTTTTCATCTTTTATCAACTTTCACTCTACGTTTAGCACTTATTAATGTATCTTCATCGATATCTTCTCCCCCCCAATTCTTCTATCTCATCCAAATCTTGGCTTCGTTTTTGGAAATACTATATTCCTCATTTTACTCATACACCATGGTGGCGAATTCTAACTATACGGATTTCTTCTTGTTCCCTTCTTCATCAATACCTCCCAACTATTTTTGTTTTCGCCTAATTTTTCCCCTTTGCTCTACTTCTGAAACCATTGATTTTTTTTTTGTTTTTTGCCCACCTAAAACAAGAGTTTGGAAAACAGTTTCCCAACGTTGTAATAGCGACTGGTCGATATCCGACATCAACACCTTCATATGTACCCTTCAACAACCTCAACGTACACAGCACAAACCTAACCCAATTCTTCACATCAGCATCGCTATTTATTGCATGTGGCGTCACCATTGGCGACTTACGTATGACCAAAAACCTTTTTTCCCCGGCATCATCACAACAAATATTCAGCAACTAACATCTCCGGGCTACATAGTTTCTCTTTATAATTACCATAACTTTACCAGATCAATTTGTATTCGCTTCTCTATTAGGTTATTACTTTTTTTCTCCCTCTTTTCCCTTTTTCCACGTCATATTTCCTTCCTCCTTTGTATTAAATTTCTTTAATAATAGTTTTAACAAAAAGACTCAAAGAGTTCTTTATTCCAATAAACAATATAAAAAAAATCTTCTTTTCTTTGCCACTTTTTTTTTTAAAAAAAAGCTATTATATTAATTCCTTTTATTACGACCAAAACCAACAACTTAACTTTTTATTTTTAAATAACCTTAGCATCCTTCATACTAGTTCTTTTACATTTATTTTTAAAATAATAATACGTAATAATAATAATACACACACAGACACACACACTCTCTCTCGTTAGATTATACCCTTCCTTCCTTCTCACCTTCTTTTCTGTGTCTGTAGATTTCTTGTATCATTGACCACTATATTAACACTATCCCACTACCTACCTTTTTAACAAGTCCATTTTAATTGGTTTATATCTATTTATATTAATAAAAATACCAAGTAGATTGCAGGGTACCTTTTCTTCAAGAATCATTATTTCAAATCGCCGCCCATACAAACTATAAAGATTAAAAAGTGTACACCTTTTTTTTTCAAGGGTATTTTTATTATCTTATTTTAAGAAGGGGGATGAGATTATAATCCATAATGATATCTTTTATCTTTATTTTGTTCATCTTTTTTTCTCTGTTATTACAAATGAACAGCTCAACATCATCAAGCAATCCCAATTATTCAACGCATATCAAACAACGTATTAGAAAATCAACCAACAATGAGAACGGTCCATTGTCACACGCCGAACTTGTAACACCCGATCAACCAGAAATGCAACCGGAACCAACAAATGAATCTAACTGGATAAAAAAAATCAAAGGCAATGTTCAAGAATGGATGGGTATCATAACTCAAGATGGTGATCTCCAGGGTCGTGGTGAACAATTGAAAATGGACGCAGATAGCAATGATAGTGATAGTAGCCAACATAATAAATAATATAGATCAAGATGTAGTTATTCATAACGAATAAAATATGTATAAGTAAATGTGTTGTTTTTTTTTGCTCCATAAAAAAATAATATGTGATACTACTACATAAAAATATAACAAGAATCGATGGAAGGAGTAGGAAGGGAGGATATAAAAGTATATATATAAAAATATAATCGGTGTCCTTTTTTTTTTGTTTATCATTTGTATGATCGACCAATGCGAGAACTTAGAAAAGCAGCAACGCCAGCCATTAATGCACCAAATCGAAGTACAACACCAATAGCATCGGGTGATGCTTCTTCTCCTTTCGATGCGTCTTTTTCTAAAAAGTGAAACATCACACTGCTAAAAAATGTAACAAGGAACTGAGGTGCAACAATATACATGTTATGGATTCCAAGTAATACCCCTGCAGATGGTGCATTTGAATTCATCGTCATCGTAGCTCCGGTGGGGGAAGAACGTCGTCGACCAGGATGATAGTCGTTGTTTCCTTCTTGTTGGTTATTACCAAGAAGTAACCCTCGATCACTGCTTTCAGAAGATCGTCTGACGTTACTATGATATTCTGAATCGTTCATAGAATTGTTGTTATCGTTGTTGTTAGGCTGATCGAGTGACATCATCATCATTGCACCAGAAGATGTAACACTAGCGACAGCACCGTCTTGGAAATCTGCTGGTTTTGTTATATCAGCCATTTGTTCATCCGAATTTTCAACAATTGTTGCTATGGAAGATTGTTGCTGATGTAACTGTTCGGATGATCGACGACGCGTATGCATTTCAATACCTACACTGGCTTCTCGTGGTAAAACAACATCGTCGTCCTCATCGTCAAATTGTTCCACAAGTTGATACAATCCACCTTCTGTACCTAAGCCTGTTTGTCCTGCAACAAGACTGAATCTGGATGACATGGCATGTCGATTGATACCAATACGATGTTCAGCATCATAGGGAGAGGATGATGTATCGTGAATACTACCGCCAACAGCAGCCGTGCGCTTTTCTTCCATTTCCGAAATATATTCACCCAAAAGTGAAAAAGGAGCCCACATGGTCAATGACCAACTGATACCACAAATACCAATTACAATGGAAGCGCCAACAACATTGGATACAAATACAGTTGCCAACATGGATATCAAAAATATAATATGTCCCACCGTCCATGCTCTTGGAAGAGTTAAGAAAGAAATCTTGAGGTATTTGGAAGGTGTAATGGCATAGTAGCGTCCCTTGATTTTGAATCGAAACGTAGGTCCTACAGTTCCATCCATATCACCGTCACCATAAGAAGGTGCTACCATCCACGGTATAATAAAAGATGCAGCAAGCGATACAATGGAATAGACTAAAAATGCAAAGGACCCAGCACGTGTGGCCTGTCCCATTGTATCTTCTCCATCAGTACTGCTACCCCCATTTGGTATAGCATTTTGATCGTAAATCTCGGCAACCCAGGTAGTGGAATAAAATAAAAATGGAAACCATCCAATCCAAGCAAAGAATTGAACGTTACAGATACGACGGATAGGTTTTGGTAAATTCCAAATGTTGGTTGTGATATCAGTCAAAGCTTTAAATGGAGCACCCCAAGATTTTTTTTTCCTAAGGAATAATGTTTGTTTTCTAAAATGTGAGTCATTGATAGGATACTATACAGATATGAATGTATATAAGTCAAACGTGGTAATAGAATATAAAAAAAACATACTTGGGTTCTTTTGTCAAGACTTTTTCAGTTACTGCATAACAAGTAATGATATCTGATAAAACAAGCACAATACAAGCAATAACACACAATACCTTTAATTGTGTGTTGCCTAGAAATGGAAAAGCTTTGACTAGGTCTGCGTAACCCCTGGAATATTATAAACATTTCATTATTAATAATTTATATACCAAATAATAATAATAAAACCTACTTTAAATCAACTTACATGAAATAACCGATAACATTTCCTAATCCAACCATTCTTCCAGCCCATGCTGTACCATCTTCTTGTAGTGAGGGGGGTAAAGCATCAACTAATAATGCTCGACATGAAGCTTGAACTGGATTGAAAAAAAGTATAAGTACATGCATACGAATATAAATTACAAAACCCAATAGTAGTGAATCTTCAATAATTACATACTGCAATTAATACTGAAATCCAAAACGTAAATGGCAGCAATTGCAATCCCTATCGAAACATGCTTGAACTATACAATCCCAAACAAATAAGTTAATAATAATCAATAGATTTTTTCATCTACTACTGGTCACTGTCATTCTTAAATTACCGTATCACCTTCTTGAGCACCACCAGTAAACAAAGATGTAATTTCTCTAGTCCATCCGATTACTAATAAACTCATAACAACCACAATACATCCAAGTATAATGAAAGGTCGCCTTCGACCTAATTTTGAAGTACATCGGTCCGACAAGACCCCGACAATTGGTTGCATAAGGAGACCTGCAAAATAATTATAGATTATTTAGCTTTGTAAACTGAAAAAAAGGGTCTGTGCGTCCATGTGTATTTGAATATATCTTCCCCTTTCATTTAAATACAATAATAGAATTATTACCAGATAATGGACCTGCAATCCACACAAGTGACATGACTGATTTTGTTAATCCAAGAGATAATAAATAAGGTGTGCCTATAAAAATTATTGTTTGAAAGGAAGTTACACAAAACTTCTTGGGAAACTTTTAAAAATAACAGGAAATCTATTTGTTGGTGTTTTTACCATAAGCCATTTCTACCGTCCCTTGAGAATTAATGAGTCAGTAAAAGAACTATTCATCATCATCATCATCATCAACATCATCTTCTTCTTCTTCTTCTTCTCCCCTCGTCTACCAGTATATAAATAAATAAATAAAAAGAACAAACTTACAAGTGAATTGAAGTCTAAACAAGTGTCAATAAAAAAGAAAAGTTAAAAATAAAGGAGTGCGGACTTTTTTTTGGTAATCCATTTTGCATAACAATCCAAGTTGTTTGAAGAAAAAAGAAACCAGGAGAAACGTTTTATTGTATTACTGTACCCTGCTAAACATATTGTTAAAAGTATGATTTTACACATGGTATTAGGTCCTTTGATATGAACAATGCCTTTGAGGTATTGTGTATTATTTTCACGTTGCAACATCAAGTCTGAATCTTGGTATAAAAAGTCGTCATCATCGTCAACAATGTCACTTGTTGCATCGTCCGTAATTGTAGTTGGAAAAGTCGGGTCGCGTGGTTGTTGGTGTTGTTGTGTCGTTATTATATTGGAAGTACTCGGTGAACCTGTATCTATTACGGCTCCATTGCCATCTTTTAAATGAGACAGCTCGAGTGACATGTGAAAGATAAGAGAATAGATTAAGTTTCAAATAATAGTAGTAAAGAAGAAAATAAAACGAATGAAAATAATAAAAAAGCGCTACAAAAAAAAAATAAAACCTTTTTAGAAATCCAAGGGTTGCCACTTATGGTTACAAAAATTCCTTTGTCCCTTTTGAATATTCTACAGATACAAACAGCTTGAAAATATTAACTATGCTTAATTATTATTTTATATATATTCTTTCTGTATCATTCACCTTTTTGCTATCTCATGCTTTTGGCTATCAAGTATTGATAGGTACCAGCATTCATAACATTGGTGTTAAATATGGGAGGAAGGGGAACTTGCATTATATACCACAAAAACCAAGCAACTGTTTGGAAAGCGGAGTTATGTTGCCACCATTATAAAACTTTTTTTTTTCACGTATCTTATTTTTATTTTATTTTATTTTTTTTGGTCGGTTTTCACCATAAAACACACGCTTGTCAATCATGATCTCGGCTATTCAATGGATCCGTCAAGGTGCTGCAGCCCAAAACCCGGAGAAATTCAAGTTCGACGAAAAAGAATATGAACGGATCAATCAGATCACGTCAGATCGTTTAGGTGATGCAAAGTTTGATCTGAATGCCGCACAACAAGAGCAAGCTGCCATGGATCTTGACAGTGATAGTGAGACTGAAGAGTAAGTTATTTGAAGTATATATAACAAAAAGTGAACAGATGAATACGATTTTTGTATATGTGTTTTTGTCCATTTTTAAGATTTGAAAATGAAATATTTATACCTCTTTTATATCTAGACGTGATAATAACATTAAAGATGATATGGAAATGAATGCCAATGACGATGGTGAAGAAGAAACACAAGGTTAGTTCATAGATATATAAAGGAATCCAGAAGCAGAGAAATAGGAAGGGTATACTTTTTTGCAGTTGGGGAGGAGGATTCGAACGAATGTTAACAATGACAGGGAAAAAAATGAACAGGTGCAGATCCCCAATCCTTTATGAACCGTAAAGATTTGGCTTATTATGCCAATCCCGAAGAAGATCCATACATTACATTAAAGGATGATGAACAAGAATTAGCTGAAGAGAAGGAAGAATTGGAAGTGTTACCAACCGATAATCTCTTATTGGCGGCCAAGACAGAAGATGATGTATCCCAATTAGAAGTTTATGTGTACGAACGATCCGCCGAAAACCTTTACGTCCATCATGATATCATGCTACCCTCTTTTCCTTTGTGTCTTGAATGGCTCGATTTCCATTGTGGTGAGAAGGCTGGACAAGAAGGAAGTGGTAATTATGTTGCTGTGGGTACTTTTGAACCTGATATTGAAATTTGGAACTTGGATGTCGTGGATGCAATGATTCCCCAAACAATTCTTGGGCAACAGCCAGGAACAAAAAATAAGAAACGTTCAAAGAAGCCCAATGATAAGTATCATGTGGATGCTATCATGGATTTATCATGGAATAAACAGCACAGGTAAAAAGTTGTGTTTCATTTCATGTATCTCTACATCTTTAAAGATTATAATTCACTTTTGGAATAATTCACTGACTTTGACTATGGATTATGTATTTATAGAAACTTCTTACTGTCATCGTCTGCAGATGCGACTGTAAAGTTATGGGATCTTACCAATTCAACTTGTGTTCAATCTTATAAACATCACAAGGATAAGGTACAATCAGTGGCATGGAATCCTGTGGAAGCTACCGCTTTTATTACTGGCTCATACGATAAAACAATTAATGTATTGGATGCCCGAGTACCTGAAAAAGTAACAGCATGGAAATTACACAGCGATGTTGAATCATTGGTTTGGGATCCACATAACCCAACCAACTTTTATGCTGCTACTGAAGATGGTATTATTCAATACTTTGATGTACGACAAGCCAATGGATCAGTAGGCGGAAAACCATTGTTTACTTTACAAGCTCACGATGGAGCTGTCAGTGCTTTGGATGTCAATCCAAGTATTCCAGGATGTGTTGCTACTGGTAGTACTGATAAACAAGTCAAGGTTTGGAATACAGCTGATAACAAACCTACTATGGTAACAAGTAGAAACTTTGAATTGGTAAGTTTATTTTATTTAAAGCCAAAGATACGTATATATTTTTGATTTCCAGAAATATCGACAACTCACCATGATTATATGATATAATAGGGTCACGTTTTCAGTGCAAAATTCTGCCCAGATGCTCCATTAGAACTTGCTATATCTGGTTCCAATGGTAAGGTACATGTCTGGGACATGTCTTCCAACGCTGGTGTTCGTCAAGTGTATGGTCAATAACCTTTCATCACCAATTTTTCTTCCTTTTTCCTTCCTATTTCTTTTTGCATCTCACCGGCCTACCGCTATACTATCCCAATTTCATATATATTTTTTTCGTTATTTTTTTTTCTTTTTACGCATTCCATATACAGTACATATAAATAAAAAGTACATACGCATTATTATTTGTGTTATATATATCTAATAACATGAAATTGAAAGTCTTGTTATTTATGCGTTAAAGAATATAGAAAATGTGGTTGGAGGGCAATAATAACTTAATAATGAGAGAAATAGCGATTACAGGTGGACAAAATCTTGTCAAAGGGAGTAAAATGGAGAGTTTACACTGAACCAATCAAGAACCATGAAACAATGATAATAAGCAGCCCAATACTGCTCAGGGGGGTTTTTGCAAAGGCTTTGATAAAAGGTTATAGATTAATAACTAGCAATAACTTTAAGGATCTTGCTTTACTACAAAATAAATGATAATGGGCATTTTATCATTTTTATTAAAAACTTTGATAATATACCAACCTAATATATCACTCATGTAACCTTAGCATATGTTACTCCTTGATAATACGACGTGGAAATTCACTTATTGGTGGGCTAACACGAAAGCACGTGACAAACTCTCTTTACCTATATTAAAATGAATCCCCAAAATTTCATAAACTGCAATACAACAGGCTCTATATTTAATTATAATTGCATAACGATGTACTACCTTGTTACGGTCCTCTAAATAAAGCATCAAAGAAGAGATCCAGGATGACATATATAGTTCCTAATCCATCATTAGAACCATCCACATAAAAGACATCGACTACCTTATCCAAAGGTCCCGATTCTTTACTCATCCATAATATAGAATAATATAGAATAATCAACTAAGCCCACATTCATCATACAGTAGAATAGAAAAAGTATAAATAAGCCATTGTAAATGTCATAGTCAAACCCCTCATTCAAATCTTTCTCTTCATTAAAAACTTATAAAAAAAGTCTCAAAGGATTTATATTGCCCACTTTTATCTTTTATTTTATCCATCCAGATTAACCAAATTCCACCGTAGTATTAGGGGAGACAGATTAATATGAATTGTCCTGTATGGATGGGGGTTTTCTATATTGCCGTATGTAGATTTGATGACTTTCACAATGCAACATTAATAATACAATGGTTATCTTATTATGTTTGTAGGGAATGGATGATGCTAAAAAAGTAACCATGATTGATTACGACAAAAAAAAAATCAATACCCAAAAATATCATTGATAGTGTTTTTTTTTTTTTTTTTTTACAAAGTTAATATGTTTCTTCTAATAATGACCCTTATATTCAATTCCTTGCTATGCTAAGTATGTATATAGCTAAGTATAAATGAAAATACAATTGCCAACAATATCACTTCATTATGGAGGAAAGCGGAACCATTTCAAAATCCCACACACATTATCTGTATTTTCATCACATCACTCTCTTATTGATGATTTTGATGACTCTTCTTTATGGTACAACTTCCATAGTTTTGGGTGATGCTCCCTGGGTAATAAGGCTATGGTGCCATTACGCTGCCGTTAATTTTTCGGAAGCAAAAACCGCCAGTATCTACCTTTAGCACTTTATTTTTAGTTTCTGGTAAAGTTTAAGTACTTAATTTCAGACTAAAATTATAGATTTCTAGCATTATCCAAGGCATGTCAATTTAGTCAAGTCAGAAGAATTTTCAAGCGGGTTTTTATCCGTTTTAAAAACCCAAGGATCTGAATAAGTACTTTGAGATAGGATATAGCAGATATAGTTGATTTGTGTGGATCTTGGTTGATCTTTGGTTCCGCATGCTGAGCAGCTTTCTAATTAAAAGATAAAGAGCAAAATAAAGAGAAAGTTTACTTGTCATACCAAGCTAAAAAAAAAAAATGCAATAGCGCTTTTTACTGGATATAATAAGAAAAATTTCAGTTGCCAGAATCTTTTCACCTTCTGCAAACATTTGGAGGAATATAATTTAATGGAGGCACAACGAATTCGTGAAGGGGTGAAATTAATGCAAGAAGGTGATAAAGCGTAAGTTAGCAGAAAGTAAACAAATAGAAGGGGCCAGTATGCTCTTTAAAAACGCATCATTTTTCTTTATAATAATTAATTGTGTATTAAATTTAAAAGCTCATCAAAGGGTCTTTTCCGTAAACCTGATTGGGATGTTGCTTCTGGTTGCTATGAACATGCTGGTAAATATACTTATAAAGATATGTATTGTGCCATTAATTGTTACTGATGAACTGTTTTAAACAATATAATCGATAGCAACATCATTTAAATTGGCAAAATCGTACGACCAAGCTGTTCAAGCCTACTTGAAAGCTTCAGAGGCATTTTTTAAAGCAGATGCGTAAGTTATAAGAAACTTTATTTTAACTACAATCGTCCGTATTTAACTCGTAAGTCACTGATTTAAAACAATGTATGTAGGACTCACCTTGCTGGAAAGGCTTTAGAAAATGCCGCGCTTCTACTTGCACAACAGCTGAACCAACCCCAGCGCGCTGCAGAATTTTACCAGAGAGCGAGTAATATGTTTATGACTGGTGGTATAGTATATATTTTTGTAAATGATTTACATGAGGATGTATTTCATTAAGATTAAAGACGACTGTTATTGTTACTTTATCTTATCATAGGAAGTATTGACCGTGCTGCCGAGCAACTGGAAAAGGCTGGAAGGTAACTATTTAGGATGGGGTATTTAGTGGGGAAAAATATGTTCTCAGATAGTAATATTAAACCTGTCTATTTTAGAGCGTTGGAAAACACAGATGCAAATGCGGCAATTGATATGTATAGTTCAGCTTGTTCACTTTATGAACAAGAAGACCGTGGTCGTATGGCAATCGATATATTTAAAAAAGCAATAGCATTGCTTATACGTAGTAAAAAGTAATTGACTCTATTTTACTACATTATGCTGTGATACACTTGTATAATTAATGATATACTGACAGTTTGTAATGGATAATAGGTACCAAAAAGCTGTGGATATGTTACATCGCCAATCTGCTGTATTACGTAAACTAGCCAACCGTTCACATTTATATAAGGCGAATTTAAGTGTCATGATTGTATTGTTTGCTCTCGGCGATGAAGTTGAGGCTGGGAAGCAATTCAATTACATGTGCAGGTATTTAGTATACATTTATGCATATATTGATTACTGTGTTCGAACATTTGTGATCGACTATTCTGAGATTAAAACTAATCGAAAGTAATATACAGTAATGACCCTGGATTTTCACAAAGTGAAGAAGCAGAAATCGGGCAACTATTATTACAAGCGTACAATGAAGGTGATCAGGAATTACTAGAGAAGGCTGTACGAATGCAACATATTTCATTTTTGGATAATGAAGTTGCCAAGCTTTCACGTACTCTCACAGTGCCAGGGGAAATGCTCTCGAGCGGAGGTATGGATTCCCAGCATCATCACCAGCATAATTTTCATCCTCTAACTTCCCAATCAATCAATTCTACAGCACTGCCAAATAAAAACTATAACCACAATGATAACAACGCCTATAAAACATCCAAGCAATCGATTGGTAACACTGTACATGGTATGTCACCAACTCAAGTTCGAGCAGAGTTATACAGTACACCATCATCGAAGTACAACAACCCGAGCTACAATGAAAAATTGAACCCGCCTACACATACAGTTACAGCGCCTCAACAAGCGCCACCTCCTGATATACAAGGATCACAAGATGAGAAAAAGCATTACCAGCCAACTCCGTATGAACTGGATGAAGAATTTGCTCGTTTGAACCCAAGTGAAAAGAAAAAACAGGGTACTCCAACTCAACCGCCTCCACCAACCTTTCCACAAGAAGAAGAGGATGATTTTGATTTACGTTAAAATAGTAACCATTTACCTATGGATCTTTAGTAGAACGTTTTTCATCTTTAGTATTTGATTGTAGAAATTAACAGCCTGATGTGACATATCAATAGGAATTGAATTCAGCAACTAAATGTACTATTTTTTTACTGTTTGAAAATGTACCTATTATTATCTTGAAAGTGTTTGACATGTCTATGATCAAGCATTTTTTCGATATAGCTTCAAATGCTTCTTGATGACGGAACAATTTAGCATTTTTCTGGACTCTATATTTAATGAAAAAAATCCAAACTAGGAAAAACATTCCACAAGCATGTTTTTTTCTCTCTTTCGGAACCATGATTAGAATGGTTTATCAATAAACGAAACTGAATATGGAACTCTCTTGTATTCTCTTTGCGTTTATCGGACTGATTCAAAAATTATAGGTGTCATAGGCTTTCACAACTGGTGATGCAATTCAGACAGCATGTAAAATTCTTTACCAACTTGATTGACAATAGTCTATGAGATCTATGAGAAAGATAAAGTACGATTTCCCATTAAATAAACATTTATGTTACGTATTACGTACAGCTGAAGTTATTTGATATTAAGGTAAAATTACACAGATAATGTATCTATCACAACCAGTAAATATTTAAAGATATAATATATATGCTCTCAAGAAAACACTGAATTAGGCTACTTCCAAAACTCGCTGATCCAAAAGCCAAAGCTATATTGAGAAGATCGAAACTAAATCTATTCCCTTTTCTTCACTCATTCGTCCCTCTGTACTTCCAATACTTCACCGCTATTACGAAATAAAAACAAAAAAGTTGCCTGCAAAAAGAGTTTTTGAAAGGACATATTGTTACTATGTTAAATGGGGCTTTTTTTTGTATCTATCAAAAGCCCTTATCACCCATTATCAATATTATGACGATTTACACTGGGAAGGTAGTTGTACAAGAGTCATGTCTCTATTTGCGTTTTTTCTTCAGTACGTAAGATAATACTATAATATTTTTATTAGCTATAAAATTCATGTTATTACGTATATCATAAATGACTTTTTTTTTAAAAAAATAGAGGAGATTAATTTGTCGTAGCTACAGTTTTCAAACCTAGGTGCTATGTCTAGGGTGGATCAAAATTAAATTATTTGGGTTCCTTTGCATCGCTTCTAAAGGAAGTAATGCAAAGATTCTGGTATATCCGTTTCTATTAGCTTGGTATTGATCCTCCATAATCATTACGACATAATGGTTCTTTTCTATTCTATAATTTTAGTATACAATTCCCGATAGTAGATTGAATAATGAATAGCAATTATCTAAAATGTAACTAAATGTAAAGCTGCAATAAAAACTATCTACTACTTTCAATCTGGTTTTAATGTGCATTGTGATGATTATTCAGGGGTATATTAAAGACCATAGTATAAGTATAAATACATTACACATTAATATATATGATAAGAAATCAATAGCAACACAGATTCACACCTTTAACATGACTAAAGCATTTGTTAATACAGTAACAATGAATCAACTGTAGGTAGTCAAGTGACGAAAGCAAACCTCGTCTTCCTCCACTCGGTAATAACAGCTTGCATCAAAAAAGCCATCGATTATTTATTGATCAAGCCAGGTGTAGTGTCCTTAAGTGCATTATAAAGAGCTAACGTTGATAATAATTTTGCATCTGGTGCAATTTTCCATGCATCCTTCAAAGGAACCAATTTTAAAATAATGTTTTCACCTCGGTCTCGTAACCCTGTAAGTTTTCCTTCCAGTGCTTGTATATCGGATTGTTGCATTTCTTTTATACACATAAAAAGTCGAACAAATTCATCTATTATGGCAATATGTTTTAAGTATGAGATTCATTTCATTGTTAATAAGATAAAATAACTTTATAATATTATTTACCACATCCACCTGCTGAAGGATATATTCCTGGCCATTGATCACCATAAACTTCATGCGTAAGGTCAGTTAATTCATGATTTTCTATCAACAACCCTAAAATTGTATAAATCAATATTTATTATTAACTTTCTTATTAAGAGCGATATTATAGATATCCCATACTAACCAGTTTCTTCAAAAATCTCCTTAGCAGCTGTACCAGCAAAGTTTCCAGAACCATCTAACATGCCCGCAGGAAGTTCTGGAAACCCCAGACTCCCTATTGGTATACGCGGCTGCAATGTCAAAAGCACTTGATCCACTTTCTCTGGACAACGTAATATAATAAGTACTGATACAGATCCCCCTCTCTACAACAATATTTATTAATATCATGCACGTCATTAACACATTACTACTGTTTCATAACAGAAAAATCAGTCCAATATGACACAATATTTAAAAATACTTTTTAATTTATTTACCATAAAAACAATACCAGGTGCAGATTTACCATTTTCTTTAAATCGTACATCGGTTTTAAACTTGATGAAACCAAGTTTACTCGATCCAAAAAAATCCAGACTCTGTATTTCAATAGAACGAATATCCATTTCATTACCACGTTCACGCTGAGCTTTATCCATCTGGGTCACCCAATCTTTGAATGGTACAAATTCAAGAATCTGTTTAAAAATCTCAGGAGTTATTGATGACGTTGTTCCGTTATTGATTGGAACAGATTGATTAGCAATAGAAACAGTGTATGCCATTTTGGAGAATGTTGTTATAAACTGACGGTGGCAATTAACACGAGTTAAGCAGCGTGTATGAAGCATATCTGAACTCGAAAATGCGACAAGCGCCTTGCCTTATGTTTAAAATCAATTTTTGAGGCCATTTCTCTTTCTTTATAAGAACAGATGAATAGCATTACTGATTTATCTGCTGTCATTTTCAGCAAAGATTTACCACAATCATCTTTGATTATGGATCATTCCAAATCGTTCTCTGCTGACAAATTTAATAATGCACCACGGACTCTTTTTGAAGAAATTGGTCGTGAATTTAATGAGCATGAAGACGTGGTAACTATTTCACACACACACACACTTGAATGCTACAAACCCCTCTGAACAATATGATCCCATGGAATACTTATAAAAAAATCTGAATAAATGCTACTGTAGTCCATTAATGACAATCGAACACAACAATTTGCCATTGATTCAGAGGTATGTAAATATATAAACCCATTGTTAACTAGTTTTTTTTGTCTATGTATCCCTGTTAAAGAGCGAACAAATGAAGGAAACTCAATTCATTCTAGTATAGTTTTCATGGAAATCACTTGTTCGACGCCTGCGCGAAGAAAATGCTTGCTTGTTAGCCACAATCCAATCTACAAAGACTGAATTAGCACAAGCAATTGATGATAAAACACGTTTAGAAGATATTGTGATACGACAAGAAGAAAGCATCCGTGGATTACAAGATCAACTAGATCAAATTGTGATTGAACAAGAACAACAGGTTATTATATATACTTTTTTTTAATATTCCTGGTAATAATCTATATTCAGTTATTTTTTTTCCATTTTGACTAATGGGGGGATCACTATATTAGTGCGAAGCTCCAGTAATAACAGAAAATGGAGTCGATCACCACCATTTGATAGATGATCGAGAAGAGGAGGAATCAAACGAGATGGAGCATGAAACGGATCATGCACGTTTAAATAACCTATTTGAACGGAAGGCTCAATTAATCGAATTACAGCGTGAGAACGAAAAGGATAGTAACACTGGACCCTCTATATCACCGTTGACACCATTCCCGACACATCATGTACATTTATTACTGCTAAATTGGTTATTTGTGGTTCGGAAAAGAGAAAAATGTAATTGATTATATTTATTCTGATATTATAGAAACAACAACAAAGACGAACTGAACATAATTCCTCCACAGAACATTTACTGGCAGCTGTTTATGAAGCACAGAATGACTACGCATTGGAGCATGAGAGACGAGCAGAACTTGGCAAGTTATAATTTCATTAACAATATCAATGAAATAAAGAGGTGCAAAAAACAAACTTTATAGATGTTCGTCTAACATTATATGGATATAGTATTCCAAAAACGATACCTAATGCTAATCAACAAAAGTTTGGAATCGTGGTAAGATTAAAAGATAAGAGTTGTAGTATTTTATAGGAAGAAGAGGATTCTACGTAAGTTGAAGGATATTGCGTGAATTGATCCAAGTTTTTTTTTATTAGTGAATTACAGACTTTGGATTATTTAAAAGAATTAGGTATCCCGCATAATATACATCGACCCATTTCATCACCCGCTTCAAAGTGGAGAGCATGCTTTACAGCTATTGTGGCAGTATATCGATTTAGGTAAGCAAAACCTTGCACCACGATATATTAGTATAATTATCCGGATTTTTAATGTATCATATGGTTGAATAGGAAATTGATATCTGGAGAATGATCACCTTAAAATAAATATGAAACAAATTTCAAAATTATACCCTTACATTTCTTTCATTAATGTCGATATAAAGATGTAATTGAAAAGATAAAGCAACACGTTGCTGTATAGCCTTGGATAAAATTCAACTTATATGATTGGCATATTTACGATGTAAAAAATGAAATGGTGTTTTTACCCAGCATATGAATAGCAATCGACACATTATATGAAAAACGTCTTAATAATTGTATATGTGGATACTTAACTGCCAGAAAAGAGCATAATATTAAGCAAATAATGTATCCGTAAGATTTGAAATATCATCAGTAAGTAAACAGTCTCTTACGACGAACATCTAGGTATCTTTTTTGGGATCTTATTGATTTTTATTATGTATTCCATACACTTTTTGTTTTATTGTTGGTTTATATATCAAACTACTACAGATTATTACAACTTGGCTCCCATGAATTGACCAATCTTGGTAGATTGTCGGATACCCAATTCTAACATGATTTCTTCAGAACCACCAGGGATCGCATAGGCACGAACTTCACGGTACAACCGTTCGATCTTTTCCCCTTGGCCACCTTTATATTATAAAGAAAATGTTATTATTATTGTGATTATCATTAATATTATATATTATTATACAAATAAAAATTAAAGGCTCTTTTTTATATTACCTCGAGTATATGCCAAACCACCAAAGATTTGTGCTGCTTCACGAGCACAATATTCAAATGTTTGAGTTGATTGAGCCTTACACACTATAATTAAATGTTTACAAGAGTGATAAATGTTGAGCCCTTTTTCGCTTCATCTAAAATATTGTTGTGTACTCATAAAAACAGGTAAAAAAAAAAAAAAAGAACATACATGCAATATTGCCACCAAGACGAAGAGGTTGTAATTCCAATGGCATATGAAGTGATTGGTATGCAAGAATTTCCATCCATGCATGTGTGGCTTCAACTTGTCGAATCATATGAGCAAGTTTGTTTCGAATGACAGGATGATCAATCAAACGCTTTCCAAAGGTCTTACGCTTATGTGCGTACTAAATAAATAACACAAGAACAAAATTAAAAGAAAAACTCAAATTAGAATGCAAACATAATATATTTATCAATAGAATATCAATCCAAGATTCCATTCGACTGTATGGGTTTTCCCTAGTAATAAAGATAATAATAACTTACTTTAAGACATTCTTCAATACAAACACGAGCAAATCGATTAGCTTGAATAACAATACCCATACGTTCAGCATTAAAGTTTCTAAGTTTTATAAATGATACAGAGAATTGTGAGTTTTACTATTGATATATGAAACAGGAGATGGGGAAAAAAAGCAACTTACGCAACAATATAACGGAAACCTTGGTTTTCTTCACCAATCAAGTTTTCCTTTGGAACCTTGACGTCTTCAAAAGTAACGTAAGCAGTACCAGATGACCAAACACCAGAACAATTCATTTGACGGGTAGATACACCAGGCATACTACGTTCAATTAAAATGAATGAAATTCCTTCAAAACCAGGTCCGCCAGTACGGACTGCGACAGTAAAGTAGTTTGCAAAGACACCATTTGTAATCCATTTCTATAAAAAAAAATATAGACAACACCAAAAAAATTAAGATGGACATGTGAATTATTATTTATCAATCATATGTCCAATAGAAAATAAAAGTACACCCATAACCATCACGTCTTTGTATTCTATAATTAAAACATGAGACAGAATAACTATATATACCTTTTCACCATTGACAAGATAATGGTCTCCCATATCTTTAGCTTCAGTTACCAAATTGGCGACATCTGATCCACCACTAGGTTCTGTAATGGCTAAACAAATGAACTCCTTGCCACTTAAGACACCAGGAACAACCTTCTTCTTCAAATATTCAGAACCAAACTATGCATACCAATATAAATCGGAGTTTTTATGTTATATAAAATGAATGGCTTCTGCTTTCTCTTAAAATAAACGTCATAATCTTACCAAAGCAATTGGTGGAAGACCGATGCCAAGACCACCAATCAAACCCCAAGTGACCTATCATTTGATAAAGAAGAATATATTAGTATCAGTAGCAGTAATTCCTGTTTTGGAGGTTATAGTAGAAACAAGGAGTAGTAGGGGGGCACTTACACCTCCAGAGCCACAACGAGACAATTCATCAGCAACGACGACGTTATGGAATGCATCCCAATCTTCAGGTTTGATACCAGCTGGATAACCATAAGGAATATATTCTGCAGGAGCATGGTGACAACAAGCAGTAAGGATACCAGCCTTGGCTGCTTTTTCAAATAGTTCTTGAGGCAACTTTTTGGCTTCATCCCATTCATAAGTGTAAGGCATGATTTCCTTTTCAACAAACTCTCGTACAGCTTTACGTACTGCCCGATGGGAGTCATTATAAAATGGACTAAACCAATCTTGATACCTATAAGGATATATAATATCGAATGAGGTTTTTTTTTCATTAAATATGAACAAATTCATGCATTTCAAGCTGACATAGACGGTTGATTTCCTTTTTTGGGTTTATAAAATTAAAATTACCACATTGGATCACCATAAGGAACCATATCGCCAAAAGTTTCACCAAGTTGAAGAGGGGATCGTTCTTCTTCTTCTTCTTCAGCCTTGGTTTCTTCAGCACCAGTACCGATTTCACCAATTAAGAATTTGGGTCCAAATTTCTCAAGTACAGATGGACTATGGAACGCGTTAAATTGTTTAGTAGCATCTGTACCTGAAGCCTTGACGAGGACCTTTTTACCACCTAACAGATAAATGATGTTTTTTTTTCGTTATAACTTTGATCCTTTTAAAATGTATATATAAAGTAAAGAAATTTTACCAGGATGATCATTTAAAAAGCTAGTAACGTCATATACTTTGTTGTTGATAATAATCCAACTATATATATGTATATAATTGATTAGTTTTATATATGGATATTTTCATATTTTTGTTCATTATAATATCGTCTTTCTTTACGTAAATACATACCAATCATTATCAGCTCTGTGCTTAGCAACTTCTTCAATGGTGAATTTTTTAGACATATTATTGAGTGGTTTGTATTGAAAAAGAAAGAAAAAAGTTGATGAAAAATAAAAAAAATAAAAAGAAAGAAAATGCAAGTTCTTGAGTGATTCACATGCATTTAAAAATAAAGGAAAAAAAATACATTGTTGAATCGCGTGACCTTTTTCAATTTCTTCCCTTACACGTAACTCTCTTTATATTCTGCATATGATGCACACACGGCATAGCGACTTGTCATATTTAAAAAAATGCAATTGTAAATAACATATTATTATAACAGTAACAGCAGCTGTTTGTCGTTTTGATTAATAAATTGTCGAACGATTATATTTCAACGAATGTTGCGGAGTTGGTTTAGTATTCATGCAAACGGTAAAAGATAAGAATCCCTTAACATCTTTATGTAATATAAAAAAATAAAACCTTTTTTTAACTTGATCAAGAAGAGTAAAATCACCAGTCATATTCTGTATATATGATAAAAAAAAAGGGTCTTGAATTTTTTGTCAGCATGTGAAAAATAATAATTAAAGATAGCAAAACGCCAATCTAATGATTCTTATAAGAAATTTAGTCTAATCTTCCAACATCAAACCCCCTTTGAATTACCTTTATAGTATATTATTAGGGTTATACGTTTCCTTTCCCCAAACAGTTATTTCCCCCAATAACTTTTTTTTTAATATTTGAAAATACAACAATATGAAGATCTGGTACAAAACATACAAAAAAAATGGACACGATTCTTTTTTTTTTTTTTTGTGGGGTAAACGATGATGTTTGTATGTTATATTGTCCCACACGATAGTCGTGAGTCCGAGAACCAAGAGGTACTGTACCACATGAGTTTATCCATAAATAGATGATACATCTGTAGTCAGCAAACAGAATACCTTACACGGACATACAAAAAAATGAATGCCTTACACGGAAAACTCGTTTTTTTTTAATGCCTATAATTACTTTTACTTTGATCATAACAATACTAAAAGGATGAATAAATAAATAATGTTACTCCAAATATATATTATTTCCGGTATGATCAATTGGTAGAGAATGATTAGTGGCTACAACTAATTATATGAAAACCTTATTATTATTGTAAGTGTTGTGATGATGATATATGGAGTATAATTTATTTTGACTAGTTCAATTGGAGTCAGAACAATAGTTATTAATATAATAGTAATAAAGTATAATACGTAATAAGGCTGTTGTGATATAAATATTTATAATCTAATAGAGAGAACTTTTGAAAAGATTCTTTTTTCTTTTTTTAAGCAGCTGTCTTTTCAAAGGAAGAATCAGTATCTTCACTTATTTGATCCTTTTGATCATTTTCATATTTGCGGGCTGCAACGGCTTCAATGGCTTGTGCTTCATCACCACCGAAAAGAATTTCCATTTCTTCCAAAGTACGATTCTATTGAGAAAAATAAAGTAACATTAGTCTTTTATGATTCTTTTATAATTTTTTTTTAAAAAAAAATGTCAGTGTATATACCTTAGTTTCTATGTAATTAAAATAAAGCCATTCATTGATAATTTTATAATGATGAGTGAGTAGTGAGTATGATGTTTTCCGGTAGTTAATATTATATTACGTATTTGATGTATCATTATTTTTACCTGGATAAAAGAAGAAAATAATCAATGCGCAAACAACATTAGTTGCGAAAAAGAACATATAAGTGCCGTATTTGATATCTTCCAACTAAAAAAAAAAAGTAATTATAAATATGTTAGTAAGGCCTTCAATATATATAGACTTATGAGTTTTCTCAAAAATAATTACCATAACAGGTGTGATTTGACCAATCACGAAATTGAATAGATAATTGCTTGCAGTTGCCACTAAAAAAAGATGAATGAATAATAATGTTTAAACATAAGAACATATACTTATATAAAGTAGTCAACTTTAACTTACATGATGCGCCCTTGGCACGAGCACGCATTGGGAAAATTTCTGCGGGATAGATCCAACCAATGGGACTAGTAAATAAACAAATACAATTTTAGCTTTTTTTTTTCTTCGTGACCATTTAAAATAATAAAATGAATATCAAGCTTACCCCCATGAAAAGGAGAATGATGCACTAAAGATAAACATCATAGCAACAGCGCCATATTGTGCTTGGGTATTATTTTCACCACCTTCAACATATGGAAATGCCTTAAGTACTGCACCAGCGATCAACATGGAAACACCCATGCCAGTACCACCAGCAAGTAAAGTTTTGCGACGACCCCACTTATCAACAAATAAGATAGCAGGAACTGTGCATACAACACATACAATACCATTGACACCAGTAGCAAGCAAAGAAGGTAATGTACCTGTCATACCAGCGGATTGAAAGATAAATGGAGCATAGTATAAGACAGCATTGATACCAATCCACTACAAAACACACATGAAAGAAATTTCTTGTTAATAAAAAACATCCATATACTACTAAATAATAGAGTATATATTTTGCATTCCTTGAAAAATAAACATTAATATTCTATACCTGTTGCATGGTTTGAATACCCATACCAAGAATGACACGTCTACGGATAGATGAATTTCGGAAAAGTTCAGCATAAGACTTGACAGCTTTTTCATCTTCAAATCGAATTTGTTCCATGATTTCATCATATTCTTGACGAACATATGGATCATTGATATCACCATTTGCATGTAACTTGGCAAGAGTTTGAAGAGCTTCATCATATCGACCACGACTACAAAGCCAACGTGGTGAATAAGGAAGGAAGAAACAGCCAATAAACAAAAGTACACTAGGAGCAAGTTGGATACCAAGAGGAACACGCCATGATGCATCACTTTGAATACTAATAATTTAGTAATATAAAAAGAAGAATACAATTTGTTAAGTAGTGATCTTTAATAATGATAATAATTGTTATACACAGTTGAAAATATATATATATATATGAACTTACTAGGCACAGCCATAGCCAATCCAGAATGCAACCATAATACTAATTGGATGAGATAGGTTAATATATATAATTTGACCGATATTATTAAAAAAAAACAACAATTATTACCCAAATACAATACTAAATTGTTGAAGACTGATGGCACGGCCACGAAGATGAGCAGGACTCAATTCACTTTGATAAACAGTAACATTGGTACTATAAATACCAATGGATAAACCTTGAATAAAACGACCAGCAAGGAGAATCTGAAAATAAAAAAATAGTATGCAAAAAAAAATATTAATTGGAGCTTTTCTTTTTTTTTCTTTATGAAAAAAGAATTGTCAAATGTATATGGCTTTTTTTTTAATAGAAAACTTACATCGACACTTGTAGCACCTGTTTGTAAAGAAGTACCTAACCAGAAAATGACAGTACCAACCATAATACTGATCTTACGACCAATACGTTCTGAAAGAGGACCAGCAATCAAAGCACCGGCAAAAGCACCAAGAAGTAAAATGCTAGTAATAAAACCACGTTTTACTTCATCGGGATCACCAAAATAATGAATCCAATGTTCCTATTGTAAAGAAACAAAAAAAAAACGTTAATATTTACGTAGCTATTAAAAGTATATTACGAAATAGGTATTGTTCTTATATATATTTACCATGACAAGAATACCAGACATGACACCTTGATCATAACCAAATAAGAACCCACCAATAGCTAGAATAAAACAAATATTTATTAATTCTTAGAAAAACAATCATCATTGATAAAAAATATTATATATTCAATTGATTGATATTATAATACTTACATGCAAAAGCGACAGCTAAATAAACTCTCCAACCTGTCTTTGGTTGAATTTTCAAATCTTCTACCATAATGATGATATTACTATGTACAACTGTTTAATAGATATACAGATAAATAAATAAAAAACAAGGAGGATATATATAACAAAAGAAAAAATAAAGACTGTGGGAGAAAAAAAAGAGAAGAAGAAGAATAACTAGAACGACATTTGGGTTTACGATCGGATCAACTTCTTTATAATTTTGTGGAGGATTTTTCAAGGAGAATTGCCTAATATCGATATATTTCCGATTCCCCGTCAAAAACTTTATAGCCCAATATGGTTTTTCTTTTACCATAAACAAAAACTCTCATGGTCCTTCTTTTTTTTTTAACATGTTATAAATTTTTATCATCTTGGAATTAACGTGAAGGTGACTCAATTCATTTTATTTTGGTATAAAAAAACAAGTCTTAGTAATATGAAAATGATCATCATGTTGTTTTTTGATTCGTTAAAACAATCAGGAACAAATTTCTTTGTTTGACAGATAACATAAAAGTTATTATTATTGGTTATCAAAAGTTGACAGGAAAGACATGTGTGCTTAGAGAATCAAAGGGTCTCCCTCTCTCTTTTTTTGTTTGCATAAACCAAAAAAACACACGATTTTTCTTTTTCTTTCCAAAAAAAAAGCTCCGCCTTTTTTTGTGGAGAGTACCCCGCGATGTACCAGAATTGGCCAGGGTGTTTCTGTTACAACGCGTTGGCCCGAAAGTGGTACTATTTTCATGTTTCACTTGTATTATCAAATATCATGATGAACTAAAAAGAAGAATAGATCATGATTTTTATTAAAGTTGTTATAATCATATATCAATTATCCCATTTCATTGCTATTATTAGGTACCACCCTTCTTCATTTTCTTTCTTATATTTCTCTGTACGTACCTGAGATGTCAATCTAATCCGACAGGTTGCAATGATGTACGTAATAATATATATATAAAAGATAACTTATTTAGGGTTCGATGGATGTTCAGTGAAACTCAATGGGTCGGAGAAGATCGAGTTTAACCAATCCATGGGGTTCGGACTCATAATAAGTTAGATGGGTGAGAGAATACGGATAATTAAAGAGGTCAAAAGAAGTGGAATGAGTAAAAACATATGATGATGTTATTCGATTCCAGCTATCCCGAAAGAAGGCGATACGCTTTTCCTTACAAATAATCAATGATGTTCTTATTTATTTTATTTTTTTTTTAAAAAAAAGAGTACTAATCTCAATAAGTCTTTTTTTTTATTCTATATATACAGATAGTAAATCAAACTTAAAAAAGCAAGATCAATATTTCCTCTCTCTTTAAACTTGTCAAGATGAAAAAAAAAAGTATGTAAATGGGATACAATCGATTTCGCACGCTATTCTTATCAGTGGTTTCATATATTGAATAGAATTGTATTACGTACTTTATATATTTACCTGCTTATTATTAAGGGAATCAAACTTTTTTTTTCATTGGATGGGATTAAACTGTAATATGGTACAGAATCATGAAGAATGAGGTGTGATTCTCTTTTTTTTTAAAAAACGCCGTGATTGGAGAGACCAAGTTTCAATTATCCTAATCCAGATAACTACAACCAGGAGTTAGAGAGAGTATATACTTTAGTGTCTGATCCACAGTGTTTTTGAAATTGTATTAAAATTATTTATAGTCTAGTACTATAATTATTATGAACGAAAAAGATGAAGTAATTAAAGAGGTATGACAGGGGTAAAGCTTTAAATTATTATTAAACGTAAGACAAGGGTTTACAGTAAAAGTGAAGATATGATGAATGCAGGTAGAATAATGACAATTATCAAAAAAAAAAGTAACTCTTATTCTATAGAGCAAGGTATCCGAGTGATCTTTCCTGATTCAGCTCGACTAATAAGATCCTTGTAATAAGTCCGTACTTCATCAGTTTGAAAAAGATCTTTATCAACCTAATGATTATAGTAAAAAAAAAAAAAAAAACCAAACATGAGCTGATATGTTGTGATAATATTATTTCTTTTGATTTGTATCAAATAACATGATTAGTTTATATACCTGAGGCCGACATCGTAATAAAATGGCTTGTGCTTCTGAAGGTGTCAGTAAATACATTCGTAATAAATAGCAAAGAGCAACAATTGCACTTCGACCACGACCAGCTATCATTTGAGATTCATCATGATTGGTGATATTAGGAAAAAAAAAAAAAAAAAAAAAAAAACTCCACATATTTTACTTGACAATCGTTTCTCCTTCCTTACAATCCTTCTCCTCCTACTATCAAGTACCTAGGTCCCTATTTTTTTTTTTTTTTACCTTTACAATGTAAATAGATACATGCTTCACTATCATCTTGTATAGAATTCAATATAACCTCCACTCCTCGTTCAATATTATCCAAATGTGGGATTGTAAAATCACTTGTAGGTAATATAGTTTGCTTCAACTTTAAATCATCATACAAACTCTTATAACCTGGAAATTCCGCACACAAATTAATAATGGTATGAACACGTTCTTTTGAATGTAATTGTTTGATATGCGCAGGTGTTGGGAGAGCTCCTAATATAATATATCGATCAAGCCTATATAATAAATCAAATGTTATCAATCTTACAGGTATAAGTTATTCTTCTTTGCTATCAGGATTATAAATAATAATAAAACATTTTTTATCTATACCTAGTATACCATTCCCATCCAGTGACACATCCAAGCATGCCAATCACTATCTAAGTATCATAATACAGGTTCATTGCATATATTTATAAGAAATCGGACCAAAATGAATATCGCTTTTGAAATAATGATCGACGAGAGAAAAAAAAAACCAGCTGCATATATATATAAAAAAAACCACAATAACCCCACATAAATAATAATAATAATAATGTAAACAAACCTTATTAAAATACAATGATATATAAAATCTTGCCCATACAAACAAGTTATCTGATTCAGAGGCTTCTCGAAAAGTATCGTCTCTTAATGACGATTTTCCTTTTCTTTCTGGTTCATTACCAGGTGTTGCTTTTAATGCTCGACTGATACCAAGTGAAGATTCTTGCTGCGTACATGGTGCACGATATTCGTCATCGCCATTAGTGCTGACCGTATTTAAACTCATTTGAAAAATTCAAAAACGTATTATGGTTGTGTCAAACTTGAAATGGGGTCTTTTTTTTTGATAAAAAGAGAAAAAGAAAAAGGGAATTTGGTTTTGTTCCGCTTCCGCTATCTACGCCTTTATTTAGTCATGTTCATGCCTTCAGTGTAACAGGAGTTACCCGGCTGCTAACCATGATTCTCCCGGGTTTTTTTTCGTTTATATACTTTAACCTGAATAATAATGACTTATTATGGACACTTCTTTATATAATCATTAAATGATAGGAATAGATAGATGATAATAAACACGTTTCATTCACACTGTGAAACAATAGTATAGATCAAAAAAAGGAACTTTTATTAATTAAAATAATTAATAGCAACAGCATTTATATCCAGCAATAATAGGAACACAATAACCATGCTCAAGTTGATGATCTTGCTGACAATGTTGAATACAACTCTCCTTGTAACCAGGACAACCAAATGACGAATCTCCATCACATATAGGTAACTTGAGTACATCTCGTTTCTTGGTGAATAATGAAGAATATCCGCTTTTGCTTGTCTGCTGGTTTTGATTCATGATACTTCTTCCATCTTCATGTGATGTTGATGAAGTAACAAAAGCAAAGATTGATAACAACAGTATAAAAGTAATATCACGGATATAAGAAGAGGGTGATAAGATTACCATGATAAATGATGAACGACTTTTAAAATCGTATAAAAAGATTGGAAAGAAAGAAAAAAGATGAACTTTTATCAATACTTGATAAAATTATATGATGGCTATTGTATATTTATTTTTTTTTTAAAAAAAGGAGAAAGATGCATGCATTCAAATAAAATGTGATTTTTCCCACACTTGTTAAAAAAAATATCACTTTGCATGCATTAAAACAGTACATTCACTATGTATTATTTATCCGTGATTCCATTCCTTTTTGTTTTCTCCCAAGAAAGCGAATTTATCCAATTCAGAAACTTCTTCTGGTGTTAAAAGGAATCCAAGGGCTGCTGCATTTTGACGTACATGTTCTGCAGTTCTTGCACCACCTAATGGAATGGTTCCTTTGGAAATACACCAATTAAGGGCAATGGCACTTTGTTGACGATCATATTTGGTGGCAAGACGTTGGAGTACACCTAATAATTGACGCAATTGTTCTTTATCAAATGATTCAAAACGTTTTTTACGTGATTCTGGGAAAGGTCCATCCGCTCCAAATTTTCCAGTCAACAATCCCATGCCAATGGCTATTATATATGTATATATATTTGTTAGTAAGAAAAAAGATGGTTTTGTATATTATATTATATATATATATAAGAATAACTTACGTGAATAAGCCAAGATGGCAACTCCAAGATCATGACATGTCTTGATCAATCCAGATTTTTCTGGGATAGTTCTTACCAAAGAGTAACTCACTTGGTTACTAGCAAGTTGAATACCACGCTTCTTTAAAGCTTCATACATTTCCTTGATTTCATCACTATTGTAATTGGAAACACCCACGGTTGTCACTAATCCTGCAGCATGGGCATCTGCAAGTGCATCGGCTAATATATAATAAAAGTATTTATGCAAATGTTAATTTGGTGTGTAAAAAAAAAAGTACCCATAAAAGGCAATTTTCAAGATATATGGAAATATGACAATCCTTGCTATACTATTTATATATATCATGTTAAACAAGAAAAGAACTTTCTAAGATAACTTACCAACAATTGGGATGGCAACTGGATGAATGGGAGCATGGATTTGATAAAGATCTACTTTATCAACACCCAAACGAGCCAAAGAATCACGCAAGGCAGAGAGTAAAACATCAGGGAAGTCTGTACGATCTTCATAGGGAAAATATTTTGTTGCAATTATTTGTTTTTGTCTGTCTTCTGGACTATATTTTTCGCGGAATCGATTAATCTCACGCTCTGATTCGCCTTTACCATATACTTCAGCTATATATTTTTTGATCGATGATTTGATTACAAATCGTATCGTCATAGACACGTCAGCATAACGATATACAAATTTAGAAATTGCGTATTTTTCCTTTTTTATATGCAACTATAGATATAGCCACTCTTCTTGTAGATACATTACCCGTGTCATAGAATGGAATACCCAATTCAATGGCAGCATCAAAGGCTTCCTTAGCATCTTTTTCTGCTTCTGGTGTCCAACTCCAAACCTATACAAGAAGGTGTATATAAAATGGGTTATTATGATTTTTTTTTATTACATAGATAATACTATGAAATCAAATATATATAAAATACATACGTTTGTATCGCCCCATTGCCAACAACCAATAGCTAAACATCATCATCACATTAAAAGAAACCGAGTTATATATCCAAATATTATATATTGATAGAAATACATTCAAAAAGATAATGATAATATAATGTTTACCTATTGGAGGAACTTCAACAGAACCAGCAAGAACAATCTTTGTATCTTTTGTAGGAATGACACCTGGGTCCAATTTGACTGGAGATGCGCTCATAAGCATTTCGTTGAAACAAAAAAAAAGAATATGGAATGTATATAAGAAACAAGAAGAAGAGAGAGAAGAAGTAAAAATTATTTTTTTACACGCTTTATTTTTAAAGTTTGGCAGTAAACAACAACAACAACAAAAAAAATCAACGCGTCATTGTAACGCATGATGAAACAATTACATTTTAGAGTATCTCATTTAGGTGACGAATTGCGTTACCATCTTTTTTTTTTCTTTTTAGTAAATAAAATATCCTCAATTTAATACTTTTTTAATCAGCTCAGACAATTTTTTCTCAACAAAAGCAACAAGCATTTCATCTTGATTTCCAATATCCAATGATATAAAAAATTGTTGGTGATATTTTGAAGCTACAATATGATTTTAGGGTTAAATTAGTTTTTTTTTCTTTTCTTTGCTTTGTAACAATATAGATAATAATAAAAAGGACGCGTCCTTAGGTTTTGAAAAAAATTTACCTAGTCGTCTTCCAAGATTACGACTTTGTTCTGAAATATCTTGACCTAATACTGTAGTCACTGAAGGTATAGACTAAAATTTTATGACGGTTAGAAAAACCCTTTCTTTTTTTTGATGGATGGGAAAATAGTCATATACATAGGGTGTAAAATTGAATAATATACCTGACTCCCAAAGGATGGCATTGCAATGGAAAGATCTTTCATGTTGGGTTGCTGTTTACCAATCCATACAAACATGGATTTGTTCATTTGTACTAGTTGGAAATAGATTGGGTCCGTAATATACATTTGGGTATCTTGGTGAATTATAAATTGAGGTTCATTATTGTCTACCATGGTTTTAAAAGGTCTATATATTATATGTTACAAGAAAAAAGAATAAAAAAATAGAAAAGGATTTGGAGATGCGGAGTGTGCCAATATTGGGTGTGTGTGGATGTGCATTTTTTTTTTAAAAAAAATGGATTGTATAGTACTTTGGGAACGACTTTATCATCATTGATAGAAAAAAACAGCATTTTTTTCTCTCCTTCATTTGATTGTACTATGAACCTTTGTGTGAATTTAGTTTATTAATCTTCATGTCGATCAATAAGTTATTCTAGCTATACAATAATAGTTGATGGCATTGAAATAAAAACTATAAATATAATATGAAAGACCCATCTCCTTGACCTACTCATAATAATAACGAAACGATCATGATGATGATGGGATCTAATAGTTGAACTGATAGTAAGATATATTATATCAAATTCTTGACAACAAAATAGTAATAATGTAATAAGAATATGAATATGAATATATATATATATAAAACTAGTTAAATATATTTATATTTATATATGTAAATAATCTGTGAGAGGGTTGGGTGAGATTTTTGTGTGGTATGTAAAAAAAAAAATAGAGTATAAAAACTGCACTAAATTGAATGCAATATTACACAAGTGGAAATTGAATTACAAATGGGAGAGGAAGAGTGAGGGAGGATGAAAAAAAAGAGGAGATTATAGGTTTAATACTATATATATATGTATATATCGATGTAAAGAGGTGTTGTTGTGATGTTGTGATTATATATAAAAAATGGGTTTCATTTTTACATATGGGAAAATAAGATAAAGAAGATTTACAACGATAAACCAGCACAACAACACTTCTTTTTTTTTTCATCAATAAAAAACCTAATAGCGATGTGTATGATACACAGGAGCATTGGCAGTCGAATCGAATTTTTGATACGAATGTTGAGAAACTGGGATGGTTTCATTAATAGGCGAATGATAACCACCACCACCTGCAGTTGCTTGTTGTATCATGTACAATTGTTTCTCATTATCATGTTCTAATCGTTTACGCATGCCCTTGACACTTCGAACAATGTACCAAATGAGTAATGCCAATACAATGACACCAATGACAATGACAAAAACGTAACGGTGGTTTTGTTTTAACCAACTTTCTTCTTGAGTACTAGATTCGTTATCTCCATCTTTAAAGCCAGTATCATCCACTTTTTGCGCCAGCGCAGTATAGGACCAAAAGAGAATCGTTAACAAGAAAATGTTCAACATTTTTTTTTATATAATAATATGTAAATGTGTTATATATGTACGATTTGGGTTGGTTTTTTGGTTTTTATATAAAGACAGGAAGGGGAGAAATTTTGATATGTAAATGAAAATGTAATGGGGTATTATGCTTTTTTAAGAAAAAAAAACACAAGGTACGGCAAATGAATTGGCCTGGGTTGTATGGGGTGGGTTGAAAAAGTTAAAGAAAAGGTAAAGAAGTAAAAAAGAATGGATTAAAAAAAATGAGATTTTGAGTATTTTTTTTTCTTGCGGGACCCGGTTCGAGACAAGTTCCGACTTTAACAAAAAGAAGAAGAAAAAGGTTGTACAAGAAATAATCTCACTTCGACTTACCACAAATGTATCAATGACTCCTGTTAATTGCTTATATCGGGTCAATTTGTGAGATGTTTTAACGTAACCTAACCTTACAATCTTTTTTTTAATGGACCATACTACTATCATTATGGGATTGATTGTTTTCCTCTATATACAAATATAACTCTTGATGGTGGCATCATAAATATATAAATAATAATAATAATAATAATCCAAGATGATGATGATGAAGAAGAAGAACAATATAGATCAAGAACAGGTTATGATAATAAAAAAAGAAGTATGGCGGAGGATGATTGTTATATACTCAAAAAAGGCAGTTAGTAATTACACGCATAAAACGCGCGCAACTCATCTTAATACAACACGAGATATTGTGTTGCTATCACACAAACACACATTTTCTGGGAATTAACATACGTTACAATGCAACCCATTGCTTGTTATTGTATAACATACCATATTTTACATATCACTTAATTAAAACTTACTCTTTTTCCTGGATTCCATCGACTTACTTCTACTAACCAGTACATTTTTCTTATGATCGTGGTGAATATTATTATTATTAAATAAATATCGTAAGCATTTTTTTGACACCTTCTACTTTTGCAATTCTTTAATAGTAGCAACATGAATCAATTTTATTATCAATTTAGATTTTGATTATATCTCATCTTTGTCATCAACAAGAAAAACAATCAAAATATATACTTGTTTTTCTATGGTGAAACCCACCATTTTAAACTTGACAATGATTGTTAGTAAGACGACATGCATTAATACGTATCGTAAAAAAAAATAATAGTAATAGTAGTATGTATGTATATAGTATTATTATTAATGAGTTACAGTAACGCAGAGTAATAGTTTGGTACTACAATAGAAGTATCGTGGCAAAATAGATGGTAGCAAAAGAACAACATCAATTTTTGATCACCAAATGTATATATATATAATCACAATCCGACAATGATCCGGGTCTTTCATTAATATGATTAGATTCTTTTTTGACATTTTTTTCATTTTTGAAATAACATTTCGTTGTTATATTATTAATAGCAACCATGTCTCTCATAAGGAGAGAAGTAAAAAGAACAAATGTTCTTTCTTAGTCTCCTTATTTATTATTGATCATTGAGATATATTTAACCATAATAATAAAGATAATGAAAATCGATGAGGATTATTTTTAATATGAATTTAACTACTCTACTTCAATCATGATGAAGGTGATTATCCTAGTGTTCTTTTTTTTATATAGTAAATGAGGAGAAAAGAAACAAAAAAAAGGGGGCCATCATTTTTCTGTATTAAATAGGCAATATTCAATATCTCGGATGATCTGGGACACGCGTGGTACTTGCTTTCATAATAAAATATTAAGCTCAGGACAACAACAATGATACTTTCAATGTTAGGTGTATAACGGTTTCCTTAACAACAAAATAGTGCTTGCATAGCTAACACCTAATCATTTCAAAAAAAAACATGTGTTATTGCATTTAGCGGAAGCATGAATGCTCAGCACCAAATATTGATGCAGCATTCGAAAGACAATCATAAGTAGTATAATGACTATTATAACCATTTCTCCCTGGTACTATCCGCCATCCATTTGATTGTTGTAGATCGTATTTTAATTCTACAAATATGAGAACTATTTTCTTGGTCCCTGTTGGGATCTACACATCATTCTTATATCATATAGTGAAGCGTACTAATGATACTAATTGTTAAGATATGAATTTCTTCTTCCTGCTGTATAGTCCCTAGTTTAATAAAACTGATCAATAAGGAGGAGACTCTCCTACTATACAATTGTATTTTGTTACAAGATCGTGTTTCTCATATAAATCTCCTGGTAAAACCCATTATTAATAACATTTTTGTTGTCAAACCTGCCAATCGCATTGTCCTTAATAAATATTCATACAGCTACAAAGAGCCTTGGGCATATGAAGTACATTATGTATAAATAGAATATGATTATGGATAAAAATAAAAATAATAATATTATTATTATTATCAGTGATTCTTTCTTACAATAATTTTTTTTGGTAATAATTGTACAAAGCATCACATCGGTGCACAGACCGCTTTTAGACATTTCATTTATACATAAATTATCACTGTCCACCAATATGTATAAGGTTGAAATTATCAACCTGCATGCATATAAACTCATTGTTCCAATCAAAAGTTAATTAAAATAAACAATTGTTTGTAAATATTATTGGTCTTGGTGTGTAGAATTTTATGTGCTATATTTTACATATGAATATATAATAAAAAAAGAAGAAAGGAATTTCATTATTTTAATGATCTTTTTTTGTTTTACTTTTTCAAAACAGCTTTGACTTCATCAAGAGTAGGTACTGAATTCATAGAACCTAAACGAGTAACTGCAATTGATGCAGCCACATTGGCTTCTTCTAATGCATATTGTACTCGTGTAAAATAATCTTCATTTTGTGCACGAACAAATGTTGCTAAAAAGTATCCCTATATTTTGAGAGAGAAAAAAAATTACTGATTAAACAAACAAGCCAATGACGATCATAACCATCATGCAAATGTAAGACACAATGATATATATATATATAACTTACAACAAAAGTATCGCCAGCACCTGTGGTATCTTTGACATCCACTTTTTGACAAGGAATAATAAAATCACGAATACGATCTTCTTCTTGTCTAAATTTGGCAACCACTCCTTCGCCACCCAAAGTCACAACAACACCTTGCATATGTGGGAATCGTTTCAATAATTCTGCAGCAAGATCCAATCCTCCTTTTCCCTTGGATTGACCACCTAAATCTCGATATAAATCTTCGGCTTCATGTTCATTGACAATCAAGACAGTCACCTTATCAAATGGAAATTCATCCACAATACCAGGTGTCATGGGTGCAGGATTAAATAAGACTGAAAGACCTTTTTGTGTATGTGTGTATGAATATATGTATGTTGTTTTTCAAAATGGGATCAGCGTTCAATCTTCTTTTTTTTATTATTATTGGATGATAGAACACCCCATTTACCAAGTATATATATATATAATTTACCTTTATCTGCAGCCAAATTCATGATTTCACCACCACAACTAATTTCATTTTGCATTACAATCCAATCGCCAGGACCAAAGGATTCAAGAACCTTGGCTGCATCCTCAGGTGTATATTTGGCATTAGTACCGGGGAATAAAACGATACAATTATCTCCGGTAGCTGTACTGACTTGGATGAATGCACGACCATTGCCCTGGATATATAAAAAAATGAATCAATAGTGGTAAGACTTGTTATCCTATATATATTCAATTATTCCATTTTTTTTAAAATACCTCAGTTTCAGAAATACGCGTATGTGACATATCAACACCATTTTCAATCATAAAATCTTTGATCTAAAAGAGATAGAGAGAAAGAAAAGTAATTACAAATCTGATCCATTTCATAGATAACATAAATAACCAGATAAAAAAAGAGAGATATAATGTAATCTTATTTACCCATTGAGCATCATTGCCAAGTAATCCAGCATGATACACAGCACCTCCACCCTATAATATATTTACGTATATGTTCAATTAAATTCATCTTTGTACGCATATATATATATATATATATATATATATGATCTCATATAGGATAAATGTGGATACCTTTGCAATTGCAACGGATTGATTAGCGCCTAGTGAATATAATATGTAATAAAATATCAGTTTTTGGAAAAACCATGTTTTGTTGGGGAGAATTAATGCATTTTTTTTTTACCTTTTCCTCCAGGCCGGGCGTTAAAACCAGTAGCAGAAAGAGTTTCACCAGACTTAACAATGTAAGGAACCGTAAAAGTTTGGTCAATGTTAAAAGAACCGTAATTAAGAATCTTACCACCCATGGTTTAAAAAAAAAAGAAAAAGATAAAAAAGAGAGAGAGAGAGAAAGGGAGAACGGGATGAAATGGAAAAAAAAGTTTTAGTTCTTATTTTTTTCTCGCGCTTCCTGGTCAAGCATATAATACAGTTGCATACCGACTTATATTATTAGAGTAACTCACCAAAGTTCATATGCAATCTAAGCAATTAGAAACTCAGGTAAAAAGAGAATTTGGTGACGCCACCAAGTCACTCTGAAAAAAAGAACGATAAACCCCCCGCCTACCCCTCTTCTGAGCTTAGAACCCAAACACAACATTCGATAATTTTTTTATTTTCCCAAACAGCCTCTTTCAGCCTTTCCACCCTACTCTTCTTTATAAACAAAAAAAAATGATTGCTCCCATCACTGGCAAGTTCCGCAAGCAAGTTATCAAGGATATCTCCATCGCCCTCACCCTTGGTGCCGTTGGTGGTGCTGCTTGGTGGCAATTGTATCACCTTCCTAACGTCGCTCGTCGTGATGCTTACTATGCCAAGCTCGAGGCCAGCAAGAGCCAATAAATCTTTTTTTTTTTCCAATCAACACATTCGATTGAACCAACAATGATATAACCCTTCTTTGCAACAAACAACGAATAATATAAAAAAACAACGAACCTACACCTATTCAAAAATAGACGCGCGCCATTCGCGTTTATGCGTTTAAACAAACCATGAAGACCATTTTATTATTTTCGGTTTTGTAATTAGACCAATGTTTTTTTTTTTAATTTCTATCATTAAAGAACCAGGAAAAAAAAAGACCAGTGCATTGGGCTGCTTATATACAATTTTTGTTTTCTTTTTTTTGATATTATTATAATATATGAATATGGATCAAAACTATATATTTTTTTTGGGATAAAAAAAAAGATAAATGATGGATTTATCTAGAAAATAGAAGACCTCCCTGGTATATATATATATATATATATATAAGCTTATGACAAATGAGATTCCCCAAGATTGGTTTGTATATTATAATTTGATTATTTATTTTTTACATGTGCATAGAAAAAAAAATAAGCAAAAAAAAAAAGAAATAGAGATATAAAACTACAATGCGTTTTTATAAGATTGAAAGGCTACAACCAAATTTATATTATTATTTTTTTGGTAAGTGGAACCCCCCAAAAAAAAGAGGATGGATTATAAAGGTTTGTGGTGGTGAAGAGTTTGTTTATATGGAGGAGAAGGAATAAAAGAACAAAAGATGAATTGTGAATATATTGGGAAAGGGTGATTCTTTTTTTTGTTTTGTATTGTATTATAAAACAATGTGAAGAAACTATTTAATCATCAATAACGTTGATCTTGACGGTTTCAGTGGCAGTGATTTGAGTACGTCTGAATTGAACTTTTTCAACGAAATCGACAGCGTAAGATCCAGGCTTGGTGTCGCTGGGAATAGTCCACTTCTTGGTGTAAGTAACGTACTTGTCATTCTTGGCAGCAACAGGGCTAAATTATTATAATTATTATTATATATAGATGATGAGTTTTTCTGTTATAAAAATCCTCTTCTGCCAAATAACCTATAATTTAAATTGATATTTACCACTTCTTGTGAATGAAACCAAGTTGTTGTTGCTTTTGGTTACCGGATCTACGATGGAAGTTGATATCCAAACCCAATGCCTTACCGGGGGAAGTTTGTTCTATATAATATTAAGAAATGTATATATAAGTATATATATATATATACATTGCTGGTGTTGTAACAATGATATATTTTATATTGTTAAGATGAAAGATGGGAGGATTTCAAGATAAACTTACCATCAATAAGAGGTTGCATAACATACTTGACAACCAATTGTGAACCAGCCTTAATATCTTGACCATCACGAGGCGATTCGATCTTCATAAAGTGAAGTTGCGAATAGACACTAGCAAGAGTGGTTTGAATGAGGGCGACGAAAAGAACGGCCGACAAAAGAATAGACTTTGACAAACGCATGATATGAATGATCGATGATAAATAGGTTGGAGAGAAAGAAAAAGGACAAACTACAAACGGATGTAGAACGTTAAAAAAATGAGAGGAAAGGAATGGGGAGAGTTAAAGAAGAAGAAGAAGAAGAAAAGAAACAAAAAAGAAGTGAAAAAAAGGCTAAAAAAAAAAGAGTTGGAAGGTGATTAATGACGATGAATATAAAAGTGTAATAAAAGCAGAGTCCAAAGTATAAATATAAAATGGTGGCACAAGTCAAATTGAGTGTGGCCAAAAATATAATACTTACCCAGCTTTCCAATTAGTCCGACTAAAGGACCGCCTTTATAACTATATCATTCACCTCGTGGAAGTGTTCCTAATTCTCCAAAAAGACTACTTTGATCAAATCTTTTTTTTTTGTGTGTCCGCTTTTTTTTTAACAAGTGGGAAAACATCAGGTATTTAGGTCAATATAATATATATATATATATATATATACAAGGTGAACAAACCACCTCACCATCATTGCAATATTTTATATAACAACACATTCTTTGTAGCCTTTTATTATCTCAGTTATATTTAACTATTATCCATTACTACTATAACTAATACATACTACAGCCACCTCTATTGTTTATAAAAAAAATTAGGAGCCAAGTGTTACAATCACTTCTAGTGAATCCTACTTTTCTTTCTTATATAATTTTTTCTCCTTATATACAACAAAAAAAATATTGAATTGGGATGAGGATGATATTCGACTTATAGTTACAAGTATTCCAATTTAAGAAGAGAAGATCGCCTCTCTCTCTTTTTTTTCTCTTTCTCACTTTCAACTTTATATAAGATAAATGTGGTAATTTTTCAGTTAAATGAAAATGAGTACAGAATCTTTTTATAGTGTTCTGTGTGCGCGCAACACAACATTTTATTTATTTCATCGTTGTTGTACTAATAAAAATACGTACAAAAAGGAAAAATAACTTTTCTGGCTTTGTATTACTCTTCGTTTTCAATTTTACACATGGCATAAAACTCACTTGTTTATTATATATGCGACCTTATAGAATGTATTTTTGACATGAAGAAAGGGAGAATAGATTATTTTTATACTATTATATATTTATAATCTAATAACTCAATCGTATAAAGAGGATGTATATCTATACTTCTTAATTAATACTATTGTTTTTAATAGATTTGACCCATGAAGCAACAATATGCCAAAACAAAACACACTTTCATAATATATAATGTCCTATGCAACTTTTGTTTCTTGGATTTCTTTTCTTTCTTATAATAATTTTCTAACTATGATTTGGCGCTATTTTGCGTTTTGGGGGGACTATCACATTAGCGGCAAGATGTTTTTTACTTGGCGCGACGTTTTTTTTTCAATTTTAGCATTGGATATTTTTTATGAATTATTATCAAGTTGGCGCATGATGAATTATAACTTGGCGGTTTACCACTCAACTTCTTCAACATGGTAGTTTTATTTCCTTTTGCTGATAAGTATACATGTTGTTCAAAATGAAAGAAAAAATTTAACGATAGGGATAAAAATATATTGATTATAACTACAACTGCTCTTCAAGAAGTAGAACACTTGGAAACCATGTTGTTTAACAGCAACTTCTTTACCCAAAATGAGTGTGATGAATATTTGCATTATTCATATCTAAAATTTTATATCTATTGTCTAAATTTATTCATACCTCATCACCAGCGCTATATATAAAAACATTCACATAAAGGGCTGTATACCAACAAATCACTTCTACCATCACTCGCCCACGACAAGCAAGTGATACACTTGTTTCTAAATATGCAAGACTTCAGTTTATATCTAGTACCATATCATACCTATAGCCGTATTTGACATCTTGCGAGAACCTAGTGAAAATCACAATATGTCTCCCATAAAATACTTTGATCTGCTCGCTGGAAACCGACATAGTATCACAGAAACATACCTCTTCTAATTCTCCCCTTCCTTTCCGTATATGCGTTCATCCATTCATCCCACTATCACCTTTAATCTCTTTTCATACCGTCTACATAAAAGCCGATAAGAAGAAGAAAAGAAAGTCATAAGTAACATAAATAAGATGCTTATCCACGCACGCTGATATCATTATGATGTGTATGTGTGTAAATTTTTCGTATTACTAGAAAAGAAAACTGTACCATATTCGTACTATATCAAACGGATAAGTTATTATTATACTTATAAAAAGAGATCTTTTGCTCAATACTCTACTATATTCATTAAAGAAAGCAAGCGTCAGGGATTGATTTTTTAAATGGCTTATGCAAATGATTAAACCAACAAATCCAAATACAACAGTTTACATGAGCAGGACAAGAATGTCCCCTGCAAGTAAAAAGAAAAAAAAAGATGGGGGATTCAAGAGCGTTGGTAAATTTATCCAACTTTGACGAAGGTCCAGCACCATATTACTGGTGAAGAAAATATTATTTCACGCCTGGTTGGGTTGCGACCAGATGTCGAATAGTTTTTGGCAAGAACAGTAGAGGCTGTGGCTTCGATACGCAACTGGAAGTCCAACATGAGAAGAATCCAATTCAAACCTTCCAATGTCGAAGGAAGTCATAACGAATTCTGCGGTGACCGATATCATTACTTTGCATTTGACTGAGACAAAGGGAGAATATATCATCGGCAACAACGAATGGAGCAATGGTTCGCGATCAGATGTAGTACTGGAACCGAAAAGTTTAACGTTATCCTTACCACCAATTATAATAGAAATCCAGCATTCCGTTGACACAAGCTTCATGAAACGCGCTATCGATTATTTTTTGCAAGCTTTCGATAGATACAAGAATGATCCAATTCTCCTAGTTATATGTCCTAATAGGGTGTCATCGAATGTCCTCGAAAACAAGCCGCTTGTGTACAGTTTTCCTTGCAACTTTTGGGCAAAAGAATGTCTGATCATCAACAAGGAAAGCGTTGAAGTCAACGAGACCACAACCCATTTGAATCCATTTGTAGCTCTTGGTATTTTTTTGCATCAACAGTGCTACACCATTGATTGAATCTAACTGTAATGGAGATCCCACTATGGTTCAACTGTACAACTTGGCGCTACATTATTATCAACGCATCACAGAGGTTTTAAAGGATATGCTCAACATACAAGAAAAAGAGTACGAGCCTTGTTAAAACTTGTTAATAACCAAGCATCACCACAAATAATTAGTCAAGCTATTCGGACAGCCCAAGTACGAAACCAGGAATTCAAGCGTAAATACAATAACGTTGATGACATTTGATCCATTCATGCGCTAACTAGATAATAATTCTACGCGAACTCATAAAAATTTCCAACACCAAAATTAAAAAAAAACGTCGCGCCAAGTAAAAAACATCTTTCCGTCAAATGTGATAGTCCCCCCAACGCAAAACTGAAAAAAAAACTCAGCGTCAACTTGAAAAAGAACAAGCGCCAAATCATAGGAAAAATCATATATCAAGTTTCCGGTTCAACAGAGATATTCAATAAAAACCAAATTTTAAACGTTTAAATTTCGCTTTGTTAATATATGAATTTTCTTTTCCATCTTTTTATTCAACGTATACATATTTTACTATTAGTTCATAAGAATAATAGACAAAAATATCTTTTGTATTGAACATCAAGTCATCTAAAAAAAAATACACACATAAATTGAAAATAAATATAAAATAGTCAGTTAAATTACTTCAATAATTGCTTGTGTTATATAACCAAGGTTAAAAATAAACTGGGATAATTATTGGCTGGATCTGCCGCGCACTTATAATAATAAAAGATGCGTAACAAAAGCTGAGGGCAAACGATCACCCGATGGATGATATTCTTAAGGTAAAAAAAAAATAGATGTCAACTTTCTTATTTGAACAACATCTCTTTGTTATTCACTATAGAATCATACATTTTAGAGTAGTTAAAGTGTATTCTTATTTATCAATTCATTTATGCTTAACAAAACCCTGAATGTATATTTAAATAAAGGAGAACCACTAACTTGTTATAGTAATTACATAAATAAACTTTGCATTTTCCTGGATTATAGCACTCTGTTACTATTGAACGCCATCCCAATTGTAAACCGAAGAAGAGGAAATATAATAACTTTTTGCGAGATCACACCTTCTAACTGTTTCAACTTAATAGAAGACCTATAGTAAATTAACCTTCAACTTCTTATACAACGATTAATAACTGTATCACCTTCCATGTATATCCTTTGAGGATTGAATGTTTCAACATAATATACAGATAAGAATAAAAACATACTAAAGCATCTATTGAGATTTTTTCTTCTTCATTGGTGGGAAGAAATGCTTAGTGTTACAGTTTTTTATATATAAAAGTGTTTAATTCTTTCTCTTTTGATTGGAACATAATAGTTACTAGAAGGGATATCTTTTTTCGATAGTTGTTATAGCATATGTAATATTTTTACTAGTCGATATTATCTAGTTGGATAACACCATGACAGCAAATGTTAATACACTGATATTTCATAATTATCAGTATATTATAAAGTCAATAGTATGAGAGCAATCCATCCACTATCCAGTAGAAGATAGTAATCGTATTAACGTTTGTTTTACATTTTGTCTCGTCGACGGTAATAATTTTTAAAATTATAACTAACAACCTAATATACAATAATCATTCATATAATTACTTGTTGCTATGATTCATGTAAACTATGAAATAGTATGATGCCTTATACAGTTCTTGGACTAAAAGGGGTTTATTTTCCAGATTACAGGAAATTTGCAAGTCAGACACGACAACAACTTTTCCCACGCTGAACTGATCGCATACTAGCTTCCCCACACAAGACAAACACCAATTTTTTTTTTTTGCTTTCTTCTTTCTCCTTTTTTCTATATAATACGCGAACAATGCTTCTTCAATCAACCACTCGACTTTTGACACGCTCTACTCTTGTGAATACCCGTGCTACCAGCAGTATTTTGTTACGTAGCCTTCATGCAGAAGCTGGTGCGAAAAAAGACGCGTACATTGAATTATTGAAAGGTGAACAAGAAGGCATTGCCATTCTTAAACTTGATCGCCCAGCTGCTCGTAATGCTCTTTCTGTTAAATTACTTGGTGAATTCCGTGATGCTTTAGCTCAAGTTCGTTTTGGAAGGTAATGTTTCTCTTTTTTTATCTGTAATAGCAAAAAAATATATATGGGGGGAGAATCTGTGTTATCTAGGATAACATTATTCATAAAAAAAAAACAAAATTACGTTTTTTTTAGTGAACAACCCCGTGTTTTGATTATTGAAAGTTTGGTCAATGGTGTATTTTGTGCTGGTGCTGATCTTAAGGTAAGGAGACGTTGATTTGGATAAGGAAAAAGAAGGGAAGAGGAAATGACAACAAAAAAGGATAGATAAAATAAAATCAGATAAGATGGGGTGTTTCTTTCTTGTTTATATCTATGATATGGTTGTGTATCTCTGATGGTTATTTTTTTTTGTTTATAGGAACGTGCTACCATGAGCCCTACTCAAGTGACCCAATTTTTGTATAACTTACGACAAGCTTATCGTGAGCTCGAGGTATGTAGGATGACAGATTTTTAATTTTGATATGATATCTAGGAAAATCAACAGGCTAAAGAAGAAGAAAAACTCACTCTACTTATAACTTTTTTATAGACTTTACCTATTCCTACAATTGCAGCCATTGATGGTGCTGCATTAGGTGGTGGTTTAGAAATGGCATTATCTTGTGATATGCGTGTTGCAGGTCCAGGAGCCAAGATTGGTCTTCCCGAAACAAAATTAGCCATTATTCCAGGGTAAGGAAAAAAGTGAGATAATATATTTATATATATGAGATCAGCATGTATTAAATTTAATGTTATTATTATAGAGCTGGAGGAACTCAACGGTTACCACGATTAATTGGTTCTTCCAAAGCTAAGGAGTTGATTTATACTGCTTCAGTTTTGAACAATAAGCAAGCTTATGAATATGGTAATATATATATATATATATGGTTTTAGAAATGATTTATATGAAAAGGGATGAGAAAGGATAGATGATGCTAACCGTTATTTTTTTATACAAAAAGGTATTGTGAATCATGCTGTCGAAACAAGTGGTATTGGAAAGGCTGTAGAAGTAGCACGATCTATTTTGCCTCAAGCTCCATTAGCTATCAAGATGGCAAAGAGTGCTGTAGATCAAGGTGCTCAAGTTGATATGTAAGTCACTTTTACTTTCTTTCGAAACTTTAATGTAACCATTTTTTTTTTGGAATGTTTTTTTTTCTTACTTATTGAGAATGTGTCATGGATATACTTTTTAGTGATACCGGTCTTGAATTGGAACAAGCATATTATGCGCAACTTATCCCTACTGAAGATAGATTAGAAGGCCTTCGTGCTTTCAAGGAAAAGAGAAAACCCGTCTATAAGGGTCGTTAAATCGTTTTTTAAATAATTATTTTATCATATAATAAAATCGCATCATTATCGTACAACCAAAAAAAAAAGAATGTTCAATAATGAAATATCTATTAAATCCATGTTAGGAAGGGTGTTATAGAACGAAAAGATGAAGTCTATTGAGCCTTCATTGATTTGCCATATGTCAAGCATATAGGCATATGTGATACTGCTACTTAGTAGAAACGTCATCAAAAAATATTTAGTACTCCGTCTAGTTTCCACTGGCCTTGAGAATAGAGCTGGCAAGTGTTTATATTTGAAATAATAACGAACGGTAAACCCCCAATTCGATTCATATAATAAACATGAGCGTTCTTACCAGCGTTTCCGGCTTTGCTGCCTTTGGTGTTCTCGTCCGTACATATGCATTGGGTATTCAAAAGCGTCCATTGTTTTCCAGTACGTTATTAAAAATTTAATTATTTCCATTATTCCATTATTATTATCATTTTTGAAAAAATGACGAACGGATCCAAATACTCAATGCCTCTGTCCTACATTCAAACGAAAAATTCAAAATTATAGACCCTAGCTCTCATTTAGCTGCTGCTGCTGCTTTCGGTGGTGTTGGTTACTTTTTCAGCCAAGCTATTGATCGTCAAAACGCCATTATCGAAGGCAAGAAGGAGTTGTTGCTCAAGAACCGAGAACGTGCTGAAGAAATTTCAAAGCAACAAGCTGCTCTCTAGATTTGTTCATTTCCTCAATGCTTCCCACTCATAAAACCGATCCTATAATATACAGCGACAAACTAAACACAACATATAACTCACGCAACGCGTCAATGCGCAATAAATAAAAATATCAATGACAATATAAAAATAAAAAAAACTGCTCACGTATCAATATACAACATATATACACAAACTACGTGTCGATTATTTTGCATCTACAAATAAAGAAAAAAAAAGAACGATACATGCTTGTGTTTTTTTTTTTTTGTTTTATTCTCTCTGTGTATCTTTTCTTTTACTTTTGACAACAAAATACTCGAACCAAATGTCTCTTGTAAAAAAAAAAAAAAACAATCGCACTGTATGAAAAAACTCGGAGTAAATTTGGTTATTAGAATTATAAATAATTGATTGGTTAGCTGTGGTGAAAAAAAAGCGGTAAAAACATTTTTTTTGCAGGTCACAAAAAAAAATAATTATAAATATGGGTTGAACGATGTTCATTTTTGTTTTTTTTTCTTCTTTTTTTTCTTTATCACTGTTTGGTTATAGTGCGCGAGACTGGATCCATTAGGGGTTTTATAGTCATAACATGAATTTGCGTATCTATTTCTTTTTCAGTAAGACGAACGGATTGTTATAGGACCATTGAGATTGTATAGCCTTGAGCTTCCTTCGGGTTGCTCGGTGAAAGGTTTTTTTGGTATTCAAACTTATAACGACCCACGCGGTAAATTCCTATGCCTGCTGTAATCTTTAGCTGCTCTGCAGTTATGACGGAATTGGCAACAACCTTACCGTGGTCATTTTTCTATATGATCTATTTATTAAAAAGAAAAAGAAAATGATAAAATAATCTAAATAACATTGTTTTTTCTTGAAACTGTGTGATTTAGAATAAAGAAAAAAGGTGGCTTTGCCCATTGGGGGAAAATATTTCAAATATATATATCGTAATTCATTTTTGTTCAAAGGTTTATTTTTTTATGTATAGTATATCTCTTGACATATAATCAAACACAATTTTATAATATATATATAATATATAAAAGAAAGAAAGAAGGGTAAAAGAATATGACATTGGAGGGTTTCTGAAAAAGGGGGGGGAAAAGAGAAAGGAAAGGAATTTGTGTATATATATGTAATATTTAATATTATTTACTCGCCCTTGAATGATTTCATTTCAACATTATCACCGGTATCACCACTACTGTTTTGTTTTTGTTGTAATTGATGCTGTTGTTCTTTCACCTTTTCCATGCCTTCAACCATACGTTCCTTTGCCATCTTTGTTGCTTCACCAAAGACGGTGGTAAGGATACGTTCCAAGGGTCCCCATAAATTCAATGCATAGATAATGTAACCAAATGTTATACAAAAGACAAAGAGAACAAGATAAATAGGGCTCTTGATGATTGTCATGAATTCGTTCCAGCCCAATGCAATCATTACAACCAATAGCCAAGTGGGTATTTTTGCTGTGGTAGCGACTACCGATCGTTTCGCTTCCAAATAGAATGCATCTGATTCTCGCTTGAAACGGTTGGTAATATCAATTTGCTTGGCTTCTGTCAAGATCGTCAATGAATGTTTAAAGTCAAAATCTTCATCATTTTCGATATCGAATCCTTCATCTTCACTCAAATCAATTTTGGCAAACAAGGGAATCAATGTAAGCGCATCATCGCGTGCCTTGCGGAAATAACTATCAATATCATCTTCAGGTTTCCATACACGTGGAAGACCATGTTCATCATAACGGAACTTTTCTTCAAATCTAATAAAATATATCACGTTGGTATGCATTCCACTATGTGTCTCCCCCACCTTTAATATAATCACATGCTTTTTTCAATAAAATTACCTTGAACGTAATTTCAAGAGTAACATATTATCAGCAAGTTCTTCATCCACCTTTTTACGCAATACAAGCCATGCTTGACGCTTCAATCCAAGTATAGATTCTTCCAATTCTTCATCTGATGAATTGAAACCTAAAAATAACATCCATTTTTTTAATTAGATTCCTGGTCACACTCTTACACACATATATTTATAATCGTTCCACGATAAATATTTAAAAAAAGGGAACCCTATCCTTACTCTTTGCCTTTTCGACCAAAGTTTTTTGTCCGTGTTCCACAGTTTCTTTGTAAGCTTTAATAATGTTATGCCAAGTCTTTTCAGTAGGGCTGTTTAGTTGTAATGAGACAGGTTCTGAAAGTTCGTTTTCGACTTGTTTCTATATAATCAAAAGTAAAATGAATAAATAGGACGAGTTAAACATCTGGAGAAATATTTAAAACAAGAATAAAGAGTAAAAAAAAAAGATACTTACAGCCAATTGTTTGCTCATCTTCTTAAATTCATCAGCACGAGCTTGTGCTGATACCTTTGCAAAAGCTTCCTCAAGTTGACTATGCTCATGAGTGTATGACCAATCCGTATCAGCAAGAACAATGTCTAAAAAGGGAGAAATGGATCGTTTAATGGATATAGAAATACAATCACTTTTTCTTTGTATAAGAATATATTTATTTTTACCTTTAGCACCATTTACAAAAAGATCATCGGCTTCTTTTAAGCAAGATTCTACAATTTCAGCAAAGTTATAGGAAGGTTTCTTCAATTCGGCCTAATATGTTGTTACGCATGAAAAATAAATTTTTTCACTATGAGTATTTTGTTTCGCTTTCCCACTTATAAAGATCAAATAAGAAATAAATTACCTTGAGATTTTCTTCAAACATGGTAATAGCCTTCTTGTGCAAATTCTTCAATTGACCAACAAAGAATACGTTCAATTGAGTATTGAGCTTAGCCAACATTTCCTTTCGTTTCTTTTCATATACTCCTTGATGATATCTTGAAGCATTCTTGTCAAATGACTCTAATGCTTCACTTCGAATATCCTTCATTTGTTCACCCAAATCAGGAATTGTTTGTGCCTTTTCAAGAATGGGGATCTTGAATGGTGTTATCCGTTCAGTAAATCGTTCAAAAGCAGTCTACAAGTTAAATATTAAAAAAAACCAGTCTAGTTTTTAGTATCTCTTTCTGTTTCTCCCTGTTGTTGCTAATATATATATATATATATATATTCCTCTCCTCCTCCTTTTCTTACATTTGAAATTTCGTCACATCGATATTGTGCCAAAAGTTCTTGTTGAGTTGGCAAATCTAAATCCTTGTTGGATAAAATCTTATCCCAAATACTAGATGCATAAACATGGTAACCATCTGCAGGGATGCGTTTATGGTATTGAGGGCGGAATACATAGTTGGGATCCTTTGAATCATTGAATCGAGTTCGAAGCTTAGCAACTTCTTCATCGAATTTTTCAGGAAGCAAAATCTTGTGAGGTAATCCAGTAAACATGAAATCAAAATAGTCATGAATTTTACATTCTTCCAAACCTTCAGGCTAATATAAACAAAGATGCATAAGCAACAATTAGCTTTTCAAGTTACCAAAGGAATTGTTGTATTTTTAAATTTTGATTTTGCATTTACTTTTGGTAAACCGTCCCAAATCTTTTCGAGATCAGCTTGAATTGTCTTAGCCAAATTTTCCAATGGGGTAGCACCAACATGATCACGAATGACGATCAATATCAAGGTTTTTTCTTTTCTATGAGATCCAAAGCCGTATCAAGAAAAAAAAAGTATTAATAAATTAGATAATTATGGATGGGATCATTTGCGTTTCATATTATTATTATTATTATTATTACCCTTTTTGATTTTGGAAAAGTTGAAGATTCACTTCAAAGACAGTTTTCAATAAACCCATATTGGCACCTTGATAAAGACCCACTTGATGTTCCCACAAATTCAAAATAATGACTTCACTTGTTGCCATGGAAAACAAAGCAGATTTACGTTCGAAATCTTGATCTTCACCACGTTCACGACCATCGGTACCTTCGACATCCATGACAAGTACATGCATTCCTCGACCACGAGACATCCAAATACCTTTTGTGGTTTGGCTACGTTGATTTTCATCCATCACATCAAATGAAGTTCCAAATAATCGATTCAATAAGGTACCTAAATGTATATCATATTGGATTAGCTAACATGTAATGTAAAAAAAGAAGAAGAAATCGGTCCCTTTTTTAATAGATTATGTTATGCATCACCGTTTATGCTGCTAATGATGATGATCCCATATCCTCTTTCCCCCAACAAAAAAAAACCATATCTCTCTTTCTGCTCCTCTCCCCACACAAGATATCTCATTTGATTCAAGACATATAAAAAGAAAAAATAAATCGATATTTACTTTTGCCAGTGCTTTGTGAACCAAATACAGCAACTACATTATATTGAAATCCTGCTTCTGCAAGTGACCATTTTCCCATAAAATTTGGCAAGTCTTGACTATAAAACACAGTTTCAGTTAAAAAAAGGGTTGTTTTGAAAATGCACGTGATAATATGTCAGTCTTTCATTTTTGTTCATTGTGCTGACGTGACAAAATGATAATGATAATTAGACACACAAAAAAGAAATAATACATACGTAAAATCTTGATTTTCGTCAACAATTTGAAGACGAGGGATAGAACCTGTATCCTCATCCCATGACTTGATGCCATTAACACCATCTGTTTTGACAATTGTTGTTGTTGTTGTTTCGTTATTGCTCATGGTGTATGCGTTTGCTAAGAATTATCTACAAAATATATAATATTTACACGTACAAAAGAAAGAGAAAAAGAGAGAGAGAAAAAAAGGGGAAGTTGGGGGAAAGTCAGTTCGGTTGAATATTTATAAAGCTTAAATACAAAGTTCCCCGAATAAAAACAGAATTGTAGAGTCAACTTCATGAATGGGCTCTACCACTTTTTTTTTTTTTTTTGAAAATACAACCCCATACATGTTATATTATAATATTATACAATACGAAACAGCAAGGGGAGAAAGAGAAAAGAATGAAATCAAATGTAGTCACTTTTTTAAGGAGATAACTCAAATGATAGAATTAATAGTAAGGATAATACTAAAAAATAGCCTTATAATATTACCTAGCAGGAAAAAGGTTATAAGCTTTTATATCTTATATATAGGATATATCGAATAAGTAAAATAATAAAATAAGAGAGAGAAAAAAGGTGGTGATTCAAATGGTTCGGGTTCCAGCACTGGAAAATTCGTTACGGACTTTATAATTTCGTGTTTTAGGTTTTTGAGTCTGTAGTGGCAAATTTTTGTCGTAACACTTTTTTTTTTTATTCATATTATTATTTTTCAACAACCATTAAAAAAAGCTGTATAGTAGTACTACTCTTTATATAAATGTAATAAAATATATCTAAGACGTTTAATAGATGTAAGCTTACTCGTGAACAGAAGAATCAAAAAATAATATATCATCAACCGTTGTCTTGTAAGCATAGATTTTTATATTTGAGGTTTAGAGTGACTGAATATGTGGAATAAAAAACGACTATAAAAATAATCAAATCGCACACCAGCTAAAGATTCCTCATTGAAAAAATTTAAATAGAAAAAAGAAAAAAAAAACTCTTGTTTTTTCAACGGATGTCACCTATAAATACATAAATCGGAGTTTCTATTTGGTGCTGGATTGTTTTTTTTTGGCAGAATAGATCCAACGTGTAATATGCCCGGCATTTTTTTATGATGGAATATATATAACTGGCAGATAAGTTAGATCAAGGGATATTGACATGGTTGCTGTTGCCCTTTCAGATGGCAATATTGGGCACATTTTGTGTTCTGTACCTAGCCCAAAGAGAAACTGTGTGCTTTATAAATAGTGTACAAGTCTTCGTGAGTAAAGGAATATATTTTATCTACGCCTATGTGGTTTCTCTTGTTATTGTTGTTGTCCTTATATCTATCTTTTTTTTTGGCAGAAAGGATATAGCACATCTGATTTAATATGGTTTTGACCAATGGAGCCCTAGAAAAATGACTTCAATGATGGAGGTGCCTTTATTGAAAACTGCTAGTAACGGAGTGTGTTCCCAAAAACAGGATCTAAAGAGGAAAAAGTTTGCAGCATTTGCTTAATAAAGATGATGTCGTTCGTCACAGAGATGCGTTATTTTCAAAATAGTAAAATAAAGTTTTCCTTAATAGTTCTCGTATGCATATATAATTAATGAAATAAACATAGCTTTTTACCATGAGCCTGATGACAACAGTTGTGTAAATTACTTCTAGTACTACATGGCTCATAAAAATAGTGTGGCTATGCATCTCCTTGATAATGCAAGCTCATATTTTTGCAGTCAGCTGCGGGGCGCGTCAAAATTAATTTAATTCTTTCTTTTCCTTCCTCTTTTTTGGTCAATAAGTTTTTACTCTTGATCCCTCTCGTCTCTGGCCCGTTTTGTTTCACGAATGACGAAATAAGAAGGATATAAACGTAGCAGCGTAACTTACTTAAGAAGAAATTATAACAAGAAAAAAATATCGCATTATCGATTTCTTTAAAGAATTTGGCTTTTTCCAAGCAATCTGACAACGAATACGAATATAAGTCAACCATTGGGTATTCTTATCAAAAATGCAAACACAAATCGAATTGGAAGTCATGCCTAGAAGAACATCGTAGTAATAGCTTCCAGGTAAAAATAACTACTTCATTTATGTAGAAATTGTTAATTTTATTTTCTTGTGGTCAACAATGAAAATTAATTGACTACTTTATTTAGGTTTTAAAAGAAGTTATCAAATATTGGCAGGATCTCGATATTGATGTTGTTGACTCATAAATACAAGCTTTTTATTTATGAGAAGCTACGAAAGAAGAAGGATGTATGTAGTATTTGGTACTTGTTTACAACATACTTTTCATTTGTCGTTCTGTTTTTGCGTCGTCTGGCGGCAACGCCAAGTCAGGAACATGAATACTTCTTTACAACAATCAACAAATATAAAAGAACAAGAACAGTGATTCACCATGTCAAAAGCTAAAGATTTATTTTTACAAAAACATATCCTTTATATAAGGCTATGTAGTGGTGCAGTAAGTGTAATATCTAATACTAAAAGTACACTGCGACACATTAGTAGAGCTCCTGTTTATTTATTGCTCTTTCTCAAAATATGGTACATATTTATAGGATGAAAGAAGAAAAAATAAAAGAGAAAGAGAAGATTCATTAGCACAAGATATTGAGCATCGACCACAACAACGGTCAAGATTAATATCATCGGCAGTAAGAATAAAGCAAGAGAATAAAAAAAAAATACAATGTATCATTAGAAGAAAAAAGTAGGGAACCAAAAAATTGCACATTCTGATTAAAAATCCATATTTAACACAGGAAAAAGGTCAATCTTCTACATCAGCAGCAGCAGCAACAGGAGAAACAGGTTATTCTGATGAAGATAATGAAGAGTGCAGTTTTTTTTATAGTGAAAATTCACTTTTTTATAGTGAATTTTTGTAATTTGTATGGTAAAATGCCACAAATATATTTAACCCCAGGACCAGTATAATTGATTTGTTCATATCAATGCAAAGCGCTATTAGAAATCCATCAATGCGAATCCATGACATGAAATCTCTTAATACTCACCACCACCTATGCACATTATCATTCACACCACACACACCATGGCAACTTTTACCAGCTCCAAACTCACCCCGTCAACATTGGAAACTACAAAGATTTACCGATCCTGAAGTTAGACGGATATATATCCAAAAGGTTGAAGATAATATTGTCAGTATTATTCAAATTCTTGACCACCAGTACTCATATGATATTGAAAACATGGTGCCAGATACAACAGCAATCGAACAACTTGGGCACGATATAACATCAGCTATATACGATGCGCTGGACAGTAGTACTACAAGAAATAGACCTAGACCAAAAAAATGGAATTGGTTTTGGACTGATGACCTACAACAAAAAGCAGAGCAGCGGGAAAGAGCATACAAAAGATGGAGGCGGCCACCTAATAACATTGTTGTTAGAGCCAAACTATGGTCCAATTATACCAATAGCTGTGAAGACTTCTCCAAAGAAATAAGCAAAACTCGTAGGAGTACTTGGAAGCAGTTTTGCATGAAACTTGGTAATGCCCCAGACAACGAAGCAAATGCTACCATCAAAAGGATGCGTCGAAACAGACAGTCATCTCATCTATTCTCGCACCCTGATGGTCCTCAGCAAGCTGTAGAAACAATGATATCTCACTTTTCCAAAATATTTGGTGGAGAAAATATGGAAAGAAACAAATCAAGATCAACTGCTTATATAAAGCAACAAATCTTCCATCCACCCACCAATGACAATCCATTTCCCGCACCAGAGATAGAGTTTATCATTAGCAACATGGCACCACGCAAAGCTCCAGGTGATGATCATATTACAGGAGCAATGCTTAAACCAATTATACAACCCTTGTCTAAAGTCCTAAGCAAATTCTTCCGGCTATGCTGGAATTGGTCTTGGATACCGTTATCCTGGAGAACAGCACAAGTAGTCCCAATCTACAAAAAAGGCGATCCAGGAACAGCCGCTAATTACCGACCAATTAGCCTGACAAGTACACTGAGGAAACTTCTTGAACGATGCCTCCTGCCAAAGCTTCTCAAATCAATGCCTGCTCTAGACATATCTCAAGGAGGTTTCCGCCATCATCGCAGTGCATTAGACCAAGCTTTCTCTCTTCACACACTCATCCGCCAATATCAACAACAATACAACAACTCACCTGTTCTTGCTTTTCTCGATATCAAATCAGCATATGATTCAGTAGATGTGGTATCATATGGTCAACGTTGCAGAAACACCTGCCGAGCGCTCTGTTCCATATGATCCGCCATATGTTTGATGATATACGCATCTCCGTCATTTCACAAAATTATCAATCCCGCTTCATTCATCCAAAGAAAGGAGTACTACAAGGTTCTATCTTGAGCCCATTATTATACGCAATCTTTATCGACACTCTCCCAAGACGACTACGTATTAACATGCATGTGCGATGTGAAAAGCCACTATTCCTTCGAACATCTACAGCCAATGGAGCAACAGAAGCATCAGCCCAACTACAGAAATATACAGGGGGAAAGAATGGACGTCCTGACAAAAATCGGCCTGATCAATCAAATCTTATAATATCAGCTTGTCTCTATGCTGATGATGTAGCACTAATAGGCTCTCCTGCAGATATGAAAAGATTACTACGAATAGCTGAACGACACTCGAAAGACCAAGGATATAAATGGCACCCTGATAAATGTGCTATTATCGATCCACAGCAATCTCAGCCATCATCGCAACAATATCAACTGTATAACAAAATAATCCCTTTAGTTAACACTTTTCAATATCTCGGTATTCCCTTTGACCATAATGGTATTAGTTCCGGGCAATTGGTGAATCAACGTACCAGCAAAGCAACAGGAAATATGGGGCTACTACGACAACTTGGTGTCCATCAGTACGGAATTGGTCTATGGCCTGCGTTAAGAATATACCGCACTTTTGTTCGACCAGTTCTTGAGTACGGTCTAGCCATTACCGTCTTATCTGCTACACAAAAAGATAAAATTGACAATGCACAAAAAGGTTGTATAAAAATGACTCTTAATCGAAATGCAGCAACTCATTTTCCAACCATCGTTCCAATGGTGCTAGCAGACCTACCCTCGATGCATACAAGAACTCGTATTCTCCAATTAAAATTTGCTGTTCGACTCCAAAATTTACCTACCACTACTTTGACACGATCCATTGAACTATCCTTTTTCTGGAACAAAAATAAGGATAAACATTGGAAGCATCTAATAACGAACAATCCATTCTACCAACTATACACTAAGCTAAAAAATGGAATCAACCCACTAAAGGACTCACTCAAGCAACCCATATCCCAAAAACGAGATAAAGAATATAAAATCCGGGCCGATAAAAAGAAACTATCCGTTGTCTTCGCGATAAAAGAATAATCGACCCAGTACTATATCTTCCTGCTACTCCACGTGACCGACACAGATTTATCAAATGAAGAATGCACCGGCTCCCATCCTACCCTCTGAAAGATTGTGGATGCGGCCATCCAGCAGCAAATAGAGAACATTTTACACGTTGTCCTTTGATGGAAGAAGTACTTGATGAGTTGAAAACAACATTTGGTACAATTCCTGAACTCCAACGAGAACTACAACCACTCGACTACGTTATAAATCATCTCCCGCGCTCAGAAGTCGGCTTGTCACTTGGAAAGTGGATCAACTGCTGGTTTGTACTAATCCGTGCCCTCCGGGAAATCGACCGATTAAGTCACTCCGAAAATGACTACGAAGAAGATGAACCGGAACTTGAAGAACCACCGCTGCCACCACAACTCCCATCATATACAACTCAAGAAAGTAACCAAGTTACTATATAAATTTATATTTTCCACTCCTCCCACTCATAATCATTATACCTTCTATTTTCCCTTTTTATTTCTCTTACATATGTAACTTTACCACATTATCCACACTAGCTTAGCTTTTCCTCCTAAAGGGGGGTTTTTCAGCTGATGCCATGTATTCTTTTGCTCATACATAATCTTTACCACTAAGTACCGCAAGGAAGCGACCACATGCCTATAGGCGCAGGTCAATCCAGTCTTCCACAATAATAAATATAAATTTTAATCTATATTTAACCCCAGACTCTGCTTGTATATTTGTACTATAAAATAAATTCAGGAGGTTTTTTTATGGTGAAATTTTTATGGTAAAATTGCTGAACAGTTTTTTTTATAGTGAACTTTTTCAATTTGTATAGTGAATTTTCTTTATTGTTGCATAAAATGCATAAAAAAAAATAAAAAAAAAATGACTTAGCACGATTTAGCACTAACACTACTTTAACTAAATCTTCTATAACTACATACTATTATTTTTATATATACATTCGATTAAACAAAGGTTTTTTCATGTTCACAACAAAAAAAAATCCCAAATAATGTACATTATGTTCCTTCTTAAAGTATAATTATTTTATCAGTTGTATTTTCCCTTTTATCCCCAATATAGACAATATAGATATGTAAGTACTAAATAGCATATTAAGAAAGATAAGTATGTTGTTTTTTCTCTTTTATTTTTATTGTGCTGCATAGGTAAATATGGGACTATAAGTTGTTGATATATGTTAAGGAATAGGGTTTGGCATCTGGCTTCATACAGCCCTAGCTATGTTCTGGGGAGTATAACGTGTGATTATGGATTCATATCTAAGAAAAAGTCTTTGCTATTTGACCCTACCTATAGCATCATCTTTGATAACAATAAGTTGGAAATGATTATTTTTTATATAAAGGACAATGAGTGCAATATCTTTGACACAATTATTAGTGTAAATAATGATAAAGTGAAGAAGGATTGTGTAATGCTTTATTACTACCATACATATTTGAAAAAAAAGACAGCTTTTCATTTGTGCGGACTATTTTTCTTTCATTTTTATACTCAGTCGCTAAACTGCATTTCACTATAAAAAAAAACGCACCCGATAATGAAAGTGTCGAAGGAAAACATGATAATTACAAGAGCACTGAATCTTTGGATGCTCATGTAAGTAGCGATGGGAACAATGAAACAAGGTGGGTGCACAGCGAGTTATATTATCTTTTGATTTAAGAATATCAATCGTCAATCTGGTTAAAATAGAATGCTTATTACCAGTCACCAGTAACAAAGGCTTTGTCATTGTCGTCTCATCCTCGACCCTTTGAGTTTCTGTTATCCCGAGGGAACTTCGGCTAGAACCAGCTACTAGATGGTTCGATTAGTCTTTCGCCCCTATGCTCAAATTTTATGATCGTTGTAAGCATCTATTTTATGTTTTATTGAATAGGCATGAAGAATGGGGATTATAATAAAACTGTATGTTTATATATCTTTTCATTTATCAAATTTAGATTACAAACAGATTTTGAAGATGGATACGGTTTCGGTGAGGCTAAGGTAGCAGAGTCAACCAGAAATACCAATAGTCTAGCACGAGATCTGTTACGTTTAACTGTCTTTCCCAAAAGCTCGATTGATGATGATATTATATTAGACACACCACAACATCGAGATTTAGTTGATCCTGTCGCAGTAAACTTCCTCGTGTCACCACTTTTCCTTTTTGGATACTCCTTGTACGATTACTTTTATATTATTTCTTATACTTCTTGCAATGCGCAGTAATTCTTCATAGCACCATTACATCATTAGATTACTATCACTATCACTAAGAAGCGCAGCTCAACATATATTATATCCGTAGTAGAATTAGAAAAACATATAAATATCCCTTCACCCACAAACAATAAAACGATATCTTTTACGTTCTCTTTTAATCTGTTATTATCTTTATTATTTCTATTGGCTACGGTCTATCCGCCAAAAATAATTACGACAATCCAACGAAAGGTCGGCACAGGGACTGTCTCCTTTTATTATGAACTTACTCTTACTGAAGAGTTATGGTACCATTTTTTTTACAAGTTACTTTTTACTACCTCTTTCTAGTACTCCCACTCAAAATACCTATTACCATAAAAATGTGAATAAATTTTTATCGATGAGCTTTGAGCATATGGATTGTCTCAATATGTTTTTAGTTATCATATAAAATACAACCTCATGTTGTATTATGCGATATATATTAATTAATATCTGATTTGAATATGGGGAATAATGACCTAGAGAAAAAATTGATGTGTGACACGTTATAGTATATAAATCCTGTTTCATGATGCCAATATGTCTAATATCCTATAACTACTGATGTGTTTGGCTCATCATTAGATGCAAAACATACTTTTATGTACGTTACGACTCGAAGGTTTAATTAAAAAAAAGGGTCAAGTCGAAACAATAATTGTCTATGTAAGAGGAAATACGATTATAAGGGAAAGCAACGAGCTCTAACGGCACGTCTATGTACTAACAAGTGCCATCTTGTTACTACTATATTATAGTATTAAGTAGATACTACGCATAGTTACCAAATATATGCATACATGTTTGAGAAGATTATTCCCAAAAGAGTTACTCCCTTATAAATAAGTTGTTTATATTCTTGAATTGGACCGGGGAGAATTTTTTCTAGCCACCCGTTGACAACAAGCCAAGCATAATAATTAAGGCTGAGCCAAGAAAGATAAGGTGAGGTTCGATTATCATTAAAAATAAAAAAAAAACCTTGTTGGTTTACTCGGCTGGTCTTTTTTAACGGACGTTGGTTACCTTTTACCCGCTTTTAAGGTTTTCTCGCGCACGCATACTTTTTTTTTTTTTGCTTTCTTTACTTTTCTTTATTTGCACTTTCGTTATTTTTTTTTAAATGTCTGACGCTGACGCCGAACAGCGCCGAGAAGATAAGCGCCCATTGCTATCTGAACAAGCAGAAGAAAAAGAAGACCATAGTGAATCACCTATTCCTCCAAATAACAAACCTTCAACTGCTCAGCCTGTAACGGCAGTTTCAAGCAATCAAGCTACAGCGCAATTGAGCAATGATGGTCCTGAAGGTAAATAACGATAACGGTGTTTTTCTTTTATTTTGAGGAAGTGATATGAATAAGAAAGTGGAGGGAGCAAAAGAACATAAAACTATATCGCCTTTTTTCGTTAAAAGAACTTGAGTAAGTTATGAAACGAATAAAGTCATTTTCTAATGAATGTTTTATGTTATAAAAAGCGATGACGATTTTCGAAGCAGCACAACGAGGATCGTTTCATACTATTCAATACCTATTGGACAATAATAAGGCAACGCCTAATGATGTAGATTCACAAAGTGTTTCAGCACTTCATTATGCATCCCTGAATGAACATGATATTTGTGCGAAGTACTTGATCGATCGAGGCGCTATTGTTGATAAACCAGGTGGCGATTTACAAGCAACACCACTTCATTGGGCCACAAGGTAATATTTACATATTGATTTTGTAAACGAAAAAATAAAGTGGGGAAGAGAGGAATATGTATCAAAATTCATACTGAAAAAAATCTATTCATTCTATTCTATATGAAAAAAAAAGAAATTCAAAATTAAAAACAGTACATCGATTGATCAAAGAAGGTGCCAACCCATCTATCAAAGATGGTCAAGGCTTTAATGCTCTTCATCTTGCTGTTCATTCATCCAATGCTGTTCTTGTCATGTATTTGCTTTATTTGGGTATGGATGTGGATTCGGCCGATAATGTGGGTGGACATACACCTTTAATGTGGGCTGCCTATCAAGGAGATGCGTTGACGACCGATTTACTATTACGATTTGGTGCCAATGTTTCTGTTGTGGATAATTCAAAATTAACACCGTTGCATTGGGCTGTGGTCAAAGGGAACAAGATGTGTGTTCGAAAAATGCTCGAATATGGTGCAGACGCAAGTGCGAAGGATCAATCAGGCAAATCCATCATGGATTTTGTACATGAAAAAAAGTTGGAAAGAATATGGAATCGGGCTGTATTGGAGTTTGATATCATGGCAGAAGGAAATCCCACAATGGAAGGGAGAATTGGAAGATATCCTGGTTCAAAAGGTCGTCCCATGTCAAAGGTAAAGAAATATCATTGTATCTTTGTTAGTATTATGATTAGTTTGATTCACCCCTATGATTTGATTTGATAGCGAACGATCAATACCATTGTCTACTTTTTACCATTTATTACTCTTGGATCTGCACTTAAAACATTTAGTTTGGTACCTTGGTACGCAGGATTACCATTGGCTCTGCTTCAATTTGTCGCAATGCATGTTTGTATTATTAAATACTTGATTCCAGCTCCAAGTCATGATGCATTATGGAAAACACCCTATTTCTCATGCATATTCCAAGCATCCGCATTTTGGGTGATTGCTACTTGGTTACGTGTCATTCTTATGGGTAAGTTATTGTTCACTTTTAAAAAGAGGGAAGGAGGCTTTGTGCTTAATCTATACATAGGAAGGGGGATGAGATGTGACAATAACAAGGTCCCTAAATTCATGTTATAAAATTATATGATTAGGAACATCGCATATGCTTTTAGCCAATCTTATTTTTATTATTAGTTTTGTTGTTGCCATGACTGCATTCTATCGAGCTGTCATTGCTGATCCTGGATTTGTTGATAATAAATTATCTCGTGAGGCTCAAAGAGAAAGTGTCTTTGAATTGGCAGAAGAAGAAAAATTGGATATAAGACACTTTTGTATGACATGTTTGGCAAAGAAACCCTTACGATCCAAACATTGCAAAGTGTGTAATCGATGTGTTGCACGATTTGATCAGTAAGTGTCTGATATTTCTATTTTGTATATTTATTCCTGGATATCCAATTGAGCTTTTTGATTGATTCATCTGTCTTTTTTTTTAAAAAAAAAACCAGTCATTGTCCCTGGATCTTTAATTGTATTGGTGTGCGTAACCATCGACCTTTTATGATTTTTGTGTATAATATGGTGATTGCTATTATATCGTTTTTGGTACTTGTTGTAGAATGTAAGTATTTGAAATAGGAAAAAGATAGGAAAAGAAAGAAAGGAAGAGGGGAGGTTATCGGATCAATAGGAAACATTCGGATGTAGTTATTTTGGGATTGGGTTGAGAGAAGGATAATGTGTGTGACAGAATCTTTATTTATTTGTTGAGTAAAATAAAATTAAACATTTGATTTATAGATTATGCAACACAAGCACCTTCTTCATTAGACGAAAGAAATCCAACATGTTTCCTTGGTGATACTGTGTGCAGTTATTTCGCATTTGATTCATGGACCATGGCCTTATCCTTTTGGGTATCATTACAGTTATCTTGGTCTGTTTGTTTATTAGGTGTCCAAACCTATCAAATTGCTGTTGCTACAACGACTAATGAAAGTGCCAATGCTCATCGATATTCTTATATGAATCAAAATGATCCAAGTATGATGGCGCAGATGGCTGTAGGTGGAGGAGTAGCAGGGAGTGAGGGACCTGGATTTGGAGGTGATGAAGAAGGAGGGCACCACCACCACCACCACCACCATCATCATCACCATGGACATGGACATAGTCATGCGCAAGGACAAGGTCATCAACATAGCGGATTCTGTCCTTGCTTACAATTATTTGCAGGAGCAAGAGCATTACATAAACAACGATCGAATCGCAGAAGAGGCATGCAACGTGGTGGTAATGTATTTGATCAAGGATGTTGGACAAATTGTATTGAATTTTGGTCAGATGGACAAGATGGAAAATTCAATTGGTATAAAATTTATGATACTCAACAAATCCATGATAATCAATATCAAAAGGCATCACAACCACAATCAACACCATTATCCATGAATGTTTAGTACACATACATATGATATACCCTGTTTCATTTTTCTTTTCTTTAATTTTTGTTTCAATTCTTTTGTGATCTCTATGTGTCTTTTTTTATATTATATATAATTTTATACATTGATATATTTATTATTCTTATATAAAAATCAAAAATTGTAAAAGATGAATTTTGTCTGGCTAAAAAAAAGTTTAATTCGGAAAGGAAAAATGAACAACCAGATCCGTTAGAAAAAAGATTATGTGCGCACGCGCCTTCTTGTACATATTATGTTAAATAATCATGATGGTTTTTTTTGGGGGGGGGACTGGAGAGTGGAGAGCAGTGTGTGAAAGCAAAGGAAGAGATCGGCAAAAAAAAATAATATGTGTCAACCGAAACAGAATGGCGTAATAAGAGGAGTAGTGAGTCAATGTCTCTCTTTTCAATTTTGATTCGTCGGATACAAGATTATGACTCTCACACGCCAATTTTGATTTTTTTTTGGGGGGGAGGGAAGGAAAGGGAGAAGAAGTAGAAGAAGAAAGGGCAAAAGTATGAGTCGATTTTTAACTTTTATCGGATATTCTATACACAGCCCCCGCGGATACTTAAAAATAGAGCCTCGGAGGAGATTTATAATATTATCTATCGAACGATCCAAATGTCGTCAAAAAGAAAGAAGTAAAGGATAAACCATGTAAGTAAGTGTTAGTCAAATAATCGATGTTGTTTCCAGAAACGTGATCATAAAAATGGATCAAAAACACTGGAAATTTATAATTGACTAGGATATTTTAACTGCATGACCCATCTGAAATCGATCATCCCCATGATGTTGTTTTTTCATCATTATGGTCAGAACTTATATTTATAACATTAAAAATTTTAAGCTGTGAAAAATTTGAGCGAATAAAATGGATTTATACTTCTCACGTTCACTTTTTAGGAAAGTTTGTTATGGTTCAATTGTGAGTAATCCATTTTTTTTCGCTCCGAAAATTGGGGGTGTCTTTGGTGATGGCCCTTCCGTTTTTCACTTTTCTAGGATTTATATATAAAGAGGTCTATTTCATTCAGACGAAAAAGTCATTTTCCTTATCTTTACAAACTAAAACTACTTTAACTACTACTACTACTACTACTACTACTACTACTACTACTACTACTACTACTACTACTACTACTACTTTATATTTCTCAAAATGGACTTATCCTGGTGTATTATCTGTGATCGTCACTGTATTGAAGACAACGTATGTATAATATAAAATAATCAAATAGTTTCCTAATACTTTCATTATAACTAACATATAAATTAATAGTTATACTGTTCTACTGAATGCGCAAACAAAGATGCTACTACAACTCAACAAGACAAATTCTATCAAATTCCACTTACTCCATTGTCACCTCCATCTTCACCTTTACTCTCTTATTATCATACCAATAACAACAAGAATAACAATGTCAAGCATCAACAACCCACTTCTCTTCCTTCTTTCTCATCTTACATTCCATCACCACCAAACTCACCTACTTTATCCATCATGGATACTTGATATCGTTCAACAACATCTTCAACATAATTCATCTATTTCAATAATTGTCATCTGCAAGATACCAAAAGCATATCGAACAAAGCAACACCCTCCTCTGTCTACTATAACAATACAGGCACGACAAGGCAACCAACGATTTCAAGTAATTGATAGCCAATGTTCACATGACAAATGCGCATACTTTGGTCGTCGTCGTAAAAAAAGGTTGAAAAAAAAGCCGCCCCGCTCCAGAAAAAAAATGTTTCACTTTCTCTTTTTTTTCTTTCCCATGCGTTCAATTCATATAGAAAATCTTATTGTGTTTAAAAAAAAAGTTCATAAATTGTATTCTTTTTAATAATCCCAAACCCATAACGCATAAAAAACACATTCTATCTATCTATTCATTATCATCATTATTACTATTATATAATAAAATAACACATCAGATCATTATCAATTTCAAATATCTAATACGAATATATATATTTATTAATAATATGTGCACAATAACAAAGAGAGAGAGAGAGAGATGAAGGGATATTTATATATGCAAGAAGTGTGTCGTATATGTTAGTCTAAACAATCTAATCTATATGAAGAAGTAGTCTATTTTTTTTGTTTTTTTGTTGTTTTGATATGTTTATATATAAAAATATATGACATCTAAAGAGTATGGATAAAATAAATATGTATGGCTTGAATATGTGTTTATGCTAGAATTTGGGTTTATGGGTGTCGGATCATGGATGTCAAATGTTCATCATCATCTTCTTTATGATGATGATGATGATACTTTCTTTTCGTTGCAGGACAAACTTTAAGATGCCATTCATGCCTATTACGAGAACCAAATCCTACGTCACAGGAGAGACAATAAAACCATTGACGTGCTTCATCCATTTGTTCATAGTGCTGATGTTCTCCTGGAGAGTGGCCAAGACGTTGGGAAATAATTGAAAGCAAATTGTTTTGAACCATAATAATAATAAAAAAGTATACTTTAAAAGGACTGGAATGGATTTATGTAAAATTGACTATATAATAATATACGGAATTGAACAAGAAGTGAAGATAAAAGGGAAAGTTAAGGGTTTCACTTTTTAATAAAGAAATGGAAGGGTTTTTATAGTTTTTAATTGATGAAATTTGGCTGTTTAATAAGAAAAACATTTATTATTACTATTATTACTATCAACGAGAATAGAACAATGTAATAATCATACCACGAGTAAAGAAGGTATGTTGGCTTATTGTTTCTCTATTATCTAATAACTATAAAGATCAACTAATAATGAAGAATAAAAGGGGCTAGAATTGCGGTTATCTTTCAGTGAATAATTAATTAATCAATCTTTTTGGTTCTTTTTTTTATACACATTGAAAAAAAAATTGGTCCCCTTTATTTTTGGAACAAATAATTATTTGATTCATCATTTTACTATTATTATATATATTCTTTTGCCAATCACCCAACCCTCTTTTTTATTATTATTATGACTAGTCGCCATCATATATCCAATATTGAAATAAAGAAGGAAAAAAAATAGTTGTTAATGATGATGAATTTGTTTTTTAAAAAAAAACGCAAAATGCTTAAGGATGCAAATTTCTTTTTATTTGTTTTTTTAAGCCTTGGCTTCTTCAGCCTTTTCTTCGGCCTTTTCTTCCTTCTTATCCTCAACTTCAGCCTTATCGAAGCTTTCGACCAAGTCAGGGATTTCATCATCATCATCGCCACCGGGGGCACCACCTTGAGCGCTTTGGTAAGCTTCAGCAAGCTTGCGCAAGCTGGCCAAAGAATCAGGGCCCAATTGGCTCAAGATACCAGGAACTAGATATTTATATTTAGTTAATATCGATCTGCATAGATATTATCTTATTTACATTGACATCTCATAAAATCACATTCATCCATAGGGATCCAACTATTTTTCTTTTAATCTTCCTCTTTCTAATATATATTTACTCACCCAATTCAGTCAATTCCTTTTCAACCGAACGACCGTGGATAGCGAAGGTGTTGGAGTTGACAGCAGCTTGGACTATTATAATTAATTTATATCAGTATAAGCATTGGATCTTTTTTTTTTTCAAATAGACATATAATCAAAAAGGAAAGAATAGGTACTTACCACGGGGAGAACCAAAGTGAATGACCTTGCCGTCTTCCTTGAACATGTTGACTTCTTCAATGCCACCAAGGGGTTGGACACCCAACTTTTGCAAAGCACCTTGGAGCTTTCTGTCATCACCACCAGTAGACTTGGTAGCTTTCTTGACCTTACGACGGGGAGTACCTGATGTATTGAATACAAATTTCACAACACAATTATTATCCAATTATTTTCATGGTACCTCATTAAAAAAAGTTGTCATGGAAATTAACTTACCCTTGCCACCGATACGGACTTGAGACTGGAGCTTAGCGAGCTTATCGTTGTTCATTTTATTCTACTTAAAATATATATATATATAAGGTTAAGAAAAAAAAAGAAGAAAAAAATACGCGTGCGCGATGAATGTTGTTGGGGTATAGTATGGACCAAAAACCGCCCAATGGGCACCCCACACAAGCCACCAAATTTCGAAAAATCGTCATGAGAAGAAAAAAAAAGTAACGATTCTCCATTCAAAATGAATGGAGAAATAATGACGTCTTGCTGCATGAATAGGAAAAGGGGTATGGCATTGAACAAGGGAGAATGGGGGTGGCACTGGCCATTGTAAAACAAAAAAAAAGAAACACACCTTTCAATAGCAAGCGCAAAGCGAAAGAGGAGGATCACAAAGTCAGGCTACGCCTAACAAGAAAATTTTTTTTGCTCTCTTGCGGAGGAAGAAAAAAAAAATATGTAAAGGTCTGACTTACTATTCTGATCAAGCAGCTGCTACCTTATGAAACTTGCTGTGTTGGCCTGATGACAAACATGATGTTTTACAGCATGTACATAATAAAATATCTATATTTAACGAACATCCAGGCATAATGCTTTAAAAACCAACCTGTTGGTTATCCATAAAATAGCATAATATCCTTTGTATTAGTGTGGTAGCATAGGTATACCTTTTTCTAATTTTTTTTAGTTATAGATGGGCAATTTTATATCTATTTAGACAAATACTTCTGTGTATTATGCAAAAAGTATTTTATTATCATCATGCACAATAAGTGGTTAATATGAAAATGATTAGTTAATTAGATTTCTACTATGTACAAAACTCTTTTACAATATTATAAAAAAATATCTTGGATCCTATTATTTTCCTCCAACTGGTTTGACAGATCGTTTTTGTTGTTGTTTTTGCTAATGTTCTTTTTTTTTTTTTTACATTTTTTCCATTATGTATGCTATGAGCTGTTACTAATCCATCAGGTTTTCCTGTACTATATATAATTGTTTGATCTTGCTCCTCTTGGAATATGAAACGATCGATATGACCTTTGGAGCTAGCAATGGCTGTGCTACTATTACTGTGTGCATCCAATAATGATAACACAACAACAACACACATATCCATGATTTTAGAAACACAAAAATTATTCTATATAGATATATACAAAGGGGGTGATGGCAATACTTACAAGAAGGTGAATAGGGTTTATAGTATTATAATAACCAAGGTTATTGGATGGTAAAACTTCGATTTCATCATCTAGCATGATGGATTTGTATTCTTCTTTTTTATTGGATTGACGTCTTTTTCTTCAAGTGCAAAAGAATGCAATTAGTCCAGTAATGATAGAGCGTCTTGCGGCTCCACCCACTGCTTTACCTATGGTAACTCCAATGCTGATAGAAGAGTCGTCATCAACATCATCTAATGTTGTAGAGTTCGACCCAGTAGAGTCATCCATAATAAGTATTGGTTCAGTGTCATTGCTTTCATAGTGGAAACCCAAGAATAACGATTGACATCCATTGTCCATACTCCATTTGAGATATACACTGGAAAAGGGTCATCGATACGATTTATCATTCCAAAAAGGATAAATAAATAATCTCCAGCAAGCACGGCTAAAAACACACAAAACCATGAATGATGACATTGCTTGCTAATTCTTTTAGCGCTCTACTCCTCCCATCATTAAAAAAATCATATGGTCATATAATATATACTTGTATGGCTAAATATCCCATAACCACCAAAAGAACTACCGTCTCCTTGTACTGTTGTATTACTCCAGCTTAACCAAAATGTAATCCATCCATATATATTTAGGGTAGTGTGATAATGAGACGGTGATGGCATAGTTATTCTATATACCTGCATCAGCACTAGGTTGTGATGTGAACCCATGAGCAAATAATTCAGAAGAAGCAACAAATAATAATAAGAGGGTTGATAGAGATGTCACCCTTTTCTTTAGTGATAGCGTTTGCATTATTGAACAATTTGTGTTATATGAAAAGTAAGAAGAAAAGAAAGAGAGAGATTCACAGTGAGGGAATCCTTGTACCATCTTCTTTATTTATACTGTCAATCATTTGTGAATGCTTTTCTTGGTAAAAAAAAGTATCTAAGCTTTTGTACCACGCGTCTCTTTTGCCATCATTGCTCTTTAGATAATTCCATTTTTTTTATGGTTGTTAAAAAAATTCGTATATAACTTATAAATGCCGTTTGGAAAGGTTACACGCCAAGAACGAAACTATAAAGTCAGTAAATGAGAAATATGATCTTTCCATCTTTATACCCATAGGCGGTGACAGCATTGAATGTATATCATCGAACACATGCGTTTGCCTCTCTCTTTTACTATTAGATATATCCATAATGAATCAAGAAAAGGAATTGACCCCATCACTTGAATTTATACTATCATAATGATGTGCTTTTCTGAATAGATAAATAAAGAAATTTAAAGTTCTTGTATGACGCACTGTGCTTCTTCTGCCAAACTTGTTTATCAATCAAGTCATTATGATAGAACACCGAAAAAAAACAATTGCCATGTGTTGGTAATACCGATTTTTATAATAGGAATTGTGTATTGATTTGTTTTTGGGGTCTTTGTAGTGAAATATGTAAATAACGAGGTGTTTGTTTGATGACAGGTTTTGTATTACTTTTTTGTTGTGCCACGACTGCTACAAACCTGGAAAACTCCTAATTCACTTTCGTGTGTTCGTATTTATACCAAATATTGATTTGATTTGTAGCAATGGATATATAGGAATAGGAAATGGAGAAGGTATGTATATATTATACATTTAAACATTTTTCTGTTTTGTTTATTGGATTGATATAGCACTATAAAATTGCTGGAACAACTTGGATTCCACATCATTATGACGAGTTACTGTAAGAGAGTGAGAAAATATTCTACCTATGTGAGAGCTTGAACTACAAATTCTTTTGCTAGTTTGATGTTTTTTATACTTCTATAAAATGTGCTGCAAGGTTACCCAAGTAACTAAAGTGTTTTTTCCATTATTTACATAAGTAAAATATAGTGATAATAGGTAAGACTTGATGATCGATTCCCATTTTATCCATGCTTCATTTCATTGTTTAAATATTGAGTCTATATAGCCTGCTATATTATTGGGATCAACAAAAATTAGGGTATATAGTAATTTTTTTTCAACAATATATATATATATATATATATAATATGTAAATAGGACATCTTTGTTGCTGGGGATAACATCGTATCTTTTTTTTTTTTTGGTTCGTAATTAAAAAAACATTTTTTTTGAATGTGACGTATGTGTGCAGGGGGGATGGGTGAAGTGAAATGAAAAAAAAGGCAATAAGTGTCTTTGATGAGAGGACAATTGTAAAAAAAAGAAAGAGAAAAAAAAACATGGTATACACAAGAAAGAAGGAGAGAGACTATTAAAAAAAATGAAATCCTATCAAACATCATCATCACATCACAGGTTTAGCTTTTTCTTCTGTATGTGCCACTGCTAATTGTTTTGTTACATTTTCATCACGATGACTTGGGGTGTGTGGTTCAGCACTATAATAATTAAAATCATTGGGGTAATTAGTCAGGATGTAAATAGGAGGGTCTAATCCTACAAAATATGAGATACATTACCATACAGGCGATTGACCAGATTTACTATTAGAATGACGAGACATGATCCATTCATGACATAAAGCTTCATCAGGTGTCATTCTTTTTTCAGGATCCCAGGAAAGACATTTTTCAATAAAGTCCAAGAACTGAGCATCATGACAACGTAGCGCATGGGAAAGGGTTTTGGTACCTGGCCGACGTTTCTTTCCTCTGGAATTGGGTATAATGCGTGGGTTGCCATTGGAATCAAAAAACAATTTCCTTCGTGAACTTTGCTCAATTAGGTATCGATGAGGAACACCCAGGATTTCCATAATACATGCCAGTTGTTCTTGTTCATTTTCACCTGGGAATAAGGGTAGTCCCGTGTAAAGTTCGGCAAGAATACAACCTAAACTCCACATATCGATCGCTGTGTTATAAGACATACCAAGAATCACTTCGGGTGATCGATAAAATCGACTTTGGATATATGTGTATACTAATATTTAATATCATGATTAGTAAAAATAAAAAATGAATATCTCTCACTTCCTTACTTTTCTGGATCCGTATAGATAAACTAGATATGTATATTATTTACCTCGATCATTTTCGAAACAACTACTGCCAAAATCGATCACCTTTAAAGTACTTTTCGCTGGATGTTTGAGAAGAATATTCTGTAAAAAAAAAAAGTAAGTACAAATCAATAAAAATGAATATTATTATTTACCTCTGGTTTTAAATCACAATGGATGACACCATGTTCATATAATAGACATAGAGATTGTAATAATTGAACAGTAAATCTGATGGAAGAAGGAAATTAAAAAGTGTTAATTATCAACCATTCATTTATAAAATAGCCAAACTCCAAGAAGGAGGAAAGTACCTTTTGATAAGATTGATGGTAACACCTCGATAATTATTGTTTTTAATAAATTCATAGAGATTAATACTTAAGCATTCGCATGCAATACATAAATGATTTCGGAATACAAAATAATCGGTCATTCGGATATTGTGATGTTGATCTTGTGGATCCTGTAAAATAAACAAATAAAAAGCATAAATTAGAAAGAGTTGTTGATCACTATTTTTTTTTTACTATTCTGCTGGGTTCATATTTTTACCCAATCCACCAAATCTTTTAAAATTTTGACTTCTGTTTGAGCTTGAGCATGGAACCGTTTTTTGTTTCGAATCAATTTGATGGCTACAGTCATGCCTGTCTTGTGATCAAAACATTTGACAACTTGTCCAAAAGAACCACGACCCAAAACATCAATGATTTCATAACGATACGCTAAATGATCCTTGACAATAATATTGTAATCGCCTCGCTCATCATCATAGCCATAATTACATGTAGGTTGATCCAACGTGGCAGGATGTTTTTGGGCTTGATGACCGACAAAATAGATTTGACTGTATTCTTGAATTTCATGACGTTCATAAAGAGACAAGTAAGCTGAGAAATATTTGATGGCAGTGGTAGGACTTTTGGGTCCACGAATACCTGCGGCTGCTATTTCTGCGATTTCTTTTTCCCATAGCAATGAATCACTGATGCGGTTCGGTGATCTTAATGCTGGTGATGTTGTATTGGGTGAAGTACCACTGTTTGGATCCTCATTACCACCATTATTATTACCAGTGTTAGTAATGATACCACTCACACCATCCAACATCATTGCCGTATTATTATCTATATCATAGGTTTGACTCCGTCTTGCACGTCGGTCTCGTACAAATGAATATTGCATATCGGCTGTATAAGAATCTTTGATGGGTGTGTTTTCATTATGTTGTCGTACCATGGCCTGTAATCGTTCTTGAAGACTCATGGCTCGATGACGTTCTAATCAATCAATAAGTAAAAATTCTTCTTTTCAACACCAAAAGAAAGAGACCTATCTATTCATCCCTCTCTCCTTTCCACTTTTTCTTTTCATTTAAAAAATCAACTTACGAATGCTAACTTCCTTATCCACCATGGAATCATGTTCTGTTGCAGAAGCAATTGAATTTTTTCGACTACTAGCATTACTAGCACTAAATATACGGTGATTGGCACCCATGCTACTGGTACTAATTTTTCGTGTTCGTGAAGGAATAGGACCAATAGAAGGCGACACATCTTCGCTACTGCCATAAAGCCCGTTTTTGGTATTTACAATGGATAAAGACAGTTTACGTACGCTGGTTGCGCTGGGTCGTCGGGTATGGATCGGTCTTGTACGAGGTGAATTAGTAGCAGATGAAATACCAGCTATAGTGTTTGTTGTAGTCGTGTTGGTGGTAGTCGTTGCATTATCGCGTGGTGAGGCAGGTGTAATGCGTGGTGTTTTGAGTGAAGCTCGACGATCCATATTCATGGGTGCCAAAGGATTACTCTTTTTCATTCGCGTGGTTGTTTGTGCAGCTGGCGCTGTGGCTGCATTAGATGAAACATTCACTTTATGTGTAGTGGAAGCTGATTCTTCTTCACTACTTGTCCCACTCCCTCCATTGGGAGTTGTACCAAGAGCTGAAGATTGAGATGGTTTGGGAATACGCGTAGGTGATGATGCTCGTGGTTGTTGTTGATGATGTTTTGTAGTAGTAGGAATATTCACTCGAATAGGTTCCACTTTCATAGGTGGTAAATTGAGTGATTGTACAGGTGGAGGTGTTGCAAGACTGCCTGGCAATGTCTATATTATTGTTATTATTATTAAAAGTGAGTTGAGTAATACATAATAAACAAGAAAAAACAATGGGATACCATGTGTATGTTTATATATATATATATATACCTTGCCACGTTTCCGGGTGGTGGTGGTGGAACCTTTTGCTTGTCGACCAACGGTTGTTGTAGATAAATCTTGATTCTTTTTCCGCCATTGCATTGCAGCATTCAAGGATGGATCGGTAGGGACACCTTCTTTTAAACTTTCTGTTCTTGAAAGACGTCGTTGACGACGTACATTGATGGATGAATCATCCATTGCAACAATGGATTTTTTCCTTGTCCGTGTGGATGCATTATTGATATTTTCACCAACAGAAATACCACCATGAATAGATCCTCTACTCTTTCTGCGTCGTGTGGTAGAAGTAACTGATTTGCGTGCATCATAATCATCCCCCGATCCTGGTGTCCCCTTACCCGATGAACTAGCACTACTTGCACGGCTATTAGACTGCTGTTGAGTTGCTTCTTTGCTAGCCCTAGAAGAGGCAAGTGCTGATCTTCGTTTGGTTGCCAACATGACCAAAGATTCTTCTTTTTCTTCTTGTTGAAGTTGATGTTGTGTAGTAACATTGGTGGTAGAAGAACGACGACGCATATCTGCAATGGTAGGTTTCATATAACCGCCTCCACCTGTATTAGATTCTGTTGTTGTTGTGGCAGCTACAGTAGATTTCCGTCTTCCATAATCATCCTTTAATCCAGTTCTTAATATAGAACCACTGGATAAAGTTCTTCGACGTGGTTCTCTGGTATGTTGTTGATGATGATGTGCACTAGTGAGGGTGCTTTGTTTGTTATTTTGTTGTTGTTGACACGTCTTTTCCAAATCACGCATTTTCTCCTTGCCTAGACTTAATCTCCGCTTTACATCACTGATCAATTCTGCGCGTGAACGTGTTGTAGAAGAAGGTTGTTCATCTGGAGAAGAGGATGGAACTACCATGGACGATTTACGGCGCTGTTCCACCAAATTGGGTTTGGATGAAGCACGTCGTACATTCGATGGTCTGGTCGTCGCTGTTGATGCTGCTGCTGTTGTTGTTATTGGTGACTTTAGGTTGGCATGTGATGCTTTTTCGGAAGCCAGGCCGAGTTCCTGACGCGCAAGTTTGCGTTCCACAAGAAGAGAGTCGCGAAGTGCATCGGCTAACCGTATAACGTTCCCGGATTCCCTTTCCGATTCCAATGTTTTGACAGCCCCTTGGTTTTTATCCTCTTCTGTGTCACTCGGTCTTCGCATCATTGAGGATTGGCGTCTTCGTGTTGTATTAGGAGTAGTCCCTGTACCGGAGGATCGGACACTATCACTAGATTTCTTTGTGGAAAGTGCACGTACCCGTGGTGATGCGGTGGTTGTTATTGCAGTACCAGTTTTAGTCGTTGCTGTGGTATTAGTTGTTCCCGTGGTAAGACCACTTCTCGTTCGGTTAGATACTATATCTTCATTACGTGTTGATTTTCTACGGAGTCGTACAGTTGTTTCAACATTGGATGATGATTGTTGTTGTTGATGAGCTATACTTTTTCGTCTAACAGTGGCAATGGATGAAGGTTGCTCGTTTTCCACTTGAGCAAATGCTTCATAAATACCATTACGAGTTATTCCATTATTATCTTCATCATGAATATGTTGCATCAATTCTTTGATACTTTTACGTGGTCCTAATCGTGGTTGATGTTGTTGATGATGATCGTCTCCTGGCTTAGTGGTGGTATTATTATTATTAGATACATTATTATTATTAGTTGTTGTTGTTGTTGTTGCTGTAGTAGTAGTAGTGGTAGTAGCGCGTGACCTGGAACTGGCAGTAGATTTGGTATAGCGTCCTCCTGCACCTACTGCTCCTCCTCCTTCATTTAACATTTTAGATTGCTGATGATTATCCTGTTTTCTGTTTTGCAACCCATGTCCCTGTTGTTGCATATGTATCCACGACTCGGTAATGTACGGTCCTGTTAACGTCGATGATGACATGAAAATGGGAAGGTATCAGGCCACTAAATATCAATTTAATTAATTTTTTCTTTTTTTTTTTTTTTTTGAATTATGACCAAAAAGAAACTTTTTTTTTGGGCTTTCAATCGTTCAAACTTACGTTTTGATGGGTGGATCTCTCTCTTTTTTTTTTTATCGTATCTCACTTTTTTTTCAAAACAACTTTATCGAATTCTTGAGAACCGAAGCACTTGCTGAAGAATGATACAATATGAAAGTGATTGGGATAATAATAAAGAAGAAGAAGAAAAACTGCGTGATAATAATAATGTTTTTTTTCTGTGTATCGCTACAAGCAAAAAAAAAAAAAGGTCTGTTCGTTATTTCTTTTTTAGGTGGCTCGAGTGTACAAAGTTGAGATGACCTCTGATTTCGTTCTTCCTTTTTTTTCTTTCTTTAAACTGATGCAGGAGTTCAATTCTTTTTTTAATAAAAAGTGGGGGATATATGTATAATAGATTTGGAATAAAAAGAAAAATATAAAAGAAAGAATTAAATTAGAACAATAATAATATATGAAATGAATGAAAGGACAACAATGCCACTAGAATGAAGAAAAAAAGAAGAAGAAAAAAAAGGGGTAATGGGGTGGGTGGGTGGTGAACCTCTTATTTTAAAAATGAAAAAAAAAGAGGTCGGAAGTGAACACGGCCGATTGAATATATTATAAGAAAAAACAGTAAGCCTTTAGAAAGAGAGAGAAAAAGGGGGGAAGAAGAAGAGGAAAAAGAGATATGAGTTGTCTGTCCGTTCGTCTGTGGGTCCAATACCAAATAATAATTATTATAAAAAAAAACGAGGAGAGTTAAAAAAGTAAGCTTTTTTTTTTGATCGCGTTAAAATGTATACTCTTATAACAAGTCCGCGAACACAAAAAAGTCACTTTTAGTTGTACAAGAATCATCATCATCAAGTATCTGTAATCTGTAAGTAGTAGTCTATCGATGATAATATAAAAGTCAAGAGTAAAGATTGATCCAACAAGAGGCACACGCATATCGTACATATAATTATATCATATGGCCTACTTTTTTGTATAGCCGCTGCATATCATCATCATCATAATAAAAAAAAGGGGGGAGAGAGAAGAGGAGTTTAATAATATAACTAATAACTTCGACCACCACTTTAATTATTATTAAAACAATGAATACACCATTATACTTTTGGTCAATCATCCATTGGACGTTCTTTCATGAGTTGATTGCCGTCGTGATTTTATATGGTTATTTATTTTTATACTTGTTTGTTTCAAACTATTCATTTCAAATATGTAAATACATCATGCTTTGCACACATGGATTTACAATGTCGTACAAAGAAAAAAATAGAGAGAGAGAGAGAGAGAGAGAGAGAGAGAGAGTAGTACCATGATAAGATGAGTATTCCCCTGTTGCTATGCCAACTAAAAATATTTTTGTCACCTAGCAACATTGTAGCCTAGTAACAACACTGTTACCTAGCAACACTACTCTATCCTAGCAACACTATTGTATCCTAACAACATGATTGTAACCGAGCAACACGTATATTGTAACCAAGCAACCACCAATGAATGAATTATATTGTAACATAGCAGCACTTTATATATATATATATATATATATATATAACTCCTTAAATGATCTTTTTTATTATCGTCCAATGGATAAACGAAACAGCAACTAAACAACGTGGTAAACTTTAATTTTATTTATTTCTATCTTTCTATATTTATTTCAACAATTGCAAACATCATGATGCCAAGAAGATATCCATAGTAATAATAATAATCTACTATTACCAGTATCATCATGATACCCCAAATTAAGTAGAAGATAAATGTCATGGGGGATATGTCTGAGCAACTTCTTTTTTTATTTCAATCAACAATCGCATGTGCATCCTACTATCACAACAACAACTCAAAAGTAAAGTGCCGCCCGTAAAACAAACAAAGCTATATGTATTGTAGCTGAGTCTCTTTGTCAATTTTTATGCATTCCATCATCATCAAAATCATTGAAAATGTATCATTATGTATAAACAAAACTTTTTTTATTTATCAAATAAACCTAAAATTCTTTCTGAACATACATAGTTGTATTAGTACGACAATGATTTCTAAGGTTCAGCACATGGTTTTATAATAATAGTAATAGGTTGTTAACAAAGTATAATATTAATTATTCGGATGGAAACAAATCTGGTAATTATCTGTACGTAGCATAATAAACAAGAATGAAGGTGTGAATCTTGATAAAAATAGTGATTGTTCCTAAATGAAATTGCCTGCATGATTTGTTGCTGTCAATTTATGATAATAGATCAGCAATAATACAAGGAGGAGAGACGTATCACTCATTACTCTCTTGCATTATCATGCAAATTTAATACCAAAGAACGATTGGAATGAGTTACATTATTTGTATACACAAAAAAAAATCATTGGTTCAAATAGTACACCTGCCAGATAATATTACTATTGTTGATAGGTGTTAAATCTTATATTTAAAATTGGATCACTCATCCATGCATTGATATATAAAATAGTTGAATTGCATAAACACAACACCGATTTGTCGTGTATATAAATCATATATACCATTTGAAACAATCGTCATGGACTTATTCAACAGCAATATCTGCTGCTGTCATCTCTTTGGGAAAATTCAACAGGTGTTTAATATAGAAAGTCTCATGACCCATAACAACTCTACTTAACAGAGATGTATCTCTGAATAAGTGGGTAAAGTATATAATATGTTGAGGCTATTATAAAAGGAACAAGTAATACAGGATTTAGGTCTAAACTATTTACCATCGTCATAAACATGACACATTCACTGATAAGTAAGTACTGATGATGAGTACCCATGAAAAAAAATTGTTGTATTACAACAACATGTGTTTGCTTTGTTGGCTATCCTAATGATGATAATTAGATCATGCTGCGCAAAAAAAAGAAGGACTCATGCCATGGCCATTTAGTATAGTGAAAAACACATCTTATTATCATTACTTTTTTATGTGTTATATGATTATTATAATTTTTTTTGGGGGGAGAAAAGATGGAAGAGATGAAGTTTTCGTTTTCCTTTCATGCGGCGACCGTGCTTTTTTTTTTTTCGTTTTCATCTTTCGGACAGCACACAAAACAACAGCGCGCGTTTTATTTGCATGCATTTGTTTGAGTGCATTTATTTATATCAGAAGTAAATACCTTAGTATATATATACTCTGCAGCTTCTCTTCTACTGGTTTATCAAAAGTAGTAGGAAGAGGCGGTCTGCTTTTGAATAAAAAAAATATCATCATTGCTTTGGGAAGTTAATATCAAAACCAATCTTTATTAATTGTTATCCATTGTTCATATGTATATGCATGGTAGCAAGCGATCCATGTAATAGGAACAACATGGAATATATGACAATAATATAGTATTATCCCACACAAATCATGCAAAAAGAAGAAGGAATAGTGTATTTTAAATGAATCATTACTTATTTTCTTAAAAATATGGAGGTTTGTTATTATATATTCATAAAAAAGTAACCTGTTAAACCAATAATACATTATATTGATAGTAGTAATAATAATTAAACGGATGGTGACAAAGTAAAAGATAGATATCTATCCATTATAAAATAGAATGCTCTTTTATACAAGATTATGTTAATAGAAACAACTCAATGTAACTATTATATAACTAAGGAGAAAATTGATACAGTTACTACAGTTACTATTCTATAAATATATGATATATGGATGATATAAAATATAAATTGTTAATTTCTGGTGACGAAGGCAAATGGTGGATGATTATATAGCCAAGAAGAATTCTTCATGAATGAATAAAAGAAAGAGTCAGCGCTCGGACCATTTTTTATAGGGGAGATGAAAAGGAGGAATAATTTTTTAATGGTAACACCAACAATAAAACCCTGATGATGAAGTGCAGCACACTTTTTTGTTACTATTATTACTGTTATAATAGCCTTGTCTAATCATCTATTATATATGACTTAAAAGTTGATGTATTGTTGTATATAGAATATATATTTAAGCTCAACAACTTTATTTTTCTTTTTTCCATTTGACACTTCAAAAAAGAGATAAAATTATAAAATATGATGATAAACATTTCCTATCACCCGATGATTATTAATTTTTGCGACATTCTAAAGTCATTACCAGGGATAAATCATTCGTTGCTTAAGATGAAATATTCACTCTAAATTTATTTGTTGAGTATGAAACAATATATATATAAATACTAATATATAGACTATGTTATTATAATTCTGATGCTGAACGATGAATGATGATGATGATGAAACTCAATGTCACACGAACGTTACACTAAAAAAGAAGATCGCTATGGTTTTTCGCGTTCCTTTTTTGTTTATTATTATAATTTGCAAATCAATGAATTGAATGGTATTGAATTGAATTGAAAAATAACCATCAAAATGATAGAATTATTATGAACAATTTCAATAAAGAATCCATAAGCGATTATCATTTCAATTCAATATTCAATTCATTGAAACTATATTTTACATAAACAATTATTTTGAATTTTTCAGTGTAACAAAATTAGTGTTAATGTATAACAACACTTAATTACTTTCGTATTAGTTAGAATTTTTTATTTCTTTCTCACTCGTTCTTTTACACCTTTTCCTTTCCTTTCCTTTTTTTTTGTTTTTTGTTTTTTCTAATCATTGAACACAATGGCGGACATGCGCATTTCTAAAGTATTACCTACAGTCAATTGTAGTGATTGTGGTAAAGCTGTTCATGTCCGTGAAATAGCTGATCATGTTTGTGGATCAGCTGCTGCTACACTTCCACCTGTTCCTTCCTTACCACCACTTGCTGTAGATACTTGTATGTGTGTTATTTTTATATACAAAAAAGAGAAAAAAATGCTGTGAAACATTTGCAGAGAAACCACATGTAACTTATTCATGGAATATACATAGCTCCAGCAACAATCCAACGTCCTCGTAAATCATCCAACAAAAGTCTGGATAGTTCTTCACCTCTTAGTGGTAATATATATTACATTTTGGGAGTGAAACAATATCACCCTACTTACTATTTGTTATCTTCCTTTTTTTTTTCGCAGGATCTAGGTTCAATTTCCATTTTTGGACAGGCAAAGCCAAAGATACTTTAAAAAATGCAACAACCCTTGGAAGTAAAAAGTCAATGATCGCTGCTCAGTCACCTAGCACTAATACATATGAACATGCGATTACTACACCATCCGCCATGGAACAACAACATCAATATCATCGTCATCAACCACAACCACCCTTACCGCAACAACGTGAAAGAAAGGTTCGTTTTTTATATTGAAAGAATCCAGTCCCATCAAGTATAAATTGATCATAAACCAGTGAGGCGACCTTATTTAAATAAAAACAGTATTAAACTAACGACCAATATATATGTATAATTTAGATGTCATTTGGTAAACCCACTTATCAGGAAAAGTAAGTTTTTATATTTATTTTTTGTTTATATAATATTGTATTTAAATTAACCAATTTATTATGATTATAAATACAATAGAACCTGGCTTCCCGAAGACGATGAATTGATTTCACCCATATTCGATTTTACGCCACCATTTGCACAACATTACCGTAAAAACAGTACATCGCCCGCACCACCACCTAATTTTGCAAGTAAATTTGATAAACAGAAACCACCACGATCGACATCCAGTGATGAAACAACTTCGCCTATAACGCCTCATGGCACAATTGCAAATGATTTTTTTTCACCAACTTCTTCTTCACCATCACGACGATGTGCTCGATGTCATCGAGATGTTGTCAAAGAGAATGCTATCCCTGTTCACGATGATGTAAATATATCTCAAAAAAAAAAAGAGATGACAGAATGAACCAGGTGATGGAGATGAAAAAAAAGAGAGATTAATCACCTTATATATTATAGTTATATCACCCACAATGTTACTCATGTTTTACCTGTCGTAATCGATTGGATCCACATCGTTCACCACTCGAATACAAAGGAAGAATTTACTGTGACATTGATTATACCATGATGGTACAACAAAGCCCTTCTTGTGCCACTTGTCATCAACCGATTGCACCTCACGTTCGACCTACTCGAGCATTAGGTCGTCACTATCATCCTGAACATATTCGATGTTTTCATTGCAACAAACCAGTCGATCCAGAAATGACTGGTTTGGTAGAACGTAAAGGAAAGATATTTTGTCGACCTGATTTTAATTTATTGTATTTACCCAAATGTCGTGCCTGTGGACGTGCTGTGGAAAAAGAAGCCGTTTCTTCCGCAGATGGCAAATTGAAAGGGAAATGGCATAAACATTGTTTCCGTTGTCATGTAAGTATATAGTTATTTTCTTTTCTTTTCTTTTTCTATATATAAAAAGGATAGGTACTTATCTTTTTGATGCATGATTGATAATATATAGGAATGTCATTGTGAGTTTCCCAACAACCGTTTCTATGTTTTCAACAATGCACCTTATTGCAGACGCGATTATCATAAAATGAACAACTCTTTGTGTAAACGCTGTAATGATCCAGTGGAAGGTCGTTGTGCTCAAACGGCAGAAGATTGGCGATTCCATCCACAATGTTTTACATGTTTCAGGTGCCACTGTCTTATTACCGATGTTTATTACATGTCGGAAGGTCATATCTTTTGTCCAAGAGATAAACAACATAGATCTGAGAAACGTCACACTTATTTCCAAGACTTGTAAAAGTAGTAGTAATAGTAAAGCATTCAACATTCCATTTTTCTCTCTCTATTTATCCAATATTTATATACTACAACTACTGCCATCACTACTCCCATTTTTCATTTAATATTTAATTTCATATATATATATATATATATATATATATAAACGTCATATTCCTGTAGATAGATTACATCTTTTTTTTTCTTCTCGACATTTTTTTTTCAAAGTTTCACTATTTTTTATATATATAACAATAATTCAGAAGGAAAAAAAAAAGAAAAAGATCAAAGTTTTGTATCATGTGTTTGTGTGTGGAATGTAATGTGCGTGCGTGTGTATATAAATGTGATTTGAGTTGGATTGTGAGATTTTTTAGTGATTAGATGGGGGAGGGGAGGATTTTTGTTTTCTTCTCTTACACTACTTTTTTATTTAATGTCGTGGAGGTCGTTGACTATGATGATAACCGCCACCATGACCACCATTATGACCGTGATGACGAGGTCGACGTTGTTGTGCTTCATTTGCTTGTATCCTTTTAAAACCGTTAATAAGATCACCTACTACAGGATAAGATGTATCACGGAGTCGATATCCATCCGGTAATAATTTAATTGCCTATATAATAATAAATAATGATCAATAATCCATCATCCAAGTCCTTGTTTATATACATATATTCCAACGTAATAAAAAAAAATACCCATTGTGCTGCAGGTGCTTTGGAATTTAATTTGAATCCAAGTTCAAAGTATCCAGGGCGATCAGAAAGGCAGAAACCATATGCTGAAAGTCTTGGATTTGCCATTGTGAGTGATGATAAATGTGATTCTAATGAATGAGAAAGTTGAGAGGATTAGTATATCGTACTATTTATACAATCTGTAAAAAAAAGAACATACTTAAAGCAGTAGGACCACCAGGTCGATACTTCGGATGAGCAATCAGTTCTTCGGCTTTAGCAGCAATGGCTTCAACATAAGTGACAATCAATTGATCCAAATCATCAAACACATGTTCACCAATCTTGTACTGGACAGGAGCAAATACTGATGAATCTTTACGCATTTCTACTACATCAATATGTTGAAAGACACCTTCATCTACTTTCCATGTAATGGCAATATGCTCTGGACCTCGAGACGAAGGTCGAATGACAAGATCACCACGTTGACGAGAAGATAAGTATTCTTCGGCTTCCATATAATTGAATTGATGGAATAAAGGATGATTGATGACCCGTTGTGCTTTGGTTCGCTTTTTTCGCATAGCGCGCCGTCGTTCAATTTCTCGCGCTTCTTCTTGTAAATCATAATAATGATCATTTTGTGTTCGTCGTAATGAATTATCAGAATTGGGCTTTGTATCGGAAGCTTTGCTGGATAAAGTCACTGAAAACTTTTCTCTGTCAATGGCCAACACCTTGGCATTGATGGTGGATCCAAATTCGAGTACATCACTCACACTCATGACACGATCATCGGCTACTTGATCAATGTAGATAAATCCATCCAAACCAGAATCCAAAACACACATGGCCATTTTCCCTCGGAGAGAACTAACTCTGACAGGAACAATGAATCCTTCACGAAGTGTATCACGTGTTTCTCCTGTAACCATACGGAACGTTTCATCCATTGTGGGGCGAACATAACGTTGACGACGATCATGGTAAGGTCCTTGCAATTCCAATTTAATATGTTCAAGAATTTGTCGTTTGGGTGCATTGTATTGGGTTTTTAAAACAACAGCATAATCATCCAAAATCAAATCATTCAATTTGTTGGGGTATTCTTTAACAACACGTCGAACAATCATGACTTTGGTTTCATAATCATCCATTTCATCTTCATCGATTTCTAATGCATCGCCAGCCATCTTTCTTGCTAGATCATATTCTTGAGGATGGATACGTGTGTCATCCAAAATATCGGCATCATCCACGTTTCGTATCCGCAGATAACTGGCACAGTTCATAAATGTGGTTGCTGGTGTCATGCCTCTTGTGACTAAAGCGGATCGACTTTCTAGCTCGCCCTAAAATAAAATAAAATACCAATATTCCCATTCCGTATTTATATATTTCGTTCTTAATAAATATTTCTATAGAACATAAGTATAGATAATTACCCTTGCATCAATCTTCTTTAATATGCTTTGAGCTTTTCGTGGACCAAGACCACAGACATATTTCAATGCAGTGGCAAGATAAGGAGATGTGGCAGCTGCATTAATATCAACACCCATATCATTGACCACATTAATCAATGCACGTTCCAATCGCACCAACAATACATCTTCAGGTACAAGATTTTGGAGATCGTGGTGTCGTAAAGCCAATAAATCACGTTCCAATCCAGTATATTCGAGAACAGGACATTGCAAACGGCGTGCCAAACTGATACAATAACGTGTGACTTCGGATAATTCATAAAATTCTTGTCGTGCTCTTCTAGAATTTTTATAAAGGCGAGATGCTTCATCTTCCACTGCCAATAAATCAATGGTCGATAAACTGGCATCAGACTTGTTGATCTCACTCACCAATTGGGCCATATGTTTATAGACATGACGTGTTTGAGCCGTGAAACCGGCAACACCAATGACATTGGGACGTTTGGCTGAAATGAATTCAATCATCTGTTTCGAATATTTCTCGTCTCGTAATGTAGGGACTTCTAATCGATCAACAAGTCTGCCTCGATGATTAACAAATACAGCAACAATGGGATCATTACGTTCGCCATTGCCTGAAGACACGGTAATGACACGCGGGATGCCGTTCTTGTAGCGATCAGCATCAGGACCTCGGAATGGTCCCACATTGACCTTGGACATTAATGATTGATAACTAGCATCGTAAATGGCTTCCTGTCCTTCAATACGTAATTTTTCTCGAATATATTTTTCCATTAATGGTATCAAGTGGTCTGTTAATGCCGATTGTAAAACATCTTGTCGTTGTTGATTCCATTGTTGTGCTGAGTCACTGTATCCATCCGACATGTAGTATTCTGCGATTTGACTGAACCAGCCTGCATAATTGGCAATGTTGACGTGAACGGTAAGTAACCCTTCTGATTCACCTTTGGTGATAAGTAAATATTCGCCATTTTTAAACGTGGATACTGGTTTTTCGTGAAGGTATTTGTATGGCTATCCATCCCCCCCATTCCAATAATTGATAAGTATGTTATGTTGCCTCTTTTTTTAAAAGAAAAAGAGATCTGTGGTTTATCTTACATGCATAGGATGAAGTTCATCAATTGTATCAAAACCTTTGTCTGTTGGTTTAACGCTAATAACAGCTCGTGCTTCCCAATCTCGGCGTAACGCTTTTCGAACCTGAGGATCATGTGCAATGTCTTGACTTAATACCATTCGTGCAGCTATCAATATTCCAAAGAATTATATTAGTACCAAAAAAAAAGACCCTCACGCGCTTTTTCTTGTTCCTTTTTCATATGTTTCCTAGTTACTCACCTCGCAATACGCGTCCTGAGTCAGTAAATGTAGTATTCACAAAAGTGGTCGCTTCTTCCTCTGGACTCACTAATGCATCTTCTGGATAATATCGACGACTGTTTTCAAGGTAATTGGCACCATATTGTGCAGCTGTAATACCAAATCGCTACGCAGCAACCAAAAAAAGTCAGTAAACTCCCTCACGCTCTGGCATAACAATCCTTTTCATTCCTTTGCTCTTTCTCTCTATATTCTCTTTTTTGTTGTTGATCCTCTAATAATAATAACAATAATATATAATTTACCGGCAAAAAATCAGCAACTTTGTTTCGTAAACTGATTTCATACAATGATTTGTTCGCAGGTCGTTTGGGACCTTTTGTCTGTTTTTGTACTGAAGTGATACTATCTGCAAACTTGAGATTGACAAAATCCGAAATATCATTCAATTCTTCAATTTTTTCTGCCTTATCAATTAAACTGGTGACATAATCATCAAATATACTGCATTTGGATAAGAATTCGCGTAAACTGATTTTTCGATTGGCAAAACTGGTGTACTTGAAATCAAGATCGTAAATTTTCCATAAATCATCGTGGGTCAAGAGTTCAGTCGTGACACCATCAGGATCGACTTCGGTAAAATAGTCGCGACGATGATCGGATATATAAGGTACTTCAAGATATTCGCGTGCCATAAACGAGACAACATGTTTGACCGCATTTTGAAACGGTTCTGTAGGTTGATCGATACCCTTTGTGTTGCTCAATTCGCGTGCAACCCAGAGTGCCTCGTTGGCCACTTCTTCTTCACTGGGTGGGATATCAAATGATTTACGTGTACCAACATAACGTACTTGCATTCGTTCGGGAATATCACGCATACGTACTTCTTCATCTTCCTCTGTAAGCATACGAGCTTTGAGTTCACTCGGTTCAAATACATCTGCTAATTGTGGCTCTAGTTTTTCTTCAGCATATTCGGAAGGCTATACGTGGAATGAAAAGTGCAGGTGTATGTTGATTAATAAATTAAGCATTCCTTCCATCTCATTTTGTATAATATATAAATCAATTATATAATAATACCTCTTCATCGTAAAGGGCCCAATCGTAATCAGTTCCATCTCCAAAAATATCATACATATCAGCTAAAACACTAAATATAATATATTTAAATAATAGAGTTATTAGCCATTTCCTTCTTTTTTTTCCCTTGATAACATAGCTTTGTTGTAGATTTTACACCGTAACTTACTCTTCACTTAACCCTTCTGGTAAAATATCCATCATTTCTTTTGATGCACGACCCCGTCTAGGTGCTTCACGGTTATATAAATCGGTTCGATCATCTTCCACACCTTCATCATCATCTTCTTCAGCAATAAAATCGTCCATATCATCATATACTTGTCGACGTCGATATTGAGGTGGATATTGATCTTCTTCCACTTGCTGTTCATCTTGAGCTTCTTCATATTGTTCTTCATCAGAAAAGAACTTGTCTGCTCCTCCATCTTGATCGTCTGATTCTTCTTGTCGACCTCGTTTCAGTCGTTTTAATTTAGGCTATAGAATCATAGGTGAATAAAATTGTTTTTTGCAGAAAATATAAAATAAACAATTCACTCTCTTTATACATACCTCTCGAGAGAGCTTTAAGCCTGTATTTTCTTCTAATAAATCTAGATCTTCTTCATCCAATTCTTCGTCATCTATATAATTAAATCAAGTGTTGGATCATGAATAAAAAAGCATTCTTTTTATAATCCATTAAAGAAAATAGAATAAATTAAATAAAGACACGTTACAATCTTCGATCTTTTTTCTTTTTCTGCGTCGAGCCACTTTTTGTGAGCCATCTGAATCATGTTCTTCCTCATCTTCATCGTCGACAATAAATCCTTCAGCAACCTTTATATCGAAAAAAAATAAACAACATATTAATGAATGATTTGCTTCTTTCCCACTGCATTAGAGAAAAAAAGTGGGGGGAGGCAAAGTCAATTACCTTTCGCGCTTCTTCTTCGTCGTCGTCTTCCTCTTCTTCGTCTTCGTCAGAAACTTGATTACCATAAGTAGGCTCACCCTCTTCTTCTGAATTTTCCTCCTCGTCTTCTTCTCGATCCGGGCGTGAATCGTAAAAATCAATACCGTCGTCACTCATTGGATGAGGAATTAAAAAAAACTGACGTTTGGAGAAGGAGAGGGGGGTTAGAAAAGAACAAAAAGTTAAAAGTGGGCTATGTTGGAAATTCTGCTTGTTAAAAAAATGCGTCACGTCGATTGGCTCAGCGAATAAAATCAATCCAATCACCGAATTTTTGATTTCTATCCAATCTATTACACAGCATTAAGTCCATCATTGAGAGGCAAATGGTAATATAGTATTTTATTTAGAGGCAACGCGCACATGAAAATGCTTTTTTCCATATTAAAAAAACACAATTACAATAGAAGGAAAGATAAAAAAATATCTATTTATAATAATAATAATAATAAGGGATATATATGCAATATTGTATAGCTAGGGCTTACTTCTTTTGTGTAGAATGTTGTATTTGGTAGAAAAGGAGAAAAAAAATTGTATAGGGCATGTGTAAAATATATCTGTATAATTATATATATATATATATATATATATATAAGTGTGTGTGTGTGTAATAATAGTAAAGTAATAACTATAGTATATGTATATGAAAATAAGGAGAGAAAGAGTAGAAAAAAAAATAACATTAATAAGCGATCAAGTGTAATAGGTGTGTATATATATTGTAGTAAAAAAGAGTAAAGTAAACAAGGCCACCAGACCAGGATGGGAAGAATTGACGAAAGTATTGTAAAATAAAATAAAATAAAAAATAGAAAGGTAAAGATAATAAGAATAGTAGTAGTAAGTTGTATTAATAATTGAAGCGATAATTATGCGGCACACATAGGAGTGAGAGTAACGCGGACAGTTCGTGAAGGATGGTCAACAATAAGCGATTCAAATTCGCTTGATTTAGAAGATTGGGTTTCAGACGACATTTTCTTTGAAATAGAAAAGCTAGAAGAATCAAAAGAAGAAGCCGAAGTCGATGCAGAAAGACAAGGTGTGATTGTTGATTCGATACTTTGACGACTGTTGTTATTATTGTTATTTCGTGAGAATAGACGTTGATAGATGCGACTCGATCGACTCTTTTTGTTATTTGTTGCTGTAGTATTGTTAGAATGACGATCCGTGATGGACAGGAACATGGAAGAAGGTGAAGATGAACAAATAGATTTGTCACTTGGTAAAGAAGAGACTCGGTTGGAGAAGAACATTAGAAGAATAGTATTCTGTATTTATATAGATTGTAGTAAAATAATGAAATAGAAATTATATAGAGTGAGTATTATGATTGGATTGTTGTTGTTAAAATAACAAGTAAAGAAGAAAAAAAAGAAATTGGAGAACAGCAAAAACATTGTCTTTTTATATATTTACCAGCTGAAATGAACTCATGTCTGTGCGGATCCAAAAGCAGTAGCACTCCGCTATATATTACTTTACTCTCCCTCTTTTTTTATACTCATATTTTATAACTTAATAGCTGCAAGTCTCCTTTTACATCCCCTCTTTTTTTTCTATTATTACCATATACCAAATAGCTATAAAGAGAAGAAGAGAAGGGGAAAGACAAGGAGAAAGTAATTGGATCCAAATAAAAGTATAATAATATGTCCTCAACTCTCATCAAACAAGTGAATCTGATGTTTCAATAATTATTTGCATCTATCTAGAATATATACTACAACGGTTATTATAATAGAGTCTCTAATAATGTATCATGACAGTCATGATTATGTGAAACTTTTATAGTGCGCGTTTTCTCAAACAGGACCCTAATAAGAAAGAGGGTCCGTCTTTTAAATTTATACTACTACTTCTAATATGACCACTACTTGTTTATTAATACCCCAGGTAATAATCTGATTTATTTGAAGATAAAAATATATTCTTATTTATTATTCTACATAGAATAATCTTTCATCATTGGTAAAGACAAGAATAGCGCCTTGCTGTTATTATATTTGCTACCTTGAATAAGAAAACACATATCAATGATGATACCGTCTATCTTCTTTTAACTATGGATCGACGTACAATAAAAATGAACATCGTCTGTACATAATAATAAAATGATATCCCATGCATATCGATATGCATAAACTGGATTAAAAAAAACACTGAAAGAAGATTTATAGAAAACCCTATAATTATTTCCCTATAGTAAAATTCATTATTTCTTCCCTCCTACCGATTCTCTGAAACCACATCCTTCCCCTCCCCCTTCTCCTTTGTCACTATTTTTCTTTCTTCCTCCCTCTTTTTTTCCTTCTCTTTTTGCATATATATATGATATGGATGACTACCCGTGGAATCAATGACAAAACAGGATTATCGGTCATGATCACAATTGGCTACTACTGTTATTTGAGCTTTTGGCTATTACTTCAAACATGTGAACTAATTATTTATAAAGTCTCTTTTTTTATAGACAAGAATAGAAGGAATACCGAACATATATATATATATATATATATAATTTGGCGCTAATTACCATATTATATCTATTATTATATCGTGTTTTCTTTTATTAAATGAATAAAAAAAGTCACTCTATAATATGGTTGCCATGTTTTAGGGGAGCAGCTTTTTTTTCTTAGAGCTCTCTTTCTCTCTTCTATTATAGTAGGTAAAGGATCAATGATACAAACAAATGATGTAACGTGTTTTTCCCTTCTTCTTCTTCTTCTTCTTTACATATTTTTGTATAAAAACCCTCATGTTTTTGCAAGTATAAGCAATATATTCATGAGGAAACCTATAGATCAAGATGTAGAGATGCATAAAATAATAAGGTAGAATACAGTAAAATGAGAATACTTTAAATCCACGTTATTCAAACTACCCTTTCTTCCCCTTACTTATTCACTCATATTACATTTTTCTCTCCTCCCCTTTAGTAATAAATTATATTTTGACCGTGTGCTGCTGCTGCTGTTGTTATTATTTTTCCAGCGTTTATTATTATCTATATATTACTTCAACAACAAAATTATTATCATTATTGCATCATACATTGCATATCATTCACAAACCTACGTAATATTTATTGAGATCAAGGGTTTCGCTTCAAAACAATTAAAATACAAATCTTCAACATCATCAATAGATTTGATTCTACATAGAATAAGGAGATCATGATGCTATGTCTATTTTTTTTATACATTCATTTTTTTTATACATTCTGTCCGAGACGCCCATAATATGCATTATACATCATCCTCTTCTGTCGATGATGCATTATCGATCATTATTTATATAGGATATTAATTACTATCTTGTGGAATGTTTAAGAAATACTTGTATATATGTTGCATTAATGAGTTAACTGGTTTGATTTTCATGTACGTACATATTATACAGAGAAAAATACAGCACTATTTATACTATGAAATATATCGAGTATACGCATGAATATGCAAAACAAAACAAGTCTGATGGCAGTTTTTTTTATATCAGGAGTGAATCGACCTTGTAGCCAATTCAAAAGCATTGTGTATATGCTTCCATATATTATATACAGTGTCCATTTGTTGATATCTTTATTATTAATAATACGTACTACTACTACTATGACACCATCTATTCCAATGCTTGTAGTAATTGAAAATAATCTTCAGTTCTTGACTTGCTTCATTATTGACCCCTCTTTTTTTAAAAAAAAAAATTGCCTCATGCCGCCTCTTTTTCTTTTTTCTTGTTACTCCATATAGCAAAACGCATGATGGGAATTTCTTCCCTATAACTTTCGTTCCCCTTTATTATTCTCCCAAAAAAACCATAAACCGAAAAGAGGGAGTGTTATGTTTGTCATTATACCTTAATTTACACACAAAAAACGCGCCATATTCGGACCGGGACAATATAGTATATAGCATATTATATATTTTTATTATTAATGTTTACTACGTACTAGCACTAACTGCAGCATGTATAATTGTTGTAGGTACATTGGTTGAAATTTCGGTAGGAACTTTAGTAGGTACTTCAGTAAGCACTTCAGTAGGAACTCCATTAGGGACTTGAGTAGGTACTTCCGTTGGGATGTCGGTTGGGATGTCGGTTGGGATGTCGGTTGGGATTTCAGTAGGTATTGCAGTAGGTACTACATCAGGTAATACTCCCTGAACATTAGGAAGTGGAAGAAATGTTTCTGATAAATATTGAAAAAGAGAAAGAAAACATACGTCGTGTGTAAAGATAATAATAATCATATATTAATTAATAGTATCCACCATTATAATACCCAGGATTCTGATTGTAATAATAATTACGTCGTGTTAATCCAGCAGCAAGACCAACAATAAGACCAATGATGATGCAACAACAAATGGTAGTACAAAAGCGACGTTTCATGCCGAGCGATCGATTGCCTGATAGAGAATAAAACTCTGCGATACGATTACGACCATGTGGTGGCTGTTGGTCGGTTGGTGGTGGAGGTACATACTCAGTTTGTTGCGGAGGCGGCTGGTAGTAAGTTTGTTGAAGTGGTGGTGGTTGATCAGCATTATTATTATAACCTCCTCTTCCTACACCTCCTTCTTGTTGTTGATACGAAGGCGGAGGCTGCGGTGGTTGTGGTCCATTTTCGTTATTGCCTACATAGTATAAACAATAGGGTATAAATAAATATATATTATTAAATGTGATTATTATATAGGAGTAAAATAAAATCGTGAATTTGATTATTTATCTCCTATAAAAAAACCTTTCTCGAACATGCATCTCATCATCATCAACATCATCATCATTTCTATTATTGTCTCATAGATTCATACCTCCTTCTTTAGCGTATCCTTTTTCCACATCACTCATCATCTTTGAAATATTCGGATATGTGTATATAACAAGATATAAAAATACCAAAAAAAAAAAGAAAGGATCAATCAAATATAAAAATAGTATAATAATCGATAATTTTATTCGCTAGGGCCTTGTTTAAAATGATGGGAGATCAATCCCCTTGTAAATGTGTTGGGGTTGTGTGATTGAAATTATCGAGTTGTTTCAGATTAATTCAAGGGAGGCTAGATAAAAAATATTATTATACTACAACGATCATGATATGCATTTTCTTTTATTATTCATGCTATAGCATGTATTACTGTAACTATGTAAAATACTATTGTGCGTTTTTTCAGAAAAGCTGAGTAGAAGCAAAAGCAACAACAGCATGCATGAACATGAAACCAGTAGTAAGACAAGTAAAAATTCGTTAGGCATTGTTTTTAATTTTTTCTAAATTTTTTACCTTTGCAGCCCCATTTTCACTGATAGTACTTTCGTTGTTAATAGTTTTGGTAACAATTTCATTATAGGTTACAGTATGACAGGCAATTGTTCAGCAACACCAGCAATGGGAGATGTATAACGGTATGGGTATTGATAAGATGGGCTTCAGCACCATTGGGCGGAGATAAACCAAAAGCAGTATCAAGAGCACTAGTAGAAGAATGTCCTCCTTTATTATTCCAATCCCAATCCTCTTGATCATCATCATCATCGTTCAAGTGACCACCAGCAAAGACTTTGGAAGCAAGAATAAATTTAGCTTGACAGGTGTATGCATATGGTATATAGTTTGATTTTTTTTGCTCTTGTTATAAAAACAAATAGGTTGTAGTTATATAAGTCTTTTGTTTTTTAAATCCATCACCAGGGAAAGTTGGGTCTTCCTTTATATACTAAACAAAAAAAAATCCAAAATTCACAGCCAAACCCAATTATTGGTATATATCGGATTGACACCGTCTCTTCTTCCGTTAGCACTGACAGTTTTAATTATAGTATATATAGATCATAGTATGTATAGATTATAGTATATATAGACTGAACAAATAAAAGGAGTATAAAATGGTGTTGTCGCGACGATGGATCAAGTTTATGTGCAAAAAAAAAGTGAGATGTGATATTTTTATTTTGAAAAAATATATGCAAAAATAAAGGTTCTTGAAATTTAAACTATAGCAGTGAAAGGATATATGTTGTAAGAATGTAAAATAGAATCGCAAAATCAACGAAATTGTTGTTGTATAATATGTGTGTGTTTGTGCAAAAGAGAAAATGTTTTAAACAGAAATGGTTGCGAGGAAATGTTTTGTGTGAGAGTGAGTGTTTGTGCGATATATAATAATGATTTTTTAAGGAGAAGAGTAGGGGTAAGATTATTTTGAGAGAGGATTTTGATACGTGATAATGAGATATTTATGTAAAATATGATATTTAAGCGCCATTCTTGGCAGCTGGGACAGCAAAGACATCTTCGTGGTTAGGATCCCACATACGAGCAGTGACAAAGTCTAATAAATCCTTGTCAAGATTGCTACTTGACTTGGCCAAATCGAGCAATGTAGCATCTTGTACCAAGTTTTCACGAAGAGCTTGCTTACAGACAGCAACAGCAACTTCAGCAGAAACACCACGGATACGAGCCAAAGAGGGGTACAAATCACCTTGTGCGATTTCTTCTGGCAAGAGGGAACTAGAAAGACCCTTGGCGGCTTCATAGACCATTTTATCCGAAACATGTCGGGCCTTGGCAGCAATAGCACCTAAACCGAGGCCAGGGAAAATATACATGTTGTTACCTTGACCGGCATACTTGAGTTCACCGGATGCAAGCTTGAAGGGAGGGAAAGCAGTGCCAGAGGCAAAGAGAACGTTTTCGTTGGTGTATTGCATAGCTTGTTCAAATGTACATTCAGCATTGGTCATGGGGTTAGACAATGGGAAAATGATGGGCAACTTGTTGATAGTGGCCATCTTTTCAACAGCTTCCTTGGTGAAAGCTTGATGTTGAGCAGAAAGACCAATCAAAGCGGTAGGTTTGACGTAATCAATCACATCGGGCAACGATTTGAATTGAGCACCTTCATTATCAGATCGAGCAAAGTAAACCTTGTGTTGTGCAAGCTTATCACCACGATCTTGAGTAATCAAACCCTTACTATCAACAAGGTAGAAGACACGCTTGGCTTCTTCTTCAGTGAAGCCATGTTCATTCATGAAATAAGCAAGAATGTTCTTGGCGACACCGATAGCAGAAGAACCGGCACCAAAGAAGACAATACGATGATCCTTGGGGTTGACACCGGTCTTTTCTTGAGCAACACGAACAGCATTCATGAAGCCAGACAAGATGACGGAACCGGTACCTTGGATATCATCGTTAAAGCAGAAGGTCTTGTTTTGGTACTTTTCAAGCAAACCAAAAGCCTAAAGTCATTATAATGATTTTCAGTTAATATAAATATATCAATCCAATATGAAATCCTATGCTTCCAATGACACTACTTTTTTAGAGACCATCACCAATTTCCTTTTCCCATTTGATTAATAATTCTACTTACGTGTTCAGATGAGAAATCTTCAAATTGAACAAGAATATCAGGATAGACCTCATATAAACCTTCCATCACCTTATCCATAGCTTCATAGAACTAGATAATACCACAATGAATTCATTACTGTTAGTTTTCATGTAAAGCACAACCAAAAAAAAAGTAGTAGCATAAATTTGATGTGCCGGTTCCCATCATCCCCCATATCCACCTTTGGGGGATTGGGGAGGGGAAAAAATAAAGAAGAAAGAGGGGGGGATTGAAATGTTGTTGTTGAGAAGTGGGGATGGGGGTGGGGGATTAAATATGGGGCGTAAATAATAATAAAAAATTACCTCAGGATCGGCAGGACGCTTTTGCTTCAAACCAAGATACAATGGATCATTCAAATAACGTTCAGTGTTGGTACCAAAGTCAAGAACAATAGGCAAAGTCTTGCGAGGATCGATACCAGCAGCACCAGAGTAAAGTTGAAGCTTACCAATTGGGATACCAATACCACCTACACCAAGATCTCCAAGACCGAGAATACGGGAACCATCGGTAATAACAGTGATATCGGGAGCACCATCAGCATTTTGTCTATAATTACGGAGGATATCCTTGATATTTGGCAAATCGTTGATGTTGAGGTATAAACCATCGGGGGCACCTATAACAAGTAATCCAACCGTGGAGTGAACGGAAGAGTAATGATGGGGGGTGAATAATCAAGTTAGAAATAAAGTTCAGGAAAAAGGTATAATTTTTGAAACTGGCGGAATCACAAAACTAGCCACACACAGACACTTATTTTTGCCCTTCACTTTTCTCCTATCTATAATAATCCTATATCCCACTTATTACAAGTTTGAACTTACCAGGTGGACCCAAGAATGGATAGATATTAGAATATTCAACACAAGCTTCACCGACAGTTGGGGTGTAAATAATGGGGGCAACTTCCTGTAGTTTTTAAGGAGAGAATGGTGTTATTAGTATTATTAGTATTAGTATTATTATTTATTGTTATTATAGAAAATGAAAAATTAAAAAAAAAGTGGGGTGCCTTTGAAGTTGATAAAAAAAATAATCACCCAAAAATAAAAATATAATTACTTACAGATAATTCGTCACAGACAAGCTTGTAAAATAATCTGGTATTGCTATTACGAAGTTGAGCCATAAAGATGTACTTATCCAAAGTAGTGCTCTTGGATCTCAATTGCTTCAAAGCACGTTCCTTTTGTAAATCGAGGGATTCGACGGCAACAGGGCTGTAACCACGAAGACCAAGGTGAGCACGAACTTCTGTTGAGAGACCGGTACCTATTTGATGAAAAGTGAATTAAGAATAACGATGTAAGTTTCAAAAATATAAAAACATAATCCAAAAGAGTAGAGTTGATGTCTACGTAAAGAAGATGACCAACACTATTTTCCTTTCGTTTTTGATCTGACATAAGATGATATCAAATGACAAATAGAATAAATTGAATAAGATGATAAAGATAAGGTACCTTGGTTGTAGTAAGGGGAGATAGCAAATTGGTTTGATTGCTTAAGGGCCTTAGTGGCACCATTAGATGGAATAAAAGTAGTTTGTTCTTGTTCGATGACAGGCATGGCAGCAGTAGAGTTAAAGCGATAACGAAGAAAACGGAAACCAGAAGTGAGATGACGGGTTTTTAAAGGATTTGGAACCTTCCCACGCGTTAAAGCAGCAACGGAAGATAGTGGCATCATTGTATACAATTACGTAGTAAGAAAATGAAAAAAATCGGTGTTGAAGTATTTAAGTAAGACAGGAAACAAATGATACCACGAAAATCTTCATGTGCTTTATAGCATCCAAGTTGCATAGTATGACTCTAACAAATGAAATTTGAGCAAACACTTCGACTCATTTGATCTGGACAAGTCGATTTGAAACTCCTTCAAGCGGGACATGTGCATTCAAACACCCTTCACGCGCGCCCGCATGGTAATCAAACATGACTCAGATAAAATATCTTGATATTTTTATTATTTATTACTATTGATTTTCTATTGCAATAAACCTTGTCGTAACCACTCAAATGTTACAAGTGCACTTTGAAACCTAATCTTCATTTTATTTTGATGATTGTTATTGTTATGATTATTATTATGATGAGGATGATTACGTTGACATTGATTACAAAATAACATATCACCCCACCGTTGTTGATCATGATGTTGTTCCTGCGACTCTTCCTGCGACTGTATAATACTAAACTGTATGTATCCTTCATCACCACATGCACCTAATTGTTGTCGATAGATGCCTGGACTCCAAAGGATGGAGATATTGTGCGTCTGATCCTCAGCTGTGGGAGGATATGGCCATTGTGCACAGATAAGCTTTAATGATGAAGGTAGATCGTGTGTATTCATGACAGAATGAACACTATTACTATTACTGGTAATACCTTCATCCGCGGCAGGAGGCTCAAAGCGTAATAAACCTGCTTGTGTATCATATCCAATACATCGTAGCCTGCCGATCGCTTCAAACTTTCGATCACCATGGCAAAGAGCCGCCATGTATCCCGCGGGCGTATAAAACGCCAGTTCCCATGCTTCTGCTTTGGCACGGGTCTGTATTGCATAACTACAATAGTCCAAGAAATTCCGATCTCCTGATGCTTGTCGTAATAATCTACCCAAGTCTATCAACCGAACAAACGAAAATACCGATAAGATGATATCAAATGGCCAATGATGTTGTTCTTGTTCCTGAGCTAATATTATCTTTTGTATTTCTCGCATTTAAAATATAGAAATAATAAAATAGTATATCGGTGGGAAAAGAAAAAAGGTAATATATAATAAACTTTAATAAGGTAAAAGGAAAGTAGATGTAAAACACAAAAGAAAGACAGAGAAACACTCAATTTTGATAATGATGAAAAAATGAACAATTCCCATCCAATTTTTTTTATTAATAAACCCTTGAGTTTCCATATGATATCAGTTGACGAATTTATGCATACCCTTCAACCTTTTTTTCATCATCATCATCATCATCGTCATCATCATAATTCTACTTTTTACGATAGTACATCATTCCTTTGTCATATTGCCAAAATGAATGATGAAGATGATATGTGTGGTTGATCCCCCTTTTTTCGATTCCTCCCCCAAATTTGATGAATCAATAAATGCGAACAGGTAGTGCCAAGAGAGTAAAAAAAAAAACCCCAGATTTCATCACCACGGACCAAGTAAGCAATGGTGTAACGATGAATCAACTGCTGAGTCAGCCAATCGCACAACTTCTTTTCAATAATAGAAAAATGATGTGTTATGCCTCAAAACGGAGATATTACTAAAAATCGCTGGGCTAAGATTTCAGATTTTCCAATTGGAACACGTGGGTAAAAATCTCATTTGTCTTTTGGGACCATCTTGTTATTATTATTATTATTTTGATTATTATTTACAACTATCATCCACATATTTTATATTAAGCTTTCGTATTTACCCTTTCAAACCGCGGATGTCTTTATTAACCTTAAAAATAAATCAAGAAGTTGTAATAAATAGTATACTCTGCTTGTTCTTGAAATAATAAAATAACCCAAAGAACCGGTTTTTTTCTTAAAAAAAAAAGAAGACTCTTGATGCTTTTGCTTACACATTACATTTTTATCACCTAATTGTGATCCAATCAAATTGGTTTATCGTAAAACTTTATCGGTGAAGAACGGAAACAGACTCTTTTTTGTCATGCTTCCGACATTATTTATATACATAATACACTCAAGGTTATTATTATTCTTATTTTGCCCCACATGTTGAATGGAAAAATGCGCTTTTCTGTTTATAAATCAATCTCTTCTCTGCTGATAAAAATAAAAACTTATTATCTTTAAATTCCTCGTTAATTTTCTTCTAAAGGCAATATTCGCGAACTAACATTCCTTATTTATTTTTACTAAATCTCGGACCCTGTCCCTTTTTCTACTATTCTTCGGATAACATACCGAACAAGTGAATGGGGGAAAGTGATAGATGAAACAAAAAGAAGTAATCTATCTATTATTACCATATACTACAACAACACAATACTACAACTATTTGATGATGATTATACTATTGTAATAATAATATATAACTTTATTATAGAACTACTATATACATATATATATATAACTTCTCTAACCTTCCTTTTTTTCCCCCAAAAACTGCAATACCAAACCCCATTTGGTTTCTGCCTTTTACTTTTGGAGTAATTGCCCGATAAAATAAGAGAAGGTGTGCTGATGGCGTTATTTTCTTTTTTCTTCAGCTACATAAATTATACTCTCCCTTGGTTCCGATATTTCTGGGAAATTGCGGGTAAAACTAGCAAAAATATATCCCTCTGAGAAATTGTCATTTTAATACCTATATTCTGGCAACCTTTTTTTTTCTATCCACTGCCTTGTTTATACTTCACAAGCCGGTGTGCTCCGTCATCTTTTAATCATAGCCTCGTTCTTTTTTCTTCTTTAGTCAATGTATTTGATCTTGATATACACTTGTTACGTGTTTTGACACGGTGATAGGTTGTCAATAATAGTTAATGCTTACAATTGAAGCACAAGTATGAAAATAAAATACTCCCTTTACTATAAGAAGTAGTGGACGAACCGTATTTTGAACCGAGTTTATAATTTTCTTACTAATAATAATGATTTGATAGAAATTCATATTCGTTGTTATTCGTGACGTCGCCGATATATTTTAATAGAAGAATCATAGCTTATTATTCAACATATTATATCTTTTGGTATTTTTTCCCTCAAAAAGTAAAAAGTACACGTAATATATATCCTACAATTATGCTCTTTTTCCTTATTACACGGTTCCTATTGTGTATAGAGACCGATTCAACGGGAAATTCTTTAAGTCGAAAATGAAGCAAACATCACTGTTCATACATCAATCGTGGTTCGAATATTAATTAATAATAATCGTTTCATTTGGCACCAGATTGAGAAGAAAAATCATGTTATAGTAATTCAATGGGTTCTACAAATAATGCACGATTCGTTGGGTACTCCAACAAATGCAATAAAAGATAAAGATCATACCACAACTCATCCATTGTTTTGCCGATTCTATTTTTGTAGATATCTATACTTCTAGCTTGTAAAAGAAACGAAGATTATTAATTGTATCGCGATTATATAATCACACCCTTTTTTATCGAATGTTAGTATTTCATTTCTAGCAAATAAATATGATAAAGCGTTACAACAGGACTTATTTGATTATATAATATTCTTCAAGGGATTTTGTTACTATATATTGCCCGAGTTCCTTTTTCCAGTATGAGGTAATGGTTATGAAATAGATTTGTGTATGCGCGACTTTTTTTTTATCCAACACGTAAAACAACACCAGTTTTAGTCCATGGAATAGTGTTTACTGAAAATAGCTGAGATATATTCTCTTTGCACAATCACAGTAGCGGTAGACAGTAGTTTTTAATGATACTTAGTACGATGCTAGAAAGCTATATTTCTCATGCGTAAGTGGAAGGAAAGTATGAATTATTGAAGAATATAGTAATGAAATCACTTGCTATAGCATAATAACACATCTCTTTATTCATCTGTTTTTCTCATTGGTAGAGTGGAGTTCAGTATTTCACACTTGTGTTAAAAAGCCCCTTCACAGAATTGAAAGAGTATCATAAGAAATGTAAAAATGTGCTTGTAATATGTATCATATCGCAACAATTCAATTACCAGAGGCAAGAGGCTCGTTCTGTTCTCTGATATGCGGGGCAAAAACTTATGCACATTATACCCAATCATGCAAGATGGCAAAAGCTATTTTATATGCCAGCCGTTTACTCAGATAAAAATTAATGCCATATTCTTTCAGAGCATAAAAAGAACAGCAGCACTATTATGGATAAGCAATATATATATGATACCGTATGTGCTCGCCAAATGGTTAAATAAGATTGATTACCTAACCGATCAGCAATGCCAACGACCAATATTAGGTAGTAATGTGTGTCCAAAAAAAACAATTATTATATTACTAAATTTGAGAAATTGATTACCTATATTATAGAAATGTTTTTTCGCGTAAAGAGGGTGAAGATGGGCCTCTTAGAACCTGGGTATTAAAATTCGCAATTCAAGAACACTAAAAATATTGTGGTTTTCTGGCGTCTTAGCATAGTGGATGCTGCTCTTGTATAATATGATATTTGTTAGTATTAATATTGAATTATGAGCTCTTTAGTTTCCACCCTTTTACTATGAGCTATTTAAAGATGATGTATTATTTCATAATTTCATTCTGTATTCAATCAGTTCCTTATTATGCTACCCACCGACCACCAATCGTTTAATTTCGTATTTCACAATAGTAGTTACAATATAGCACCCAAATACCAGCCAAAAGAGTAAATTCTGGATTTTATAGTATACAACTATCCAAATAGAATAAAAGCGTACCATGAAATATCATTGAAAAAGTCAATGATTTGATGTAATTATAGTCGCTTGGGAAAGATTTTTGTTCAATAATCATTGTCCCATTTCCAATACAATGACTTTTGTTTATTATTGCAGAAAATATCGTCACTTCCAAACCCAGTTAAGTAAACATGATAGAATGGTACACGATAGGGCTTTCAAGCAAATCAACTTTTTTTTTATTAAAGAATGAACCCAATCTATTTATTCAATCGTAAATGGAACATACTGTGTGGATTGTTTATTAAACCCTTTCCCAAATATCTTCTTAGTTCCAGCATATGAACTTTTACTAATGCACATATGAAAACCACAAAAAAAAGGTTCCAATGATGAAGTGGTACATTTTACATACCTGGTAAGCAGAAAAATATTATCGTGTGTTACAAATAACAAGCCAAGCCAATCGTTTGCCTATGCAGATTTGTTGACGCGCTTGCCTATAAGCATGGCTTTCTGTGATATATGAATAGAAACTGAACGATGATGTGCCACTTTTATTTATAACAATTAATCTACGTGTTATAAGGGTTATTTACTTGCTTGTTTCCCTTTCTCTATTGCTTTATATATGAACTTTTCACACCTAGCTTTTTTCTTTACACAATCTCAGCTGCAATGCCATTCTTTTGAACAATATTATGAAAATGCTCAATCAGCATTCACATGTGGCCATCTCCAAGAAGCTGAAATGAATTTGACTGTTGCTGCGGACACCATTACACATACATTGTCAATGATCCTACTTAATCGTGCTGTTGTTCGTGGTATCCAAGGAAATATTGAAACTGGTTTGACAGACGCATATAAAACAATCAACATGAATCCAACTTTACCAGAGGCCTATTTGTGTGCAGGAGCACTACTCAAGTCGGATCAAAAACTGACTGACGCTTTACGCTTATATAAAGCTGGTTTAAATAAAATGACTATCAGGACTACTGATACTACGTCTTCTATGAACGGTCATGATAATAGCGACACCCATAAGAAGATTTCGCAGCTTTGTCAAGTAATGAATGATTTGCAATTGGAAATTAACGCCATAAACGCGGGTATTTTCAAAAAACTACCACATGAAATATTGTCCAATATTGTTACCTTGTTACCCTACCGCGATAGGCTTACTTGCGCAGCGACTTGTCACACATGGCGAAGTCAACTGTACGACAATCTGACTGGAACAATGTGGCACGATCTGGAATTTGCCAATAGCATGGATTTAAATTCGCTTGATCTCCAGTTAGCTCATATATCTCATCATACTGACCATATTCGAGAAGTATACTTGAGCTCACGCTGTGATCCACAAATGTCGCTTCGAGTACTTCAATTTTTAACCACATGCTCTCGTCTTGAAAAACTTGGTACGTAATGGATGACTAGACCAACAATAATAATAGTAAACATTCTCGATGATAGTGTATTAAAGAGTATTGGTTAGCATATTAAGCATGTATTATATCATCACGTAAATACGGATACTATCATTAATATATAGACATACGAGTGGAAATCAATGATAGTTCTAACATGGATACTATATCTGTGTTTTATCAGGTGCTCAAATGTAACCAAGATAGTCTCAGGAGAATAACTGTTCGGTCTAATCTTCCATGTGTGGTTGTTGGTATCATCAATTGTTGCCCACTATTAGCTGAACTTGAATTTGACGCAACCAGTTTTCACAGCATGGTGCCCCAAACACAGGCACAACGTCAGCGTATATTTTGGAATACCTTTTCGCATCTGCAACAGCCACAAGAGGAGGACGGCAACGCTGATGATTTACAGCAAGAACTCACATATAATGATAAATTAGAAATAATACAACCATCTCCATCGCCAGCATCGTCGTCTCATCCTGGGTTTAATATAACACGTCTTGAATTAATGAATGCATACCTTGACACTCTCCCTGATTTTTTTTGGCAGCAGCTTCCTTCTTTACGACATTTTATTGCTCGGATCTCATTTATTAGCAACCTTCCTAATATAGCCCGTGCGATCCTCCGATATTGTCCCGACATAAAAACATTCGATTTGGGACCAGCGTTAAACAAAGAACGTCGTTCTTTAGATATGGAGCCAACCGACTTTCCACCATTTCCAACAATATCAAATTACTTTTATAACAATAATTATCAACAACAACCAGTATCAGTGCTCAGCAAGATGGATAAGACTAAAATAGAGAAAGGGTTGGTAAAGTTTAACGTATTAGCTCAAACCATGCGTAGTTTTGGATTTGACGATGAGCTATCGAATCTTGTCTATAATAGTCGCAAAACGATAGAATCATTTCATATCCGACCCAGAATTATCTATGGCAACGATGAAGTAGAAACTGAGAGGAGTGACGAAGACGACAGCAACGATATCCCATTAGTATCACCATCCACGGTAACACAACACCTGTACACCTTGACCCATTTACGAGACCTTGGATTTCATGGGCATTTGATTGAGGATTTATTACGGTTTGGGATTGATATTGGTATCATAGTACGTAACTGTCCTATGCTTGAATCCCTGTCCTTGGATGAAATTAGTATTAGAAATAGTGAAATGTACCAAATTACTCTTCATGCCAACAACCTACGTCGATTTCGCCTTGTTCTAGCATCACCGCACGATCATTACACAGTTGACTCCATGAAACATTTTTTAAATCATACTCAAGCTAAGCTTGAAGATGTTTATTTGGATGGATCGTCCACTTTGGATAACGAAGCATTAAGTATCCTTGGAACAAAGCACCGGTCTCACTTGAAGAGTTTTGCACTCTTTAATTGCAGAACAGTAACAATTGAAGGATTAAATGCATTTGCTACTGCGGTTGCTACTGGTGGACATCGACAACAATCTAATAGTAATAATAACTATGGGAATTCCCATCATCACTGTCATCGTCCAAAATTCAATCACCTTACTCTTTATCATCTTCTCGAAGATATCGGAACAGAACAATGTTTTGACCAAGTCCTTAAACCGTTGATTGTCACAAACAGGGCCCATGATCCAAACCTTGATGATAATGAAGGACGACTATTGTCATCATCATCGCTACAAAGTTTTAACTGGATAACGGGACTGCCACCCCCAGAAAATAATGAAACATTGATAAACAGCTTGGAAAATTTTACATCTAATGCTAAGGGTAATTGTGGCACAACAACAGGAACTGAATTGAAGGTTCGCACTCTTTTTGGTACCAAAGAATATTGGGAATATACCTGTAAACCAGGAAAGAATGTTATTTCCAAATATGTTGAAACTATTCCACTTTCTAAATTACGACATACTTAAATTATTTTTATTAAATATGTATAAGTGTAATGATAGATGATTTGTATATAAATTATTATTATCGGGAATAAAACACAGGGTCCTTCTACTTTTGAAAATATGTCTGGATGGTCATCCTGGTGGTGTAGTATTTTTATTCTATATTATAATTATATTTTTCACTTCTATATACTTTTGATAATGCTTGCTGTTATCTTGTATATATATATATATATATATATATATATATATATTCGTGATAAAACGTATTGGTCTTATGATTCCTAATACATCTTTTAACCTTATTACTATAGATTAAACCCTAAGTGAGGAAAAATGTTGCCACATTACTCTATTACCTTAGTAATATTAGTTGTTACCAAGGCGATACCTCAAATTTGGTGTTCTTATGATTTTAATATTTATTTGTTTTACATGTGGAAAAGTAAAATTAGCTGTTTGGGATGAAACAGTTTAAATGTAATTATATCTAAACAAGTTGTGTTTTTTATTAACTACTTAGAAACCGGATGGTGTGGCGTGTATCAGGTGCTTTGTTTAGTAATAATGAAAAGAAGATCGCTTGAACTGTTTTACCGAACTGCAACTGAAATAAATAATAATAAAAAAGCAGTAAAAGGAGGAAGCAACGACCAAGAGTTTGGAAAAAGTGAGCTACTTGTTCCGAATGAATCGATTATAAATGCATTCAGCAAACCATTCCAGTCCCTTTCCTACCCTTATTACAGTTCACGATGCCATCACCGATTCACCCATTTACAGAGCCAATGTGGTCCATTGGGATGAACAGCTTGATTTATTCGATAAATGGCTCGCGACCCTTTCCAATCAATGCAAACAGTACCTGGAAAAGCTAAACAGTAAAGTTTCATTCTTTGAGACAGTATTATCGACAAATCAGTACTATTTAATAGTATAACACTCATATTATCAACCTTGTATACATTTGTTTTCTACATTGTAGGGTTTAATTCAGATACTGCTGCCATCTGCGAAAAGTTAAAACCACCCTCTAATATGGATGACAGTTTGATAGGTATATATAAAACAATAAGTTTTATTTATTTATTTATTTATTTTTATTGACTCTATGAATTATATATCCAATCGCACGCGAAAAAAAAAGATCCTAATGGATAAAACATAATACTGAATGGTTCATCCTATTTTATATAAAATATAGCATCTTCTTTAACTACACCAGCATTCAATCGGTTTTCCGTGGCGTTGCAATCAACAATTGCATGCCAAACAAAAATGGTAACGAACCGCCAGCTTTTCTTTGTTATTTTCATTCGGAGCGAGTGTTTGTCCGACCCAAAACTAATTAAACACGCGGATTACCCGGCGGCAATGCCCGCGTGCCGATTATTCTTTATTTATTTAGATATTAGATATTCAAACAACTTATATTGAGCCATTACATCAACTATCAAAAACATATCTGAAAGATTTCAAGGTAAAAAAAAATTGTATTATAATAATGAAAACAAGAAAAAAACCAGAAAGAAATTAAATCTTCTTTGCCTGTGATGTATGGACGAATGGGATTTATGCAGGAATTTAGAAAACAGCATGACAAAGCATTGGATCGATACGAAAGTCAATTGCAAAAATATGCGGCACTCGGTAAAAGTAAAGATCCTATAATGTTACGTGATGAGGCCGAACTACTTCATGATGCACGTAAAGAGTATATTCAATTATCGGGTCAACATACTGTTCGTGTGGTCAACTTCCGTGGGTTATTGGCAAATTTATTAGTTGAACGTATTGCAACATCATCCAAGCCTGAAAATAATTTTGAAGATTTGGCTCAAATTTGGAATCATATTCATACATCCATTGCTGGCTGGCGTCAATGGCTTATTGATGTAAGGAATATATAGTATATAATAGACAAGAAGGGGGAAGAAAAAAGAAGATAGGAGGAAAGCTCCTCATGCATCATGGTACTGAATATTCATTGTGCTTAGGACCAGCAAACGTGTATATATGAATTACGTAAAATGCAATTAGTTCGAGAACGATTAGAAGCAGAATTTTTGAAACTTACAGAACCTCGCAAAGAATTAAGTTATTATACACAATCATCCTCTCCACTACTGATCAATGGTCAACTTCCCAACAGAACAAGGACTTCGCCAGCATGCAAATGGGGTTATCTCTTTCTTCGTGTTTCTCGACACACATGGGCACGTCGTTGGTGTTTTGTCTACAATGAATATTTTGGTTGGTGTACAGTGAGTTCGAAACCTGGACGTGCGATGGTAACAGTGGAAGGTAAGGTATCCATGGCAACATGTGATGTAAGGCTTATCAATGAAGGAGAACGTCGATTCTGTTTTGAGATTAAACATCCACAGTAAGTATTAATACAGAACAAGGATATTGATAAAAGAAACGAAGGGTGTACGAATAGTAATCCATTTATTTTTAATAGAGGAACATATCTCTTACAATCAGAAACAACAGAGGATTTACGAGATTGGATCTATTGTCTTAATTGGATTCGACGAACTGAGGGTGAAAATCCATCCAGTAAATACCCTGACGATTCATCCATTGTCGATTCTTTTAGACAATCATCATTATCTTCCAGCGAAACCTCGCTTTCACAATCCACAAGCTCACTTACTGCCAGATCATCTCCTAGTACGAACAGAAGATCTTATAAAGCCAAATCCACTACAACAGTGACAACACCCAAAGATATCCCTGTTACACTCAGTACAATGAAAGCACCACTTTACAACAATTTACCCGATACCACAAAATTACATAGTATTAGCGGCTTGATATTTTCATCATCGCGCTCCTCATTGACATCACCCGAACAACAAGGATCTTCATCTGATGCTCTAGTAGGCGCACCTTCTGCAGTAGCATATGTGTCTAATTCACTTTCCAATCATGGTGCATTACTCATGACATGTCTTTCACTCAGTCCAGTATTGGTATGGGAAGCAGCTCGATCTAGAAGTATTCAGAGTGTGCAAGTACCGGATTCACTTTGGGGTGTTCCATGGCCAATTTTAGGAACCATGTTAATTGCTGATAAACGAACAGCTTCAGTACAAAATGGGTCCATGTCACCCACTGATAAAGCTGGTGTATTGTGGCCATTAGCACGAGATAGTTCTTCCAGCCTTAATGTCGATATAGCAAATTATGAACATCAAGAAGATAATGATATGTTACGTAAAATGTTTGGTGGTGTAAAACCAGACGAAGTTGTTTTGGATGGTAAGAGAGTTTTTTTTTATATATTTATTTGTAAAAAAAAAATATATCAAAATAATGGTATAGCGGTGGTTCTTTTTTTCTCTTTTTTTTTTCTTCCACTCATACGTAATACCCATAATTAGTGTTTGTTGGTGTACTTCGACGAAAACAAGAACCTATACAACCCAATGAAGAATTAACCGATACTGCATCGGTGGATTCATTTGATAAAGAGTTATGTGCTCAACTTGCCACTCTTAACTCTTCACCACCTTCTGAACTTGGTTATGGATATGGTGGTAAAGCATTTGTTACACAAAGTACTTTTTGGTTCTATAGTTTTACCATGATTGCATGTGTCAATACGGTATGTGGTTTATTATTTTATTACATATACACGGTGTATAATTTCCGCCTTCATGTTTATCTAAGTGCTAAAGTTAATCCATATCAATATATAACAGCTGGCAATCAAATTGACATCTATTGAAAACATTCGTGTAATGCGAGATCCTTCTATTAATACAGATAAGAACCATGTATTGGTCGTTGATCTTGTTTCTGATCCAAGCTGCGAGGCTATCCAAAGTCCATTGGTTTTCAGTATTCCTAATGAAGAAATTAATGTGTTGGCTGATAAATTACGTTTTGCCATTAACAATTCTAAACACGATGAGGTAAAATGAACGCATCAATATCAACCTATAAACCCCCTATACTTATAATGGATATTCACCACTCCTTCTCCCTTCTAACCCGTTTATATTTTAGCCTATGCAACTTCGAAATATTTATGCTAAAATCTCACACATGTCACAAAGTCAACGAAATCGATCCACTTCACTACTAGCAACGGATCAACTTGCCACAACACCAGAAACAAAGAAGAAGCGTAAGAGACTTTCATTCAGGGCCCTTGGTTCTGCTAGACCAGTAATTGCACAGAAAAAGGCGGCTGAGCAACCAGTCTTGGATGAAGAAAATAACCTCCTTGCAGTTGCTCCAGTTGAACGCAACATGAATGGCGCTGGTACTACACCTGCAGTAATAGATACCAAAAAAACCCAAGTTGCTACAGCTCCACCTCCACCTCCTCCACCATCGCCACCAATAGATCGTAAGATTATTATTTATTTTTCCAAATTAACATATGGATATCTGGCGAACAACTAACAATCAATTGTTTTTATTTACTAGCTGATGAATTACCTTCACATATAAAGACACCTAAGGGACCCTTAACTTGTGATTGTGATGATCACCTCGATAGATTAGAAACTGAACTTGAATTCCCAATATCTGCTAAACGATTGTACGATATTATGTTTTCTGATGAAGCAAATGCATCACCATCAGATGGTGGTGTTTGGTTGGGTAAAGCCACAGGGACCGATGGCCATGGTAATGATTTTTTTTTAAAAAAAAATTATTTAATTTATTCCATATGTTGTGATAAAACTAATGGGATTTTTACAAAAAAAAACAAAAAAACAAAAAAAGATTTACGAGTTAGTTGCTGGTATAATGCTGATGGTCAGACGAAACGAACATTAAAGTATATTATGCCCGTATCTAACCCAATTGGTAAGGATTTTTGTATTTTTATATGAATTGGCAAACCTGTGGTACTTATTGCTTAATTTTATTTATAGTTCGAATGAATGAAGCCGAAGTTGTTGAAACCCAAGTTTTGCATAAAAAAGAAGATCATTGGTAATAATAATAAAAAAAACAGAAATACTCTATAACAAAAATATAAGCATGCTTCATTATAACTAATCAACACGACAATTTTCAATGTACTTAGTTGCTATGTTGTCCAAATTTCAACAAGAACCGCAGCATTACCTTATGCTGATGCTTTCATACCATCTGTACGTTATTGTATTACATGGGTCGATAAGTCTAAATGCAAATTGACTATTCATTTGGGTGTCGCTTGGGTGCAAAGAGTTCTTGTGAGAGGTAAAAAAAAAACATGTCTATACATATCGATGGATGGTAAAAAATCAATTATATGAATATGACGAACTAAAATTACAAAATCATTCTCATTATGTTTTACTATTAGCAATTGTAACAAGAGCTGCCATGAAGGGTATGTCAGACAGTATCAAAGTATTTATTCCCGTCTTAGAGGATGCTGCAGACGTTGAATCCGAAAGAGTTGAAACTGAACGAAATACACAACAACAAAAATACCAACAGCAAAAACAACAATATGAACAGAAATACAATAGTAATAATAGTAACAACTCATCATCAGTTGTAGTAGAGAGCCTTGCGGTGCCCACAACTACCGCATCATCGCCTGTTGAACTTGTTGATATTTCAAATGAAAACAACAATAACACTGTAGATAATAGCAGTAATAGTAGTAATGCTAATACTCCTCTTGTTTCTTCTACTAATTATCGCGAAGAACAGAAACAACAAGTGTTATCAGTGACAACAACAACAGCGTCAAGGGCTATTCCATCTATCCTTCAAACTCCCGTTAAATCCATTGCTACTCAACAGCTACAATTCAATGATACTAGAGTTATGGTAGATTCCAAGAGCAATGGGCATCGTCATCAAGATGTTCAACGGACAACCCTTACTGACACAACAACGGATACTAACAATAATATGTATTTGAAGCCACCATCACCACAACCACGTCGACCTAGCCATCGACGTCGTAAATCCAATAGTAGTACAGGAAGTGGAAGGAGATCCAAACGTGGATCATCAGATAGACAACTGCAACAAAAGCAACCCAAACGTCGTATTGTTCCTATTCGTCTTTTCTTGTTAGTCGTAGCAATTACTTGGATCGCTTTCGGGTTATGGAAAGCGACCACTTGGTTCAACAGTACTTCTTCATCTTCTGTCACTAACGCACTTGATACTGATGCAATTGCAGAAAACAAATCAACCACTACCCACGAGGCAAATGTTAAAAATGATCCTTCTACTACTATTCAGGCTAGTACCAGTGCATCTCCTACAATTGTAGTAGATCGTAAGGGAGTATATCTTCGTGACCTTGAAGAACAAGGCATACTTTACTCTAATCTTCAGCCTCCTTATGCTGATTCGGAAAGGTATTTTTTCTTAACTGGTGGAGATAAAGAGTCAGCAGTGACCAAAAAAAATATCAATAACAGTACAAACATTAATCAGTATGTTTTATATATACAAATAATAGCTTCCAACTGTTCTTGGAAAAGACTGCTGGACAGAATGGATTACAAGGATATCGTTGGAGCTTGGATAGATACCGACAAATTGCATTCGATCTGGATACAAGTCGGGACCGTATTGCCATTTTGCGACATGATTTATTGATGATGTTCAAATTGCTAAATAAGGTGGATTTGGATCTTCGAGAAAGTCAATATATGAATTGGCTACTTGATAGTCGTAATCAATGTCATATAAATCTGCAACAACAGCAACAAAAACAACAACAATTACAGCAGCAAGAAATGGTGGGTCATCAATTACCTTGCCAAGAAATCATCTATCAATTAGATACCTACTTTTTTTATAAGAATCGTCAACATATCAATCTTTAATTTGTAGCTACTTTCTTTCTTTTATTTGTTATATACAACTATTTTTTTTAATGTTTTACTGTTATTATTATTAATTACCTTTTTTTCTTTACTTTTTACTCTATTATAATATCATCCATCTATTTTATCTTGTTATTTTATGTATTAACTCTCCTTTGTTTCTAACTTCTTTTTTTTGCATCTTATATAATTATAAAAGATCCAATTCGCCCTGGAAAAGAAATTTATGTGAATTGTTTCTATTCATATTTTCTCACTCGCATTTTTCTTTGAATTGAATTCATGCCCTCGGAAACAATATTTGTAGAATCGTGTCATGACAAAACGTCCATTGAAACAAGAATCACGTTTAATGGCAATGTCAATGGTGCTACTGCTACTGCACCTGCTGTGATTCTTGCTCATCCCTATGGACCTCTTGGTAAACTCCTTTTTTTTCATTGTTAGAAATAAAAAGTTATTATAGCTTTCCTTTCCATTCTTCGGAAATGAGATAAAAACTGATATTATGAAAACTTTACTTAGGAGGCAACATGCGTAATAATGTCATTATTGCATTACATAATTACTTTGCAAGTAAAGGTTATGTTACAGTTTGTATTAATTTTCGGTGGGTTTATTAAACATTTGGAGTTAAAAAAAAGGGGGGGATAGTAAACAACTCCCAACCGAGAAACTAAAGGTTTTGACTCTGTTTTATAGAGGTTGTGGTCATTCAAAAGGTCGAACAAGTTGGACGGGTATGCCTGAGCGTGGAGATTACGAAGCAGTGATTCAGTATCTGAAAACTTCATCACCATGTAAATTATCTCATTTGATCATTGGTGTAAGATTTATCATATTTGTTTGTTTGTTTATCTGATAAGACAGTTTATAACTTAAAATACCTTTTTTATAAACAGGGTTATTCATTTGGAAGTATGATTGCAGCCTCATTAAGACCATCATCCGAAGACTTTGATATTCCATACTCTTACCTATTGATCAGTTATCCAGTGAGCGTTCAATGGGCACTCACAACTGTACGTAATTCATTCTTCACACAGCAGATCAATGGATTATTACGACCTGCAGCTACGACTACTGGGTTTGAAGGGAGCAATCATAAGGTATTGGTTTTGTATGGTGACCATGATCAGTTTACTGGTGTACGTTCATATCAAAATTGGCTCAAAAATGCAGGTCAACATGTAGAATCTGTCATTATACCTGAAGCTGATCATTTTTGGTTTGAACATGAAAATAACCTAGTTAGAAAAGTAAATGATTGGATTGTCCGAGCTTTTTAAATTATTATGATTATTATTATTATTATTATCATGATTTGATATATAGATGTAGTAGTCATTCAAAGTTAATCTCAATATGAATACCAAATAACAACAACACGAGTTTTTTTTTCTTACTCTATTGTATATATATATATATAATATGTTGTCAAGAAACCAAAGGTATAAATGTTCTTTTTTTTTTGTTTGTTTTGAATAGTCTTTTTCTTATAAAGAAAGAGATAGAAAGATAGTTATGTACAGGAAAAAAATAATGAAAAACAAGTGAAGAAAAGCAAAAATTGACAAATTAAGATGAATGAATGGAGAAAAAAAACGATGAAAAAGAGGGTGTATATTGTTTGAAAAATAAGTAAGGGTAAGTTTGGTAATTATAACAAAAGGTTATAAATGATAATACAAAAAAAAAAAGACAAATAAAAAGTAATGCATAAAATAAAATGTTGAATTATGGTTGATAAGGTGGAGGCGGAGGTAATAATGCTGAAGATGATGGTTCATGCTGTTGTTGTTGATTATTTGTAGTAGTATGATATGGATGATGTTGATGAGGAGTATTATTATTTTTTCGATTCACACCCGCTTGATATAAAAGTTGAGTATGTAAGTGCATTTGTTGCATGGATGGACTGACACTCGTGTCAGCATTGTTGTAACCTGTTTTGGATGAATAAACGTGTGGTGGTACAGTCACTACTATATCACTATTATTACCATCTTCATATGCTTGTGCAAATTGGTTGAATCGATCCATTGATTTATCAATTGTGGGTGAAGGTGGAGGCATTGAAGTGGAAGAGGATGAAGAAGAAGTGGCTGTAGTGGAAGTAGTACGGGAAGAAGTTGAAGTTGTATGTTGAAGTTGTTGTTTTGTTGTGCTGAAATGACCATTTTGCTTTTGTAATCGTTTACGGCGACGGCGGCACATGATAAATACTGTGACACCAACAAAAGCCGCCCCAAGAATACCAACAACAGCAGCAATAACATGAATGACATTGAAAGCTGTGGTATGTTCTGTAGATTGACTGAATGTATTTCCATTTTCGCGTCTTTCCAGTTGGTGTTGATGATGTAAAGAAGGAGATTGGTCCTTGTTTTCTTGTTTTTCTTGACATTGACCTCGAATACATAAAAGTCCTTGGGCACATGTACCACCAGAGTTGGTTTCATTTCCATGTCGTCCTTCTTCGTCGTCGTCCTCGTTACTATTATTGTTTTTGTTGGTATTTGGTAATAAAGGTGCAAGATCACACGATTGATATAATTTGGATAAAGATGATTGTTCTTTGACGTAGAATACAGGTTTGCCTTGGGGATAGGGTATAATCCATCTATAATAGAATAAAAGAATTAGTTTATCATAATGATAGATTATATACTAATTTATTATATCGATCGGTGAAAAAAAAAAGAAATTGATTTATAAGAACATACTGTTGATCATGGAGAGGTTGACAACTCATAACGCCAGAATTTGAAAGTTCACATATATCTAAATCATTCGCACATGGCCAGCTACAACGATTGTTAGCGGAGGATGAGGAAGAGGATACTTGATGATTATTGTTGTTTTTGATGTTTGTTGTTATAATCGTTCGGGCCAATGCGTAATATTTCAAAGAGAGCAGTAATAATAGAATAGTTTTGTTCATGGCATGTCAAATTCTTTTTTCTCTTCTTTTAAAAAAGTTATACTGTATTTATCTTTTTTTTTGATTCGTCGATTATCTACAAAGTGAACAATACAAATGATTTGCCTTTTGTCGTTATTATTGTTGGTAGACGAGAAATAGATGAAATTGAAGAAGATAACTTTGGTATATAAAGAAAATGAAGAAAAAGTGAAAAAAAAGGAACGACTGAACAAAAAAAAAACGAGGAAAAGATATAAAATAATGAAAAAAAAAAGATGAGTGGAAGCAAGAGAAAAGCATATATATAAAAATATTCCAAGAGAAAAAAAGAAACGACGGACGCTCCCAATAAACGGTAGAAAACCAACCCATACATAGAAGGACCACCACCCACACACATCCTTAATTCTTAAATGAACAGAAAGTAAAGAATTGTGCGGAATCCCAAATTATTGAGATTACTCGGAACATAGAGAATGTCAGGAACATCTTGTACAGCAATCCACACACCCACGCATTATTGAACCTATACTTATTATTATTCAACTTTATAAAACCAACCAATTGGGCGTTATTTATAATTAGGTGGCTTAAATTTTTTGTTTTATAGATATATTCCTATGAAACCGAAGAATAAAAGAAGAATAAAAGATAATTACAATATATGTAGTATAAGAAGCTAATCAATGATATTAAAGATATTCTGTTTTAGTGTATTATTTTATTATGATTATTTTTCCTTCTTTTCCTATCAAAGAAGGGTCAGGACTTCCTTGATTTCTTTCATTCCCATAAGAATTTCCTCTTTTTTACCAACAAGGGAGGAACCATCTTACTATTATTATTTGTTATAAAACAAAGAACTCATGATGTCGTCACCTGGATATCATTGTTATACTATTATTATTTGTAATTATTGACATTTTATAATATAAAGTAACTTATGCATGCGAGATTATCTTATTTTATGATCATGTCAATTATTTTAGTTTATTTAATTTTATTTAGTATCATTCTCAATAACTTTCTATTTAAGATGCGATGATTCGGTTCATCGGAAGTGGTCATTCCGCATAAATACATCATTTCTTTTTTACAAATAAAAAACGCCCTCCTAAGAGAGAGACAGAGTAATACTAAAGTCAAGTTACCCCCATTTGTTGCCACTGGAGACCATCTTATTAATAGTAAACATTTTGTGTTCCAAATTATTTTATTATTATTATTATTATTATTATTAGACAGAAAGTAAAGAAGAACAGCTCCAATCAATATTTTGATGATCTATTTCCAAAACCTTCTTTTTTTTATTTTTATATAGTGGCTTCTTGTCAAAAGCTATTTAAGTACTTTTATATACGTAATTGTTATACTTTACCAAAAAAAAATTACATATGGTTCGTCAGCAGAAGTTAAAGAAAACATAAATTGATATTCAATCCATGATGTTAATGAATTGTGATCACAAAAAAAATAAAAGAGCTAACCCAAATTATTATTATTGATGAGGACGATCCTAAATCTTTTAAGTATATTGATGATGCTACACAAGAAAACCTTGTTGGATGATCCTACCACACTTTATTTTCTTTTGTTTCACGATAAACAGGTTCGGGCTTTTTTTTTTGTTATGCAATTTTATTGTTACCATTACTATTTTATCACTGTCTGATCTACTAGCTTATATTACTATGGTATAAAAAATACCTTTTCTATCCACTTTAAATTATATAATATCATTGATTGTTATGAATTTTGAGGGGGGAATAATATAATCAAGATGGAGAATGAGATAAATTACTGTTCCTAGCCGTTAACCTACTTCTTCTTTAACAACAAACATGCACCACATCACCGTATACTCATATGATTCATACTCATCTATTTGTATTAATCATGATATATTTCTCCCCCCTTGAATATATTTTTATATATGAAGTATACACTCTGAACTTCTTGTTCTCCTTATTTTCATCCTCTTTTTCTCCTTATTATTCAATGGGTTAAAAATATAATAATCAATCATTATTGAATTACCTGGCTTATTTTTTTTTTATTTTTTTCTTGAGTCATTTTCAACTTATTCACTACCCCCTTTTTTCTTCAATTCAGTCTTGAAGTTTTTCATTATTTTGTAAGTACTTCTTTTTCCCCATTAAAACTACTATTTATTATCATAATGCTAAAACGATTTCAATCATTTTTAAATAATAAGGATAATTATGAAAGTAAAGGATATAGAAGACCACCAGAAAATTGGTTTGTAATAATCTATCATAGAAATCCAAGAATAATCTTTCTTTCTATCCTTATTTTGACTAAATATACATTCTATCTAGGGTTACAGAAGCAGAAATTGGTCAGGTAATATACCGGTTTTTTTTTTTTTTTGTAATAATTATGATAATGGGTCTATTGACTAAAGGTTTTTTTTTTCCTATCATTTCAATTAGGCACAACAGCAACACCAACAACAAAAGTTAGTAAATCGTGTTGGTTGTGAACAACTCTATTATCAACAACAACATCAAGAACAACAACCTCCACCCGTACCAGGAAAGAAAAAGATAGATATCGATCAGCATGTTCAAAAAGGCATCGAATATCATGAACTTGGAGAATTAGAACGAGCAACACATCAATTTAGAATTGCAGCCAAAGAGGGTTCACCCGTTGGAATGTTGTTTTATGGGCTTTGCCTGCGTCATGGCTGGGTATTAAACTGTTTTATTTTATTAAAAAACGCACACACACACACATCTTGTCTCATCATTTTGAATATTCTCCAATAAAAATATTTATATTAATAGGGATGTCGAGCCAACAGTGCTTTAGCGTTTCAATATCTTCAAAAAGCAGCTGAACATGCAGTGGATGGGTTACAAAGAGGGTCTTGTCGTAATGATGACGCAAAAAACCAGATGGATACGCTTTTAGCAACTCGAAAAGGAGAACTTGTCATTGCCATTTATGAATTAGGTGTAGCCCTTCAGCAAGGTTGGGGAACAGCACGTAGTCCAGAAACAGCCTTTTATTATTTCAAAGTAGCTGCTCAATTAGGGGATGCGGATGCACAAAATGAAGTGGCCGATTGCTATTATCGAGGTTATGGCACAAAAAAAGATCTTTATCAAGCTGCAAAATATTATCGATTAGCAGCAGCACAAGGGAGAGGATTAATTGGAAACTCATGGATATATAAACCCAAATATGACGATCATGATAGTAGTAATAGTAGTAATAATAGTCGTGTTAATAATAACAAAAGTAATAATAATAATTCGAGTAGTAAATAACATATTAAAGTGTCCATGAAGTAAAAAAAATAAATTGTGTAGTGTGCTGTTATATACAATATATGATTTTGATATATATGAAAATGATGAACTAAAATAATAATAAAAAAAAAAAAAACTATATTAAAATAAACAGGAAGAAAGACATGAAAGGTGAGAAAAGAAGGAAAAATATGATGAAGTGATTACCCTTGGGATATTTGACTCAATGTATAAACAAGACGGATATTTGGTTTGTGCAAATGTCATTAATTGTTTGACAGATTGAATCCATTTTCGTGAGCTACTTGGGACGCAAAAGTATTTTCTCGTGCAGAATTTTCTAGAATACTACGCTCTTCACCTCTTTCTCTTTTAACTGTACCATATACAACATTATTGCTTAAAAATAGGTATATACAATATTTTTCTATTGTTTTTCTTTGTAATTATATTGTAAGAAAATTAAAAGAAATAAACGCTACATGCCAATTCCTTGTCAGTGGCATATACGAAAAGAGGGGGAAAAAGAACGAAAGAATGAAATACAACGACGACAGAGAATGAGAAAACATGTCGTGTATATATTTTGACGGAAGTCCAAGCCAACAATACAAATAGCAATTAATAACAAATAGATATAAAATAAAGAATAACGGATCGATCCTGTTTATTCAATGAAGATAATGGGGGTATTTATATGTTTTCTAAATTACTGAGAATATAATATATAATGTAATAGATGATGGTAATAATAGAATAAAACTAAGCGTCTTGGCACTAGTCATGATAATACTGATAATAATAATTATGACGATGATGCCAAGCAGAGGTTGCTAAGCATCGCAAGAAGTATTCAAAATGGAGATAATGATGATGATTATTTTTAGACTAATAATCGTACAAGAAGTATCAAAAAAAAAGGCAAAAGGGTTACACTAGGAATCTTAGCTACGACAAACATGACAGATTAAGAAAGGAAGGCAATAAACACAAAGGAATCAACCTGTGAACGGGAAAACCGACTCAATAGAACACCAGAAGAAAAAGAACCTATACACCAAAAAGAAAAACGGAACAACGAGAAAGCAAAAAGCGATGCAGTCATCAATATTATGAAGGAAAACACAAAAAATAGTGATGGGATATAAGAAAATTCTACGCCATGACAAACTGGAAAAAGGATATACTTATGAAAAGACTATCGAGACTGAAAATACATGTGTGAAACACAATGACTGTTTCAACAATAAAGAAAGCAACATGAATTTCAAAAATTTTAGCATTTATTTTTACAAGTTCATGATGAATCTGAACAAGGTGATCAACTTTGTCCGTACTGTGGAAGAAAACTGGAGTACCGTATATATAACAAAATACCTGAACCATTCACTTTCCTAATTCCCGACGCTGTATCCTGATAAAAAAAAGCCAATTGATTTGCTCAAGTTGCAAGTGTTGTATACTACAATTATTTTATTTAAGTAGGTACAGCAAAAAGTGTCAGTATGTTGATTGGATTGCTTTATCTCTCTCTCTTTAGCATGAAATCCACCATGCTTGAAACAGATTTCATGGATCTTCATCAAGATTTACTAAACAACTATCACAAGAATTGTATATTCATTCCATTATCTGAAGAAGATATCACAGCAATAAAAGATCGTTACGCAACTTTCATCCAGAGTGAAAAACCAAAAATCAAAAGAACAAAGTAATTAGACACGGTATATATATATATATTTATATACTATTGGTGGATAGGTTTTTATTCTTTTAGATTATAATTGAAATGGAAACAAAGTTTATGGGAACTTAGGCTTCCAGAAAAGGAACATAAATCACCAAGGAGGGGGCATACACCTTCGAACTTAACAGATAGATCAATCACAACGAAAATATCCATCACCACAACAATGCCGATTCTTGTTATTTTGTTCAGTTGCATGAACGCTGCTTTACGAAACTTTGGATAAGACGCTAATATAATCACTGGGCTGTCCTTCATGCCGATACACTTGTTCAAAGATGATTTAGGTTCAATCGGATGACATATCAATACATTTTTAATACTTTAATACAGTTCAATGTTAATTACCATTATTCATCCTTTCTTAATTTTCATGTTGGGCTAATTTAAGCATGACAGTAGGATGTCGATCAACAATCCTATCAATACTTTTGCATGACAATTAACCAACATATAAGTATCCGTTTTGCCTCAAGATTCAGCAAAACTTGGATGATCTATCAATGCCTCCAAATAACACTGCAACACAAGGATGTGGATTAATCGGAAATTCATGGATATATAAATTCGAATATGATGATAATGATGGAAGTAGTAGTAGTAGTAGTAGTAGTAGTAGTAGTAGTAGTAGTAGTAGTAACAATCATGTTAGTAATAACAAAAGTATTCATAATAATACTAGTAGTTAATAACACATAAAAAAATTGTTCATGAAGTATAACTTGCAAAAAAAATAAATATGTATGACTTTTGAAATATGAAAATTATGAATCAAATAAAAAAAAACCATATTTATATAAACATAATGTTTAAAGGAAAAAGAAAAAGTAAGAGAGAGGGAAAAGGGAGATATAATGACCCTTAAGATATTTGACTCAATGTATAAGGCGGATATTTGGTTTGCGCAAATGTCATTAATCGTTTGACAGATTGGATCCATTTTCTTGAAGTTTCATCGTTCAATACGTGAGCAACCTGAGACGCAAAAATCTTTTCACGCGCAGAACGTTCGTGAATACTATGTAGAATGAAAACAAGTGTACATATAAAATTAACATGCATTCTGATTTATGTTCACAATCTGAAAAATAAATAAAAAAAATACTAACCCAACCATAGTCACCCCGATAGGCCATGGCGAATTACCAATAGATAATTGTAAATAAGAATCCTGTGCATCTCGATATCTTCGATGTTGCATATAATGTGTGATTTCAGCTACACGAGCCAAAATATCCGGTTCCAAAGTCTATACCAAAAATAGGATTAAAACTTTTCATTCATACAAATTCCATCTATTTTTCTGTTATGTCTCCTTGTGCCAAATACTATTGAACAATGATTCCTTACCCGTTTTTTAAGTTGTCGTAATAAAGGTTTAATATAGTCTGCAGTTTGTTTTTGCAAGACAGCTGCTCTTTTTCCAGGACCACTTTGTTTTTCCTCTTCTGGACGAGCTGCCATTGCTTCTTCCCATTCATCCATGGTATGTACAAGGTAAGTATAAATTTGTAAATATAATCTGTCGATATCTTTTTGCAATAAGCCCAATTCGATCGCTTCCACCACTTGTTCAGCCTTCTTTAATTTCCTGTTTAATTTCTTTTCATCCTGTACACCCGCCTTTTGTTTTAAGGCTTCCAATCGCATGCCTTCTTCCATTTCTTCCAATTTTCGCATATAATCGTTTAGTTGGCCCTAGATGAATAAATGAGTTGATATCAGTTTCTTTCTCTCACTGTTTTTGGATGTTATCATCATCATCATCGTATCAGTAAAATATACAAAAAAAAAGCTTACATCATCCGAACGTTCTTCCATAAGTTCGAGTGCACGCAATCGAATTTTACATTGTTTGTCAGTTTCACCAAATAATCGAATGGGTTGCCCTTTAGCTCGTAATCGTCGAATGACTTCTTCACGAGTAATATTAAACGTTTCCACTTCGATTTCCTAGTATTTTTTTTTTTTACTCGTGTAAGTTATATATGTACAGTGTAAAAAGCTGAAACCATCGCTGCCGTAAAAATAATAATAACTCACTTGTCCATCAGTATCTACTTTTTCATCCGTCTTTTTCGATTCTTTCTTTTCATGTTCTCGTTTACGTTCCTATAAATCATATATTTGTTTAGTTTGATTTCTGTACTTCAATGTATAAAAAAAGAGGATTTCAATCATAAAAGTATATGTATATATATATATATATATACCTCTTCCTCTTGTCGTTTTCGTTTTTTCTAAATGATAAAATTGAGTCAAATGAATTGAATTATTAATACTAATACTATTATTATTCTACAGAAAGATTATATACTTGTAATCAAAATCATTCATTTACCTCTGCTTCTTTTTCTTGTCGTTCTTTTTCTTCACGATGATATTCTTCTTCTCTTAACCGTTCCAATTCAGCACGGCTGACATATTTCTTTCGTTGGCCTTTATCACCACCCACAGCATTAATAGTTTTTCGCTTTTTAGAAATTTCAGAATTAATGGCGTCTTTCAAAAAATCCATGATTTTTGGTAAAGTTTTGGAAGGATAAAAGAAGAAACACACAGATATCTTACTTCAGTTATTCCCATATAAAGAAACCGGTGGAGTTTTTTTTTACGTTTTTCTTTTGTTGCAGGTCTTTTTTTTTTTGTATATATATAAAAGTAATATATTACCATGGACGCAGCACGAGTTGCTATGGATTCCGATCGTCTTGAACAACATATTCAACGAGCCAAAGACGCTATTGAAAATGATAAAAAAGAAGTGCCACCGTTTTGGATAAATAAATATAAAAAGGAAGCAGCCAAAAATTGGGATATCTTTTATAAACGAAACACAACAAAGTTTTTCAAAGGTTCTACATTTATCTTGTTGTGATCAAGCTTTTTTTTTTCAGAAAAAAAATGAATGAAATGAATTAATGTTTTTATTTGTTATTTAGATCGTCATTGGACCGATCGTGAATTTGAAGAACTTGCACCAAAAGGTGATCAACAGGTAAAGCCATAAGTCTTATCTTCACAAAAAAAAGGCTTTTCTTTGTGTAAGCGCGAAATATTTAAAAAAAGCCGCCTTTCATTTTATTATTTTGACAGGTGCGATGTTTAGAAGTTGGGTGTGGTGTTGGTAACTTTGTTTTTCCTGCTATTGCAGAAAACCCAAATTTATTTGTTTATGCTTGTGATTTTTCAAAACGTGCAGTAGATATGGTCAAGGTAAGAAAGCAAACGAGTATTTTTATGCGCATTGCGCCTATAATATGAAAATGGATGAGAGATAGTAAGCGAATCAAAAAATTAGTAGAGTAACGAAAATTATGACGAATCTCGTTGTCAAGCATTTGTTTGTGATTTAACTGAGAATCCACTTGTTGAGAATGTACCTGCCAATAGTCTTGATTTGGTAAGGTTCTGATAATAATTATAATAATAAGCAGGCACAAAGGGGGGAGATACTCATATGATATATAAATATACTTTCAGATATCAGCATTGTTTGTATTTTCTGCTATTCCACCCGAAAAAATGGCAACAGCCATTCAAAATTTATATCAAGTTTTAAAACCGGGAGGATACGTTTTGTTCCGTGATTATGGTCTATATGATGAAGCCCAAATCAAGTTTTGTAAAGCATCGGATAAAAGATTGGATGAAAATCTCTATGTACGACAAGATGGTACAATGAGCTATTTCTTTTCTGACGATGATCTGGCGAGTCGATTTGAAGCTGAAGGATTCAAGACTGTGACCAATGGGTACATTTATCGTGAAACAACCAATAGACGATTGGAATTGAATGTGGATCGTATCTTTGTTCAAGCTAAATTTCAAAAACCTTTATGATGGATTATAAGATGATTTCTTGCTTCCTTTATTATTATTATTATTATTATTAAAACAAATACTTAGTAACTAGTATATATTAGTAATAGTTATTTGAGTCAATAGTGATGGATTGGGACATATTGAATTGGGGATCTGTGAGAAATGTGGATAAACGTTATTGTATGTTCGTAACCGATCGGATGGAAACATGCGTATATTTATTGCACAAAGTGTGAAAGAGTATTATTATCATTATTTTCTTAATATGTATTTTTTTTTACATTAATGGATAATTCTATCATTATTTAGCAATGGGCCACTTATAATGCATACAGAATAGAAGCCTTCCTCACTCTCTATCGTTCCTGGGCGCTTGTTTTGTCACACGTCCATTCGTCTCCACGTTTTTTCTTTGATCCGATACTTTCCATAAAAAAAAAGAAACCAAAAAAGAATTATCCAATTGTTTTCATGAGGAAACATTGCGTGCTATTGCGTTCTTCTGTTTATCATCAGAATTAACTATAAAACTTCATTACCTCGTAAATAAGAACACCTTAACTATTAAGCACGTTTGATAACACTTTAAGATCCGCTAGCGTTTAACAAGGAAACGCAACAAAACTATGAAATATTGCGTGCTTTTTTTTTTGTTATTGATGAGTCAAGGAAGAAGCAATACCCATCGTGGATCCTTTCTTTTTCCCAAGAAAGGGTAAATGGAGAAGTACTATAAAAAATATATAGTACTAACAGTCATATCAAACCATATGTTTTGATGTTTTTGTACTTATTTGTGGCTGTTTTAACTCGAATATTTGTTCTTGTGATCTACTCTGTTCTTTCCGTGGGTAAACTATTTTTCGGTGGGTTCCATCGTTGTACCACCTATTTTGTTCATACCTGGTAATTTAGAACTACTGTATAGGATTATCATCTTACTTCATTTTATCTGTAAAAAAAATCTATTTCAGATGCTTCATTGCGTCTCTAATTGAAAAAAAAAATAATGATAATCAAAAGATGAATTTCTTGAACTCAAAGTACCAGTTATAATTGCAACGATCATCTGCAATGATGAATTAAATCCTAATGGAAATAAACAAAACAGAGCGGTCTTAAAAGTCACCTACCGCAGCAATGACAACATCCATCAAAACAAATATATCTCCGTGGATATATTTTATCCAGTAGGTAACAGTTGATAGCAACTAAGTTTTTTTTTTATTATTAAAAAGTAAAACTCATCAATACCGAATGTTTGAAGAACGTAATTCCACAAATAAGATCTTAAATCAAAGCTCGATAGACCGATCGTGTATCGTCGTTGTTATCATGGAACTTTTTTCTACCAAAAACGTAAATTTCTATCTATCCAAATATGCAATGTAGCTTGTTTCTTACGAAATGATTTCAAAGAGCCAATCGTAAAGGTTTTCGGTATGGTACTCCGCGCAAAACAACTAAAAAAACTATATATTTTAACCTATTTTGTACCTTTTTTTTTTTTTTGTTTCTTCTTGTTTCTTTCCCCTTGCTTTTTTTATTTTCTAGAAACAAGTATTAACAATATGGCGCCTCATACGATGGATCCTAATCATTTATCAGATACAGAAGCTCAAGATATCGAAGACAAATCCAATTGCAGCACTAGTACTACTCAGCTGGATGAATTGGATACTGATCCTGCTAATCCAAAGGTATAATATAAACAAATTCTGTTTTTTTCCCATTAACATGCACATAACATTAATATTAATCATTGAAATTGTTATCTAATCTTTTGGATATCTGTTTATTTATAGAATTGGCCAACATCAAAAAAATGGATCAATTTTGTAGTTGTCTTTTTTAATGCTTTTACAGGCTATTTTTCTTCTGCTGTTTATGTAGGTCTCCCCTTCCCAACCACCTCTACCTCTTTTTCTTATTTTTGGAGTTTTGTTCCTGGAATTTATACAATTGTGAATTGTTTTATTTTTAATAGATGCCAGCGACTAATGATCTTCGCATTCATTTCGATACTGATTTAACGGTATGCTAAATGGACAGAATAGTAGTAAAAATAAACTGGTTTTATTCGATCCCCCACCTAACTAGGAAAAAATCCCCTTCAAAAACCATAGGTAATTAACGCCACAATTGCGTTGTTTGTTTTAGCTATTGGTGTGGCTGTAAGTATTATAGATAAAAAAAATGAAAACACATACACACATTTATATGACAATCATTAAACTAACCATCGATGACTGTCTATATTTCCCTTTTAATTATTATAGCCATTATTTTGGGCCCCATTTAGTGAGCGTATAGGAAGAAGGTAAATTACATTATGTCCCGAGAAAACTCGGTGACAAGATACATATTAACTGATGAAATAAAAACTAACTTGGTTTGTCGATATTTTTTTCATATATAATTGTTTATAGATGGGTTTATATTTCATCAATGGGATTTTACACTGTATTTACAATTATTTGTGGTATTGCCAATAGTTTACCTCTGTTTTTTGTGTTTCGAATCTTACAAGGCATCGCATCGTCGGCTGGTAAAGTATTATTTTGTTATTATCATTAAGAATGGAAATGGTGAAATGTATTCCAACTTGTTAACACTTTTTTTTGTATAAAACACAGGCATGGCCGTAGGTGGTGGTAGCGTTGCTGATTTATTTAGACCTGCTGAACGTGGCCGTGCTATGAGTACCTTTATGCTTGGGTATAATATAACATTTTAATTCATCAAATTGAATTAGAGATTTTTTTTTGTTTTGATATATTTTAATTTTCAACAATGGCGATGACAAGTCTTTTTACTTTTGAGCACAATTAATCCTTTTTTTTTATCCCACTTTAGTACGATTATCGGACCTGCATTCTCTCCATTAATCGGCGGGTATGTAGCACAGTACCTGGGCTGGCGTTGGATTTTTTACATTTGCACTATCTTGGGTGGCGTCATTTTTATCGCAAATATCGTGCTCTTACGCGAAACACTTTATCGTCCCAACTATGAAAAACCGAAAAGCCGGATCGAATATCTTAAATTCAATCCTGTAAGTTCTTTTTTTATTAATTGTCCACATTAAAAAATCTATTTATATATGCTTATATGCATGATCATCTTTTTATTTTTGTTCCATAACTTTATATATTAGTTCACAAGCCTTCGGTTATTACTTCGCCCTGAAGTGTTATTGGTTTGCATTCCTATTAGTACCGCATTTGGATGGTTTTACTATCTTGTGACCATCTTACCTTCTACCTATTCTGAGGTATATGGTTTTGATACTGGTACCATTGGCTTACTTTATTTAGCAGGTGGTGTAGGCAATTGCAGTGGCAGCGTCATTGCTGGTTTTATATCAGATCGTATTTATGCCTATCAGTTGAAACATGGTAAAACATCAACAGAAGGTCGTTTGGTACCACTGTATTTTGGTATTCCATTTTTAATTGCTGGCTTTTTAATGTATGGTTGGTTTGTTCATTCTCGTTTGCATTGGTTTACTCCTTTGATTGGATATATGTTTTCAACTTTGGGTTCCATGTATACCATCACTACCGGTACCACCTATCTTGTTGAATCTTATCTTCATGTCTCTGCTTCAGGTAAAATAATATCAAAAAGGAATACTCAATTATAATTAAAATAACCATTAGCACATAGAAAGTTTGCAATGCTAATTATATACTGTCTCTTTATTACATGATCACAGTTGTCTCCGTCAGCAACTTTACACGTAATCTATTTGCCATGTTGTTTTCGATCTTATCGGTACAAATTCGAGCTGGCATGGGTGATAATTGGTCATAGTAAGTACCTTTTTTTTTTTTTACATAATTAAGCTTTTATGTTACTAAATCAACACTTTTTTTCAGTACATTGGCATCATTGATGAATTTGGTATTTTACCTTATTTGTATTCCTATGGTGCATATCTTTGGTGCTCGTCTTCGTGCTGCAAAACCATGGTATTCAAGAAAACAAGTTTCAAACTAAAACTTTTTCATGCAAATGGATAAGATACTATAACCCTTGCCAACCAAATCAAAACCAAAATTTTAACATATATATATATACTACCACATTTACTTTCTTTTATTTTTACATGGCTTTTTAAAAATATTATCGTTTTCATAAATCTATTCTTACTTTATTATACTGTTCTTTATATCTTGTAATAAAAGCACATCAGAAACATGCGTAAAGATCTCGGTAAATTATTTTATATATAAGATAATAATAGTGTCTACAATGTCCTACTCTCTATCGTTTCTTTTTTAATTTAAAAACAGTTACTAATAATAATGCTATTAACAATATATACTGCATACTACGATTTTCATAAATAACGAAAGAGCAAATCCACCATAAGATTATGGCAATAGCCAAAGAAAGTAATGAAGTAGCTCAACATAAATATACAGAAGAAGATGTAAGAAGACTTCAGGAAAAATTGCACTGTATTGATCAGGAATACAGCGAGGGAATTGTGGATGATCGATCACCAACAAGTACTAATTGGCAAGATAATCCGTAACTATCCTTTTTCTTTGCATATTTTTATTGATAAGGTTTATGCAGGGATATCTTTTAATATGTATATTGCTATAGATATGATCATAGCGGCCAAGGTGTTGTTGCTGATGTAAGTGATAATATGACTTTGTAATGATATACCATTACGTTAATTTCACTACTAATATATTAAATAATAATAATAGGAACTCTCCAAAACCCATAATCAACTGTATATGATGTTAACTATCATTGATAAATAGGTCACAGAGAAAGAGTGCTATATGTAAATTGTATAAATATATATAAAAAATAATAAAAACAGATATAACAGGAGCAAAATCATTTTATACATAATATAACAAGAAACAGAACATGTGTGTGTTCGTTTTTTCTTTTTCTTTTTTTAATTACACAATATTTATATATATTTATAATATAAAAAGATAATTTCCCTTATTTCTTTTTACCATCTTTCTTTGTATCCTTCTTTCCAGCGGTATTAAGTTCCTTAGCATAGGGAATAAAAGTACGGCCATCCATATAAGGAACCAATGGAGGTGGGATTTCCAAACCATCTTCGCGTTGCCATGTTTCGAGAAGACCGCAGATAGCACGTTCAGTAGCACACAAGGTAGAGTTTAAGCAATGGACATACTTCTTTTCACGATCAGACATCTTCTTTACACCACAACGGATTTCAAGACGACGGGATTGATAATCAGTACAGTTAGAACAAGAGACCAATTCCTTGTATTCACCTTGGTAAGGGAACCAAGCTTCCAAATCATATTTCTTGGCGGCAGCATTGTTCAATGCACCCGAGACGATAGCAACAACACGGTAAGACAAGCCCAAGCTCTTGAAAAAGTCTTCAGAATGAGCAATCATTTCATCAAACATTTCCCAAGACTTTTCAGGATCGGTCAAGACGAATTGTTCAATCTTTTCGAATTGATGGACACGGAAAATACCCCAAGTATCTTTACCGTGAGCACCGGCTTCCTTACGGAAACAGGTAGAATAACCTGCATATTTCAATGGCAATTGTTTGGCAGGTTGTTCAAACCATTCACCGGAATGGAAAGCAGAAATAGGTTGTTCTGAAGTGGCAATTAAATACTTGTCATCACCATCGCCAGTAACCTTGTATAATTCTTCATCAAATTGACTCAATTGAGCGGTTTTGGCCATCACATCCTTTTTCATAAAGAAGGGGGTCATAAGCTTCTTGTAACCACGTCGACCCAAGAAGGAAAGACCGTAGTTGATCATGGCCAAGTTCAAATCCACACCCACACCGGTCAAGAAATAACCACGATGACCAGCAACATTGGCACCACGTTCTTGATCATAACCATCCAAACGTTGCAAAACTTCGTGATGCGAAAGGATATCGGTACGTTTCACAGGTTCAACATCATTGTGGTTATAGGTACGGATCACTTCATTGTTGTCTTCATCCATAGAGGTAGGGACAGAGGTATGTACGATGTTACCCAATGTTGACAACTTTTCCTTCCATGTAGCTTCACCCTCCTTGGCTTCTTGTTGAAGCTTTTCTTTGGCCTTTTGTAATTCTTCCTTTTGTTTCAATAATTCACTAGCATCTTCCTTGGCCTTGAATTTCTTGCCAATTTCCTTTTGTACTCCATTAATTTCCTTGTTCTTTTGATCGCTAAGAAATTGTGCTAATGGTTTATTTTTTTTTAGAAAAAGATGAGCAATGAAGACTTTGTGCCGTTTTTTTTTATTATTGCGCGATGAACCTGATCCCATAAACAAATAGGAATCGAGATAAAAATAAAGAAAAAGAATGATGCTTACTTTTGGCCCAGTCTTTATATAAAGCAATAATTTCGTCAACAATTTCAACAGAAGCACCACGTCTCTTTTGGGATTCTTTGATGGCTTCTGGGTTACCCCCACGATCGACAAGCAAAAGGTTAATGTCAAGCATATTAGTGATATATGATAAAAAAAAAAGAGAGGACGAAAAAAATCCACAAGAAACGCCTCTCGAAATATGTCAAAAAGTTGTGACTCAGTCGTCGCGCAGTCACCAAGGAACAAATCGAAAATGTGATAATGTAAGTTTGCTGCCAGACTTTTGTTCCGATAAGTCGTGTGATAGTTCTTAAAAATGTGAGTCAAGAGATATACAATCTTAAAGAGGGAGCAAATATTAAAATTATAAATAGGTCATCATGAGAGAAAGAGAGAGAGAGAGAGAGAGGATGAAAGAGTAAGGGAAAGGTACGGATGAAACATGATATCATAATAGTAACACTAAGATAAAACAAGTGCTTATCACGCTCATTCAGCTGCGGCAGAATACAACTCAACAAGATGATTCATTCTGTATCCTGAGCAAGGTAATAATAAAAATAACAATGGTGATGCATCGCGCATCAATTTGTAGTAGCACAAAGTGTAAGAAAGAAAACAAGATAGATCAACCAATAATATCTCTGCTAACATCAATACAACGCATGTTTTTGTTTGTTGGTAGATATCTCGATCATTTGTTATTGCCAGACATGAATTATAAGTATACCATAAATCTTTATTATTATTATCAACATACTCTCAATCACCACCCCGTATCAAACTTTGATTAAATTCAACACATGAAACTTTTTTTTGGTGATTATCTACTATTAGTCTATCCTTTCTGATGCCACCATAAATTCGGCTGATGGTACTGTAGCACATATGAAGTAAATATAGTTGGAGCAGGAACTAGGTTCTTCGTATAATGTTCATATGTGTTTGCAATTTTCTTTATTCCCCTTGTAATCAAATCTGAACCGTGTGTCTGGTTCGTTATGAATTCGAGTTCATCGAAAAAGATACATTGGAATAGTTGTTAGTAGGTTCTAATGTATGTTATATTGGTCTTTGGTTTATGTCAACTCGAAAGAAAATACATTACTTAACTGTCAGCTTTTTACAAGTGTGGTTAACAATTCATTTGAATCAGTGCAATGTTTTTTTGGAAGAAATTAGCGTTTGAGATAATGAGAATGTTGCTGTTTGGGATGAGAGTGTCACTGCTCGAGATGATGTGGATGCGGTGCAGATCCTATGCTTATGCCTATTATTCATCATTCACCAATTCATCTATGTCCTAAAAAAGAGAGAGTATTTTAATTTATTTGTTCTCGTAAGAAAGATAGAAAAAATATAGGACCCTCCCCTTTTAAATACCTCCTCTTGATTTTCTCATCTATATGACATAAGCCAGTATAAGTGTCATTTCAAAAAAAAAAGCATCATACCTTTTGTTATTAGTCATGGAAGAATTTTGATCGAAAGAATCGAAAATCCAATGCAATAGGGATATCTGTTTTTTTTGTAAATATTAGCCTGTGATAACTCGGATGGCTATAAGGATGATAAGTAATATCTATTGCTTATTTTTCATGGATGAAATAGTATTTTTTCAAAATATGATCGGCTACCTTGCGGTGGTGTTAAAATGACTGGCGCCAATCATATTAAAAGTTAAGAAATGGTTCTTGGCCAATAAACTGATGATTTAACGTCGATACCAAGCTGGAAAAACAAATCTAAAAATGATACTCATCCTTCTGTTTAAATATCTATAAAGGATAATTACGACAAGACATTCAATTTGTCTCAAATGTGCAATAAAGCGAATATAACCAAGCTATGACAGAAAATAGTAGTGTTTTTTAAACTGACATGAGATTACATTCGAAATAATATGTTGTCTAATAACAGTTTACTGATTAAAACCGTTAAAAGATTTCTTTATATCATTGTGGTTTATCATTGCAATAATACATGTAACATAATCGAAACTTGTTCTCAACTGACGTTAATATATATATAAAGTTGATGACTTTGATTAGAGTTTCTAAACAATTGACGCATGTCTACTGTACTCTCGAATTATTCGTAGTATATTATATATAAAATGTAACCATATGAACCTTTCATATTATTCTTTTACGTATCATCATCATAAAAAAAATATTGATACATATAATAGTTTTACTCTATTGGTATCAGTTATTCCTTTCCATGTCGAACGACAATAATCACTGATTATTAATAATATTTTGTTTTTGTGGGAATCAATCATAATATAAAATACCACAGGAGAAGGGTTTCTTTTTTCTTCTTCTTCTTTGACCCTCCTAAGAGCACCGCTTTGGTAAGGTATGAAAGTATTACAAAATAAAGTGGAATATTCTAATGGCTGTAAAAAAGTTATACTTTTACTAATAAGCAAAAAATATATTACGATAAAAGGAGCGTCCATGGGGTTAACCCTAAATAGAACATACCTGCTTCAGCGGGATGCGCTGCTAGCGTTTGGCCAAAGTCTCGTATAGTAAGTTTTATTTTTATCATTTTGAATTGAATAAAAAGTAGGAATAGATGGTGTCTTTTGCCATTTAACACAACTGATATTCATCTGTTTATCTTTAGTCGCTTCTTGCCGGTGTGAGTGCTTTATGCAAGTGCAAATACTGATAAACAACGTAAGTAATAATATTTAACTCCAGGCATGTTTTATAGACCTACCTCACCATGTTTTCGTAAAATATATTTTTATAGTGTGTAAAAACCACTTGCTATTACTGGAGACTATGTATCGATACATTTTTATAGTGTCATTATAGCACATATTATTATTAATGACATTTATCTGTTGCATTCATATTATTTTCTTCAATGTGTTTCGTCTTCTTATTCTTGGCACGCAGTATCTCTGTCATTGAGATACATTTAAAAGTAAGTTTGCTGAGTCAATAGATCATTTGAATAATAAGAAACAGAACTGTTTTATTAATTGTGTAATTGACGACAATCACTGATAAAAAATTGTCTGTGCTGCAGAAAAAAAAAGCATCATACACCAAGGAGTGGTTCTTAGAAAATAACAAGAAATGTACCCGTAGAAACAGAAATTGAATTTCTCCAAAATAAGGAACAAAAGTTAGCTTATTTTTTTATAATCCAATCATCGCCACTTTATTTGCTGAGGGTAGATCAATAATAGATCATAATGGTAAATGTTTTTTTCAGACATGTTAGAGTATTATAATTTCTCTATGTTATACATTTTATCAATGCACAGAAACGGAGAATTGATAGTACGGCAGGATAATAAAGAAATATGAACGAGTGACAGAAATCAGAAATGGGAGGATGGCAAGATATAAGTAGGACTTTCGTTACTAAAAAGATGAATCAGTTCGGCTTTTTTTTGCGTGTGGCGAATATATTTTTAAAATGATATTTTTGTAAAGATGACTCAAGTGATATACAAAAAAAAAGAAAGAGAGATAGAGGGAAAGTATAGATAATAAAAGCAATTTACAAAGAGAGATGATGATGGAGAAGGAAAGAAAGACACACTATGAACATGGTAATAATAATAATAATAGATAATAAATAAAAAGAATAGGGAAAAATGAGTTTTTTATAATTCTTTTTGTTGTTTTTGTTGAACAGGATTCATTGGTTTTGGTGAAGGAGTGGAAGAAATTGGATAAATAGGATATTGCATATAATCCATGGCTGTTGGAACAAACGTTCGTCTAGAAAGTTGATCTAATAAATGCACCCATATATTTATATTAGAAAATAAGATAAGATCGGATTGGGGGGGGAATGATGGCGAAAATTTGTAGATCACATAAGGAGAGAAGATGATATAAAAAAAAGACTTACCCATCAAACTTGGGATCGGCGTTGATTGCTTCCATTCTCCGCTTGGAGACAAACATCCTTCATTTGAAGATTGATTTGATGAAGTGGAAGAGGAAGGTGATAACGATAAATTCAGCATAGATGAAGTAATCGATGTTTTATTATTAGGCGATAACGGAGGAGATGAAGGAGGTGATGATGACGATGGTGTTATTGTTGTCATGGTCACCGTTGCTGATGGTGTACCTGAAAAAAAAAAACAAAATATAAAACCAAGGTGTTATTAGTAAATCAATAAAAATTTCCGATATCTCACATATGTCATCGCTTTTTTCTTTTTCTTTTTTGTTTTACCTTTAAGAATAGATCGTAAAGCAGCTTGTTCTTTTGCAACACTAATCCCCTGTACGGAATGTCGATGTTGTCTGACAGAGGGTGGAGGTGTAGAAGAAGAGGAAGGTGGAGGGGGATGAGGAGATGATAATTTACGTGACGCAACTGTACCCGCAGTTTGTTGTTCATAATTTGAAGACGCAGTAAATGAAGATCGACTCAATGGACTGCTTGGTGTGAATGCTGTCATTAATTTTTCAATACGTCGAAGTCGATCTTCAATACGATCCATGGCTTGATGATCCTCATTATTATTATTATTTCCACCTGTTGTTGGTGTTGATGATCCTTGTGAAGAAGGTGATGATATAGAAGAAGAGACAACACCAGCAGCTGCAGCTGCAGCAGCTTGTTGTTGAGCTTGAGCATGCGCTTGAGCCCTTTTACGACGTTCTGAATTATTATTACATTCAAAACCTGCATTGACACAATATGCGCAAGGATTACCGCCATCACATTTTGTCTTGCGTCGGCGACAGGTCTCACAGGCTGAGCCTGAACTCAGACGGCGCGCGCTATTCGTTGTGAAAACGCTTCGTGAGTAGTCCGACACAACACTGTAAACGCATTCTTGGTTTGTCTCTTGGCAGTTACCACACGGTCGTTGACCGTTACAGACTCGTTTTCTACGTTTACATGGTTCACATCCACGTAAAGATGAACAACGTTCAACTAAAACATTACGATTGGGTGGACTGGATGGCATGGTTGCCCTATTATGTGTTTTTTGATTGGGAAAATAATAAAAAAAGAAAAAGATGGTGAATATCTAATTTTCGTGATAAATCGATGAGGAGAAGAACAAGAACAAGAACAAGAAAAAAAAACTTACATGTGTTATATATTATTATAGTATGATAAAAGGTGGATAAATGAAGAAAGACGATTCTTTTTATATAAAAAAGGGGTAAAGAAGGGGGATGTTGATATTCTTTTTTTTTTCGATGGCTTGGTTGATTGGGATGATACTATGATGATTGTTTGGTTGCAGTTATTGTTGTTACAAGTCGTTATTATTATTGAAGAGAAATAATAATCAAAACCAAAAAAAAAAAAAAGTAACGAAAAAAGAAGAAAGTAAAAGAAGTGGAAAGAAAGAGAGAAAAAAAGAAAAAGTTATGTGAGTTTGTTGTATATAAAAAATGTGTGAGTGTGAATGAATATGTGTGTGTGAGTGAGTGCGTGTGTGAGAGTTGGTCCAATGTATTTTGATGCCTTGGATTGAATGGGTAGTGTGCAATAATAACAAAAAGGTAGTGGGGTCAGTTTGAAGAGAGAAAAAAAAGCCCATCGGAATCCGGCGGATGGCCCACCCCGTCCGAACGCACCAATGATTTTTTGCTTGTATTTTGTGAAATCAGCTAGCGCAACAACTTTATTCGGCTTGTCTCAAATTTTATGTTTGCAAATCCCCCATCAACAACAACTTTAGTAACTACACAGCACACCCCGCTCGCTCCAGCTACCAGCATCATTTCATCCCATCCTTCTTTTTCCTTCTTTGTTTATGGTTCATAATCCAAACATTATAAGAAACATGGGTTTCAGATAATCTTTTTTTTGGGGGGAGGACTTCAGGTACCATTATTATTACTTTTTATCCAATCTAATACAATACCATAAAAAAGTCTTATTATCATCAAACTTTCTCTTTCTGTCTGTCTCTCTCTCCACATTGAAAGAGAAGGTTGTACACTATTTCACAAAAAAGAAAACTTAAAATCCTTCCAATCAATCAAATGAGGTTTAAAAAACCCGATCTTGACCAAAAATGTCGAAGAAACGAGACGGTACAAGCGAGAGAGAGAGAGGACCTTGCGATAAGCTCGGAATCATTCACGGAAAAAAAACTGCTTCGAACGACTCCGCCACAAAATGACAAGCTTTTTTTTTCAAGATCAATCTAAAAAATCGCTTTTATAATCTTCTATTCTTTGAATATTAGCTATCATCATTTTAGTATTTTAAAAAGTAAAGCAATAGAAGAAGTATGAAGAAGGAAAAGAAAGATAAATGAGGAAAAGAAAAGATGGAGCACAGACGTTATTTTGAAAGAAGTGATGATAATGATTTAACCTATTATACTATCACTAATAACGTTTAAATATTTAGGCATGATAATGATGATGATGATGATTATGAACTATATACCAATAGTATGAAAAAGAAGAAGGTAATCTCCACGATGATTCATTTAATAGCCATTAAAAAAATTATATAAAAACCCTTCGTGATTTTTCAACACGTTCTTTTACAATTTAAAGTTTTTCATCCTGGGGCAGTGGGGGTCTGTCACCAAATAAAATTTACAACCTTACGTCATGAATCTTTTTTTTAACAAAATAGTTTTTTATTTGAGAGTTTCTTCTGTTTCACACGGTAAATGATAAACAATAAATTCAATCTCTTTTCGAAGTCCATCACAAAATTGATTTAAAGGTAGATCATTCGCGTTATAACCAAATGGATTTTCTATTTGTTATTATTATTATTATTAACAAACCATCATATCATGACGAAAAATGAGTTAGTTTCATTCTATGACTCTATGACTGGTAACGGTGGGAAACAAAAAGAATCATTCTATTGCTTACCAATTTCAGCACCGATAGCATCAATACCATACAAAGTAAACGACGCGATAACAACCGTTGGTACCATCCACCAACGTAGTTGAGCTACCAATGTAAATGGGATTGCTGCTAAAAATAATGCTAACGATTGTTTTCTATATAATATATATTTAGAGACAAACCATCCCAAGTGTCGTCCATCCTATGTTATAGATACCACCGTTTTCACAACAATCTAAAAAGAAACTTACAGATGAATGCGATAGGAAACCGGAATCGGAGTATTTGCGATCCGTTCCAAAGCGGCCAAACAATCATTCATTTCATTCAAATGATTAATGATACTACTTGAAAAAATACCATCAATTTTACCAACACTTTTTGCTTGTTGAACATATAGCCCCATTCGAAACAAGATTTCCAATGGTAAAGACATATCACCAATGGAAGCATCTTTAATATCTGGCAAATCCTCATCCGATGAAAATACAGCTTGATGTGTAGCTGCCTTTTTTCGAAACTCTTTTACTTGAGCTGCTGCTTCACTGAGACTGGGTAATGGTTGTTGCTGTTGTTGCTGTTGACGTTGTTCTTCACCATAAGTACTAGGAGATAGAGGATCATTGGATAAGACATCATCGGCTGCTGCAGGTACCCAATTGGGAGGAAGTAAACTATCCAAATCATAATAATCACATCCTAATTCATTACGAATTTGATGTTTGGTTGCCACTGCAAAAGCAAGCAAGAGTTTCATGCATCGCATTTTTTCTAAATGATCATTTTGTGTACGTTCGGGGATGGATGTCCATATCAATCGAGCCAAATTACGCGATCTACTGATAATGCCTTCAAAGAGCTGTCTTCCTTCATAATATCGACTATATGAAGTATTGGCCCGAAAGGTTAACAGTAAGCCCAAAACAACGGACAAAGCAGGTACTATAATATATTATATATATGACATGGAGTGATCATAAATAAATAAGCAAAGAAGAGAGGAGACAGAATATAATTTTAGGGAGGAGATACATCAATTTTTTTTGGCGTGTAAATTACTGAGATCGCTGTAATTACTCCTTAAAATAGGACAACAACAACAACTAGGTACTTACCAACAGAATTATTCAAAGCAATTCTTGTATAATGGAGTTTAATATACGCGTATCCTATAGCATAAGCATAGAATCCAGTCAATATAATCAATGGAACAATACGTGGCCAAACCTATATATTTATAGCAACAAGTTTCAAATTGATTAATTTAATGGAGGAAGAAAAAAATAAATATTCATATCCATTGGTTTCTATTCTTACTGATCCTTTCCAGCTACATGATGTAAAAGGCAATGAGATTACATTAGCAAAAAAAAGTTTTTTTTATTGGGCTGATTTAAAATGACAATGAGCAAAAACCTCATTGTCAAACAGACAAAATAATTCAATAGTAGATCATAATGATTATTTACCGAAGAACATCAGGATAATGACGAAGTTGACGAAACCAGCGTTCACGATAGTAACGTGGAGGTGGATCGTGATCCATGATAAATAAAATGGAATAGAAGCAAAAAGCTTGAAGGAAGAAGAAAAGAAAATGTGTCAATTAAATGTTGGGGAGGGAGAAAGGAACCCTTTTACTATTACTACTAGTACTATACTTACATCCATCGGCAAAGTCGCTCCGATGGAAAAAAAATCCAACACATCACTTTTTTGGTTAATTGATGCATGATCCCATTTTATTTTTGGGCTTAGCAAAACAGTAATAACAGTAACTACTACTACTGCATATTATAATTATTTTGTAATATAAAGGATGTCCCTATGGATAGGAATATGGTTTAAATAACGCCCTTTTTTATTATTATTATTTCTTTTATTATTCAATGGAGTTCTGTAAAATATACATAATTGAAAACTTTTTTAGTCTAAAATAAATGTACGCACGTTTTGTAACCACCCGACGCGTATCGTTACACAGAACCCTTGACATGCATGTGATGAGAAAAAACATGGCATTTCTTGAATGATCTATAACTATTAAGTTACTATTGTCAAGCATGTTAGGTAACATAAATTATTGATATGGTGATCGTCCTTATTGCTAACTCTATTTACAGGTATAATTATAATCTTATCAGTGTGATATTACATAATAAATTTATTTGTTATGAAAATAAGTAATGACTGATAGATGGTTAAAAATATTGTTTTTTCAATCTTATCGGGAAATAGGATAAACGTGTTCTAAACTAGGAAAAGGTCGTCTATGGGTAGGTTGGATATATTTACAATGCCATGCTTCTTTTTTTAACAGCTTATAAACCTATAGATTTCAAAATCTTGCTAGATGAACCAAGACTTGGTAGGCTTAATAACCTCTTAGTAAGTTTATGCGTGTAGACCTTATTACCAAACTATTAATTATGCTTAATATCCTGAGTTATTCACTTTATAAGTAACGGTGGGGTGAAGCGTATTGTTTATGTCAACAGAAATAATGTAATTGCTTCTTTATTTCCACTGGCAAAGCAAATAAAATTTATAACTAATGATAAATTAAGCACTTGTGCTATACAGCATCTTTGGATTTATAAATACGTATAACACATGTCATTTAATGCAAACGATGGATTATATGTACAGGTTGAATATCATCTACGTAAACGGAAGGTTTATATACAACTATATGCTCCCACCTGTTTGTTGTAGAACCGCATTTTTATGATAAAATATTTAATATAGACAAACGCGATAAAGAAGAGATTCAGCAATCCAACAAATGTCAATGGCTATTTTATTATGATAACACAAATTTATATACAGGTAAAAAAATAGCTGATGCAATATATTTTGTGTATTGTATACAAAAGTTTTATATTTAAGTTGATTAAAAAAAAACAGTCATTGAATAACTTGAAAAGTTAGAGATTGAAAAAAAAAAAAGAAAGATCGTCTGTAGGTGTTGTCTGCGTATTCTATAAAATTTTATGAGAGAGAGAATAATGCTTGTTATATACTATTATACCCAAGTAAACTGTTTAATATTTGTCTCAGTTCACGAATGGAAAAGCCAAAGATCGAAAAGTTGAACAGTAATGTGTTTGAAGTGTCAAAGAAAACAGGAGAGAAATGAGTTAATAATAAATAAATAAAAAAGACAAATGGAAAGGGAGAGAGAGAATGTCAAGACTTTCGTTCACGGTGCCAACGATAAAATTAAACATGGATCCGCCCCCCCCCACAGAACATAGGCCTAACTTGACAATGTGGGGATAAAGGTGTCTTCAACTATTAACAGGCTTCCATATATCTTCCGTCAATATCCAAAAGCTCAAAGAATCTAATGTTGCATGGAAGGTTAATGATCAAACAATAGCTGAATCAGAAATCATTAGCATGGGCACTAGTATAAGTACTAACGAATCATCAAACAACTATTACCCATCAAACGCCTGTTGCGAACATAAACATGATTCCTTGGTTTGGGATATAATTTCCAATCAAACAAATAGAGACAACTTTCACCTGAAAACAAGAAAAAAGGTACTAGGTTTTCTGGTAATTCATTGGAGCCATTATGGGGAAGATCTGGCGACACAGCTAGTAAAACAGGACAAGCTGGTAAATAAATGCTTAATTCTGTGTGAAGGTCATGTTCTTGATGGAGCTGTGTAGAGATAAAATATACTTTGGTTGAGGTAGGTGACAACTGTTGCTCATTAATCAGCCATCTTTTGTTGTTATTAAATACTTTTCATTTTTTTTTTTTGTATCAGCGGAAATATTATTCCTTGTCTCTTTAGAGGATGATGAGGACAATTATAGAAACTTTTTTTTTGTATATTAGAAGCAAGTAATAGATAAAACTCTATTGTATGCTTGCTTGAATAAAGGCATGGTAAATGATGATTTTTTTATTGTTCAATTTGATGAGTAGAGGCATATGAAACTCTAAAAAAGAAATAAGAACAAGACTGTCATAATGTTTCGCCTTTGTTTTTTTTTTGGTTTTTGCGTATCAAATATGAATTTGCTCAGTATAACAGAAAAAATATTTATACCACCGTTGCCACTTCAACAAACGGGTTGATATCTTCTACACCTTGGATGTAGTTTGTTCTCCTGGTGCTGGTACTGTAAATATAATAAAATAATAGTAAATCAAATTGATTATACGTATTAGAATACCAGTTCCCTTTTTTTACCAACTGTACTGCACCTTCTGATCATCAATATATAGAGACTAAAAGTCTATTCAAACATGCTTCTACTTCGAGGGCTGCAAGTAAAACAACAAGAAGAATGTGAATACCACATAGAGGAAGCACCTTCGTTCAAATTGTGTTTATTTTTCTGAACGGAATTGAGTAAAGATTAAAGTTTCAAAGGTTAGGTAAAAATCGAAACATCCATTAAACAATCTTTATGATTGACCAACTTTATAACCATGGTCCGTGCATTCGGAAGCATTCCGAAAAAGGTTGAACAAGTATAACGGCAATTATCATCAATCTTTAAAGGAATTGGTATCACAAAAACAATTATAAACAAGCAATGGTATGTTATATTAAAGACTTTTTACCATTAAGAAACCAAACTCATTACTCCCACAACAATATAAAAAACTTCAAGACTACCGCGTTTTTTTTAAGTTTTATATTTGTAAAAAAGAAGAAACCCTCCCTGTCCCTCAGCTGATTGACGAATCACTCAACAGCTGAACAACCTAACTATTGTAATTTAAAAGGGGAAATCTTGAAAGTCTCGCGTCCCTTGGAAATCTTGAATGCTTTGAGAAACTTGAGTGCCTTGGAAGTCTCGAGTACCTACAAAACAAGAAAGAGTGTTGAGATCCAAACTTCCCAAATGTTGAATTTAATCAAGGAAATCTTACGTCCCTTGTATGCCCTGAAAGTCTTGAATCCCTATAGACAAAAGAAAAGAAAAGAAAAGTGCTGTGCTATTCCACACAAGCAGGCCGGTAGCTTGTTGCCAAGCATTCACAACCAACTAATTCACCCTCAGTAATCCTTCATTCGGTAATGAATCAGTTTAAAGGGAAAAGAAAACTGTACTCCATTACGTCTTATGCCTATACAGGCCAACAGCCCCATCAAGAGGCCTATGGAGCACGGATCCTCAAGCCAAAGCTGCGGCACTTTGCAGGAGCCAAACAAGGGTTGGTCTTTATTTGCGTCACAATTGTCTTCTCCATGGCTAAAGAGAAAAAAAAAAAAAGAGAAAGAGAAAAGAGAGAGCACGAAAAAAGTCTCTTTTTACTTTTTTGAAATTCCGACTATGAAGCTTTCTTAATAGTAAAGAAAGTTATAGTAAAAAGTCAATAAAGCCAATGTCAAAAAAAAAGTATAGACAATGTCGCTGACGTGGAAATAAAGTTAAAGTGGTACCTAGTTGGGTGACCCTAGCACACTCCATAATCTGGTTTATTTATTTCACCTGATTTCATACATTTCTCCGTAGCACCGATTTATTATTTGTCAGGATTTCCATAAGTACACTTCTTTCTGGAACAATCACAGAAAAACAGAAATGTAAGGTGGATAAAGCCAGTTTGAATCAAAGAAAATAAAAACAAAAGCTAATTCTTTATACCCATATAAAATAACATTGAAAAGATTGCCGCTCTGATGATGGTGTAGATGGTCATTACTTCTCTCGTCTCATTATAATAAACGGAGTGTTTTTATTTTACCTTAATCATACATGTTCTCTCTTATTTCGATTATAGAGTCAATCACGTACCATGATAAATGAAAATTAATTTATACATACTATTATTTATTCATAGGGGAAAAAATGAAACCCTCTATTATAAGGTCTTGTTAATACTTTTGATATTTGTAGCGGTCATCATGAAGGACGCAACAAAATGCAAAAGTGACTACAAAGAAATCGTCGCTCCCCTAGTATGTTTGTTTGTTTTTGGATAATTTTTATACTGGAAGAGGTTGCCAACAATTATTGTCTAGTCTAACAAATCTCTCTGATATCCAGAAGTGATAGTTGTTCATAGAAGATTGGACTTGTTTAAAGAATATATAATTATCAAAACAAAATACATCTCTTTATACGATAAGCAATATGTAAGAGGTCATCATAAATTTAAAGAAAGTTCCTTGTCGAAGATATATATACCGATGAAACAGTGGTGTGGACTACACACATTATGGGTAATTTTTCGATTGCTAATCTACCGCCAGAAATGGGAAATCTATTTCTATGGAAAATCTCCATTTTTGACAATTTTGGAGACTTGCAGTTGCAAAATTTGCAGAGATATCCCATAGCTTGACGTGATTTTTTTATAAATTATATATTTGATTTATGGATGTGTACTCTACATAATGACTGAAACCACTTTTAATATTGTAGAATTATATGCATATTGAATAATAAAATATTCTTTTTTTTGAGTCATTGACTATACGAAATAACGAGAGAAAAGCAGTAAAGAAGTGTACATAAAAACTCCTTGTCACATGATCATGGTCACACAAAGAGGTATAGATAGATAGAGATTTCCAATTGTTATTCGAAGATTCCTCGTTAAAATAGATATACGGTAATTATCCGTTTCAAATTTTCCTAGTGATAAAGCAAAAAATAGATTAAAAAATGATTATTTTTTTGTAACTTTTTTTAGAATAACTCTGAAATCCCAAAGTCCATAAATAATTTTTATGCTAAATACTGTATAATGATTGTCAATTAGGGAATTGTGTTCCATACTTAGTAAGTTCCCTTCATCAATGTATACCATGTTATAAACTAACATCTTTTTTCATACATGCGCTCCTTACTACTATTACTACTATAAACACTTATTATACATTTCGATACCCGTATCATAATAATAGCGTGCAATAACTTTTGAACAAGAAAATGAGAAAAAAAGCAGTAATAGATTTTGCATGAATACTATATGATGTCATATGAATGGGAAAATTAAATGTGATTGATCTTCTGTTTGTCTCACAATCCAAAAGTACATAAAGTAACTGGAGAAATTCAAATTCTACTTTAATATAGTTAATACGGCATAGCGATTAAAAGAGGAATCTCATCCTTTTCGATAATTCATTTTGTCATTGTGACGATAGTATAATCAGTTCAACCACAAACTTTTCTTTTAAAAATATAAAATTCCCAAATTCCTCCTTTGTGAAACAGCAATTCATCTTTTGGTGCTCCATTTTACAGTAGGGGAATGAAAACAATAATTGTATATTTTGTAAAAGAAAAATTGTTCAAATGTAGCATGCTGCCCTTCTTGTCAATTAAATTTACTATGTGGAAAGAGAAATTCGAAAAGACACTTTTTTTGGCACGATTGAAAGAGTGTGAAGTATTTCAGGGGTAAACTGTTTTTGGTAATCTCAAGACGAGCAACGAATTGTACTATTGAATTATATTTTTTTTTGAATCATTTTACTACTCATGAATAATATGACGATAAATTATTAAACCATTTTAGAAAGCTATGCTGAAGAGAGCACCAATAAAAAATAATTCTAAAAAAAACAAAATCATGTATTCAATCTATCTTATAATATTACAGTTTAGAGTTGTAGATACTAAAAAAAGATGCTATCTAAAACGGATGCAAAAAGTGGTTACAAGAAGTTGTTGGGCTTAGTTTTAACGTTTTAACGTTTGGTATAAAAAGAAAAAATTCTATAGCCCTACTATTGACTCCTTATTCAGTTTTTATTTTTTTTTTAAAAAAAAACATTTTGGTGTAGTAATCATGCTAATACACCAGCAGGTTTTTACCTTCACATCAGCTTTGTTAGTAATACTACTCAATTGCCAATTTTTCCACGTCTATTCGCTTACACCAATACCACGTTCGAGGCAAGGTAATATACTAATATTATTGTAATGATACTTGGGTGTTGTTGTGGAAATTGAGAAACAAAGAATAAAAATACGAGCTTGTATTATGTGTAAAATAAGAGATAAATTACTAATAATCTGTACTTTACTACTTTGTTTTTCAGAATGCGTATTTATGTCAACAGTTGCAAAAATTTATTGTTATGGAGGGTTGGAGAGGGCAATCGAAAGTGGAGGGCAGCTCTTTTTGAGCCTTGACTTGTCTCAGGGAAGGGATGTCATGGAGATGCAAAATGAATGGGAAACAGTGGATAAGAACATGGGAACCAACTATGACTTTGCTTTAGTAGCAGTACCAAATCAGAATCTTATATACTTGGATGGAGGTGAAGATGGATCAGTACCACAGGCATACAAATCAGCAATATTCAGCTTAAATTCGGATGACGATGATGGCTGGATTCCAGTCACTCCAGAGCGATCAAATAGTACAACGTAAGCTCAATATATCAACCAGATTTGTTCAAGAAGCAGTATACTCATTACAAAAAGCAATGATGTACAAGAAAGCTATTAACTTTCTCGATATTTGTCTATATATAATAAATAGGGAATCACCTACAGCTTTACTTGGACCAGACAATAGTACAATTTACGTTTGGGGCGGGAGAAGGTAATAAAGCTCTTGGATAATAACGAACTATCGTTGTGTCAAAAAAAAGCATTTATAGTCTAATCTGGATTTTTTATAATCATGAGTACTAACTGGCATGGAAAATATGATACAAATATTATTGCATATATGATAAGGTTCGGCTTTACTGAAGTAGTGGATCGGTACCCGAGGGAGATGTTTATACTTAGTCTTAGGGTAAGATTGAGCTACAACTTACACCGAGACGATAATACAATAGCCACAAATCCTTATAATATAAATCTACGTTTTCATATAATTCATAGAATGAAGGAATATCATCTTGGAGCACAGGACCTGCAGCAGAGCTTGGACGCAGCCTTAATGCTGGTGTGCTCGTTGAGTCTTCAATATATTACATTGGTGGTACTTATACCCCTCTCAACGGTTCAGGCAGTTATAGTGTACCCATGAACAACGCTCTAACCTTTGATACAGTGAGCGGTGAATGGAGTTCTCATCCTATAGGTGGAGATGTCACCCCTGCGGGACGATATGGACATACCTTGACCTTGAGTAAGTCATCTTATTAAAGCGGTTTCCTTATAGTATTGTTATCAATATAAACTCTTATACGAAGCCGTATACCAATTCATGTAATAGCTAATCACTTTTAATTAATGATTTATGTTTCATCAGAGCCAAGCACAGGAGAAGTTATATTATTTGGTGGTTGGGATAGAGGTACGTAAAACATGAATGATTTAAATATATTTTATTTTTTAAAACAGGATCTACTGATTTAAAATTACTTTTTAATGGTCAACTGATCTTAATTCCAAAAAAATATGATATACTTACCATAATAACATATTCGTGATTGATGGGAATTTAATCCACACCTTTCTAGGAGACTATTTCTATTTACTGAATACGCAGGGAGGTGATTTGAGTTGGAGTAATAGAACAATTCAGGGGGAAGATGCTATTTACAGTCCTTTAAGATATAATGGCGCATTTTATGATCATTCTGGTATGTCATCATCAAACTCAAGTTCTTCTTCAAAACAGTTTATACTACTTTTTATAATACAATCCCTTAAATTTGTAAAAACAATTTGGTATATATTATTGACTAAAATACTAAATGTCACGGTATTTAATATCAATTAATTATTTTTTTATTACCATATATTATAAACGGGCGTGTCTATATTCTCCAGCTGTTATGGTTGGGTCCTATTTATTCATTTTGTTTGGGGCCGTAAATGAACCCGGTAGTGGTAATGGACCTTCTACAAACAAAACTTGGGTAATGGATGCTGATCAATGGGCCTGGATCTCTTCCATTAATGCCATACAACCTGTACCACTACCTACATCCAACGATACACCTGGACAAGGATCAGATTCCCGAGATGATGCTTCTACTGGTGGTTTAAGTGCCGGTACAATAGCAGGAGCAGTGGTTGGAGCAGTGGTTGGCGTAATTATCATTGCTGCTATCCTATTCTTTATTATTCGAAGAAAAAGACGCCAGTTGCAACAAGAGCAACAAAATCAAGATGAAGAAGGAATTAAAGAAGAATACAATAATAATAAAACAAAAGGAAGTGGTGATAATAGCGTGGATCCTTCAGGTGATTCACCATCTTCTCCTTCTCCACCGGACTATGGCGATTTGGAACAGAATAACGACAACCATAATGTGCAGCAACCATTATCATCCAAAACTGAGCATTGTTAGTTTCCAGTATACATATATATCTTTTTTAGAAAAAAAGGTGCTACAATATGCAATTTATTTACTTATTTTTTATTTTCCAGTTGGAACAACTACTTATTCAGATCCACAAGAAGAAGAAAGTAAAAAAGTTGAAATTCTTTCTGCGGATTATAGTACCGACAATCCAAAATTATCGCAAGATCTATCATCAGCAGCATCGGCATCAGCATCCCATGCTCTAGAAAAACCTGATGGAGGAATTCGATGTTTTAATTCGAAACCTGTAAAACCGGATGGAGAATAATGCTAAGTATGATGGATAATTTATTCTATATATCATCCTATTTTTACCCCTTTACTATAGCTTAATTTTATTATGTACATATTATACATGTATTGTTACTCTACTTTTATTATCTAATTATATATTTCTTCTGAATATAAAACAAGCAATTGTGATCTATTATATATATAATTTGTCGATGCTTTATAATCAACCATAATTAACCCAAGCAGTACTGAATTATTTTAGTTGCTTCTTGTACATATAAAAACCACACAGATGTATTTGGCATAAGCGGCTTCAAATCTATTATATACTTTACTTTCATTTAGGTTACTTGATGTTTAAAATATATATAAAACATAATGACCCATAGTTAACATCCAAACCATATATTAATGTTACATTGATCGAGATTCTTACCAACAATAATAAAGAATCTAGTATTCCAATCACTGTTATGGCCTGCTCCAAGCAATCGGCGTGTTTCATCTAGTGTACTTCTTTGGGTTCTGTGCACATGTGTAGAAAGGAAATCCTGACTATATCGTGATAATATTGCATAAATCTGAATTACTATCTTTAAGAGTTTTTAAAATTTGGACGTTTATAGAAAAAATACTGTTTTAGAGGAGAAAGATGCATAATAAAAAAAACATTTAATAATCAATCCAAGTAAATAATAAAAAGAATTCAAAGGAGGAAATGTGTCAGATATATCAAAGTTTAATAGAGACTCTGGCTTTTTTTAAACAGTAGGATCAAAACCGTATTGATGACCTAATACACGCAACTTGTCCTTGAGAGAATCCAAGCCAATGTAAGTACCCTTGAGATGACGATCCCCACTTGTAGCGTCAAAGGCAGTACGTCCATGCAATACACGACGATTGGCAAACATTACTAAAAAAAACCATGTGTGTATGAGTAAGCATAAATATATTTCATTGTAATACAATTATCTCCTCTTTCCTTTTTTAAAAAATTTGACAGCAGCAAAAGTGCAAAAAAAAATATGTTACCAAGTTGACCAGGTTGAAGTGTAAGCTCATAACGAAGACGATCATCTTGAATGAAATCAGCAAATCGTTGGAATGCACGGTAGTATCGAGTGGCTTCTGAGGGAGATAAGTGATCCATAGGACCTTGGAATTGTGGAGCATAATTGACATGCATATCCCAAGCTGGGCCACTTTGATCTTCACCAGTTACAATGGTAGGACGACGATAATACATATGATGACCGTCATTGATATAGTGGAATGTAGCAGGTGTCTTGCACAAAATCTCATAATCTTCTGGGTATTGTTCCTTCAACAACTTGACAGCATGATAAGAATCGACAAAAATACTAGCACCACCGGTGACGTTATTCTTTAAACTGTGCAACAATTGAATTCCGGGGGGACAATCCAAATACCTATTTTATTGTTTGTATATCATGATTTTTCGTTCCCGATCCAAAATCTTTGGTCAGTCCTAATCAATTGATCCCACGCAAATAACAAACTTGTTCACATCCATTGTTTTTGGCATGTGGGGTTCACTTTATATCTCTATCACTCTCCATTCTTCATTCTTTTACTTACATTAAATCCATATGGAATCCAAGATATAAACTTGTATAGGCAATATTACGCGACTTTGCAATATTCTTGACATCAAAATCACGTCCATAAAAAGTCTCTTGTACAGGACCAATGCGTTCTGCCACGGTCGTCACACTCTCATCCTTGACAGGTACATTATCAAGGAACACCAAACCATAATTATACAATCGCTGAACAACTTCGTGTAAACCCTTATCCGTATTCATATAATCCTCATAGTTGACCCATTTTAATTTGTACTGGTCCCTGTGCCACGTTTGGGGACGAATATGGTTGAAACGGAACGCCTCGCTGGATTCACGCGACGCATAGCGTTCAAGAAACTCGACTGGGTATCGACTCACATGAAGTTCCGTTGTTCCTTCTTGTTGGTGACGCAAGGGCTTGTTCCAAACAATCTCGGCTATATCGCCATTAACAGTGACCGATTGAGGAGCAATGTCGAGTGGTACATCGGCCGACGAATGAAGTTTTTGTCGGTTATCAGGATGGACACATTGACTGCATTGACAATTATCACGAAGCCAAAGATAACTGTAGGTACTGCTTTGTGTAGTAGTATTGTAGTTCCACTTTACATGAAGTGCGTCCTCTTCAACAAGAGTCGAAAGAACCTTGTTATCCACCTTACCCTTTGTTTGTTGCTCGGCTGTTGTTGCATAGGAATATCTTGATATCCAACTGGACAGGCATTTCGAAGGGGAAATGCGTGTAGATTTAGAGGAGGTGAAAAGAGTGCGTCGAGCAAGCGATCGTGCAAGAAAAGGGGTAGCCATCGGAATAAGAGTTAGTCAGGTCTTCTAAGTCGGGAGAACCGGATTAAATATGCTTCTGCGGGACTATATTTCTCTGTGTTCCGTTTCATATCGTTTTATATTCTAGTCACGCCATGTTTTTTTTTGTATATAAAAAAATGTGGGGAAGAGCAAAAAAAAAAAAACCCAGGCAACCGGGTAATCGATTGAACGAATGGTAACAATAAAGAAAAATTTGATGGTAGATCAAAAAGTTGTGTATTATAATTTTTTATCTAACGTGTAAAAAGAATATAAAATATACAAAAAAAAATAATATCATTCTTTGTTTTCTATCGTCGTCGTTGCTGCTGTTGTTGCTGTTGTTGATTTCGTGCATTACTAAACATATCCGAAAGACTAGGCATATCTGAAATCATCTTTTGTGCATCAGCTTGAGACTGGCTCATTTCTTTCAGTGCCTCTGGGTCTAAAAAAAGAACCAAAAGAAAGTTGTTATCAGATTTGAGATATATCATTTCTCTTTTTTTTTTTTTTGTTACTTTTGAATAATAAAGTTTTTCCTTCAACATACCCATATTTGCCATCAACTTTGGAAGTACAAACATCATCAAAGCACTGAATCCAATCATCAAGAACATTGGGTTCTTAAACATTGCAAGTACGTTAAATCCCTTTCTTTCCTATAAATATTAATGCACACACAAGTATATCAATATTGATTATCCTAGCCATCCAACCCACCCACATTAGTTCTCATATTAAAAATTAACACTTACAACGAAATAAATAGCAGGTGCCTTTGCTCTCAATTCCAAAGGTTGATCAACTGAGTATCCTCTGGATTCAAAACTGGCACCATATCCAGTGTAAGATGCACGAGTAATGCCTTGTTCCTTATCAATATCCAAGCGTAACTGTACATATGATGAAAATTGTATAGAGATAAATATAAAAGAATTGATCATTTTCATGTTGTAAAATAGATGTGTCTTACTCTTGGAAACACGTAATCAATTGCATGTACTTCAAGCATATAAGATCCAGTATCTACATCAGTTCTATAAATATTTATATTACAACAGAATTTTATACAATTCACTTAATAACAAAATCACAACAATATCATTTTTCTTTATTTAATGAAAAACTCTCGAGCATCTTTATTATTGTTGAACTTACATTTCGAATTGACCATTTGCTTTTACAAGTGTCGAATAAGCATCACCATTTAGTGAAACTCGCGTTGTGGGTCGTAATAATTGAACGTCTATTTTTATTTTATTTTTTTAAGGTAAACAATGTTCTTCCATTACAAGAGAGCAATTGAAAAAATAAATAGTGGTTTGAGAGAAAAGAGAGAAGAAGCTTACTAGGAAGAATACCATTAATAGCGATCGATCCTGTTACCGTTGCCGATTCAACGAGTGCTACTAACCATCTATATAAAAAAATATAAAAAAAAGTTAAATCACATGATGGCAATTAAATACAAGAAAAAAATGAGAACATTAGAGACGTACGTTGCAACAAGAATAAATATACTAGAAGCTTTCACCATCACCAAAGTTATATACACAAGATTTTGGAGGAAGTAATAAAAAAAACCAGCTCTTCTACACACTTGAATCAGCTGATAACCGAAGGAGAACTTCTGGGTTCCTCCAATAAAAATTCACGAAATTCGCTTTCTATTACTTTTGGCATAGTGATTGAACAAGGACGTACTTCCAGTGGGTGTACGTTTGCATATAAAAAGTAGACCAACTACTGTGACAATGAATATGTCGTATCAAAGGAATTGATTAATATCTTAGCATTTATTTTATCTTTTTATTATTACATATTGCGGATCATTTTATTTATATCTATATACATATAATAAAGCACTCGTAGAGATTATCTCTTTTTGCGCGACCACCATGGTATGGCATTTCGCATACGTTCTCCATAAAAGTATAGGATTGGAATGCAGATGGTGTAGAGAGCAAAGCTTACTAAAGCAGATAGGGTACTACGATGAATTAAATTGAATTACATTGAAAAGAAAATGAAAAGTTAGCTTTTTATCCATATAAAATATTGTGTACTATTGTAGAATATAAATTATAATAACATCAACAACTTACTATGACCAGCCATCTCCAAGACCTTGACGGATTGATACTGATATAAGAGTGAATACCATGGCCATGATGTTTCGTGCAAAATTGGCAGTAGCCAATGCTATATACCAAGATAAAACCATAAACATTCATTAATGTTCTTGATGTTTAAGTGAAGTTATTAACCCTCCTAGTCAATACTATAATTATTATTACCTGAAGCTGCAATGGGGATATAAGCCTCAACAAGATATGAAGTACTTGCCACATTACCATACATGGTTCCCAATGACACTAGTAAAACAAATCGTGTAAGCGTGTGAGTTCAGTTAAATAAACGTGCTATATAGCAATATAAAAGGATAACGCTACTCTACAAGAGAAACTTACTTATGAAATAACCCACTAAGGGTGTAAACCAATGAAGTCTTGCATGGAGAAACCAACCATACATGAGATTACCAGCTACAATCACAGGTATACATATGGGAATATGTAATAATCTGCCTTCCGCTTTCACAGTACCATCTTCTGATTTTGCTTTTAATCGCATATAAACATGATCGGATACAATGCCTGCAAGTAACGCTCCAAATATATTACCCAAACCGCCCGTAAGATACAGTAGTCCCATTGATCCTTGATCGAAATCATAGATTTCTGAATAGGTAGGCGATAGAATGCAGACCAAGAAATAAAACCATCCAAAGGAAATCGAAAGAGGAATACATGTTAAAAGAGCATCAGGACGAAGTAAAAGTGAAAGGCTACGGAACTATTGTAAATGAATATACAAAAGTGTAAATGTCAGAATTTTAATGTATCTAAAAATTTAACCTGCTATCTCTCTCCTTCCCATCCAAATATACAAATCAATGCTTTCAATTTTTTATGCACACATGTATTTTCTTACTGGGTCAAATTTTAAGTATGTAAGTCGTTCCCTAATTGTCTTTTTTGGCTTATTCTGATTTATAATATCCTCGATAGGTCGATAGAGTGATTCTCGAAGAATTAATAAATTGGCAATGAAAAGCACACCGCCAATAATGGTACAAATGTAAAAAATCCAACGCCACCCCAAGTATTGTGCGGTATACCCCCCTATCAAAGGACCAACTGCAGGTCCTGTCACGGTTCTAGAATAATAATATGCCATAAAAGATTAGAATATAATACGTCATCAAGTATATATTGACAATGCAATTTAAATCTTGATTATTTCATACCCAAGAGTCAGTAAACTCATGGCTTTTCCACGTTCTTGTGGTAAAAACAAATCTGCTACAGTTCCACCTCCAACAGTCATTCCTATCGTATTATTTCAAGGCAAAAAGTAAAAATTATTTATGCATTATATTATTAGATTACGTCATGATTTATTAAGCTTGTATATAAACATTTCTTAATAACGTTCATGTTTAATTACCTGCAGAAGAAAATACACCTTGAAGAATACGCATGACAAAAAAAAGTGCAAGATTCTTGGAAACACCACAAATGATAGTGGTGACGGTATAGACTGCTATACTTATAATGTAAACCCATCTAAATTAAATTATTTGGTTAATAGTTAATATGGTGAAAATGCAAATGCTGTTACACGATATTTTACAGAAGCAAAAATGATATGTTCCATACCTTCGACCAATTCGCTCACTCAAAGGAGACCAAAATAGTGGCTATTATTTATAATAAAATGCAAAACAGCATATATAGATTATCAATACTAATATGACTGATATTCCTCTATTTAGCTGATTCAAACAGGGTTGTTGTTATAAAAATTAAAAGCTTACTGCTATTGCCATGGCCAAAATATATAAAGCAATTGTAACATTCATAATCTAATAATGAAAAAGGTCAATGTCAGTCGTCTATGCAAACATCATCAGCATCGTTATTTAATAGATAATGAGAGTAGCTTTGACATGCATCATTGCTCTCAATCGAATTATGAAAAAGACTAGTCTTCTCTGTATGAATAAAGTTCTATTAAATTGTGAATTGAAATTCAATGTATTACCGTCAATGTAGTATTAAAATATTGTTGTAAATCTTGGATAGCTGGCATCTATAAAAATAATGGCTGATTTTTTAGTGATTCCGCTACCAATTCTAATTACTCTGATCCAGATCAAAGATTTCCCTTTTGTCAGCAATCGAAATATAAACACCGTCTCCCTGCATGTCCTTAGGTATTAAAGACTTACATAAATAGATGAAGTAAAGTAGCCAATAAAAGCATTAGCGAATACAAGAGCAAAATTTGCCCATTTTGTCAATGCGGACCAATTCTACATAGTATCATCATTTATTAGTATTTGGTTTCGTAGCATATACCCAAATTAAGGGAGGAGAATACAAGTTCTGTAGTTTATATTTTTTATAAATATGAAAATCAAACCTTTGGATTTCGTGGATCATTATCAACTGTTGAGTTTAATTGTTGTGGTTTTTCTAGTGATGATTGTTGATGTCCATGTGCTGTATGTTGCGTGAGAGTTTTTTCTAAATCTTCTTTACCAATACCATCCACTACAATGGAACGACCACTGGATCGAATGGTACTAGCCTTGTCGTCTTCCATAATGGTAAATATTGGAGAAAAATAAATAAAAAAAAAAGAGAAAGAGAGTGGATTAGACCAAGAAAAAAAAATCGTTACCATCGTTCCTAAATATGTCAAATACACACCGAGCGGTGCGGGAAAATCCTTTTTTGGAAATCTTGATAATGTTCAAAGGGAATGAAAACTGGCCGAATGTTACAAATCAATCGGCGCAAATCAGTGCCGTGATGGTGTTTTATGGCAAGTTTATAGAATTATAGGATCTATCCCATCCATCAGATCCATTAAAGGTGCTTTGTGAAGTTTTTTTTTTAAGGCTAGAACGGAAAAACTGATTAAACGAAATCTTATTAAAATAAATGTATTTATAATCAAAAGTTTAAATGTATATAATTATCTTTCTCTTCTCTCTCTTGGATTTTGATTTATAATACCAACAATAATGCATTAATTCTAGAGCCTATAGGTTATATTCCCTACATAAACTCTACAGTCATCCACCTGTAACAGTATAAAACTCGAAATCGGAACGAAACAATCAAGATCTTATTGAATATTTTCATATGATATGGTACTAAAATTCGTTACATTGTTTATTAAGAAAAAAATTATGAATATATATTTCTACAATCAACAAATGGGTATGATATCATTCAAACAACACCTAAACAGCAATAATAAACACGTATAAATAATGCCATAAAGCAGGATTAATAAGAATATAAAACTGTACATTAAGTAGGGATAATAGTCAATAATAAAAAACATGCAGTGTAATTAATCTCGAGTTCAACTAGATGAAGTATTATATGAACCCTTCCCCCTCATCATAAAGATGCCGATTCTTCAGTTTGTTTCTTTTCCCTTCTTTTCCACCAAGGATGTGCTTGACGAATTTGCTCTCCATATTTGTGAACGACTGGTACACAGATACAATAAAATGCAAGGTTCATTAAAGCCGCCAATGTACTATATAACAATCAACAGATACAGATTTTAAATAATTTCATATAAAGGTATATACAAACCCGTATAACCGTGAATAAATATTCTTCCAATAAAGAGAATAAATAAAACTTACTATGACCAACCATCGCCAAGTCGAGCCCGTATCGTAGCTGCTGCTAATGAAAAAACCATAGCCATCAGGTTTCGTGTAAAACCTGCAGCCGATACAACTATATGTTTTTTATAAATTGTAATAAATAACAAGAATAGATTACTAGGGTTATTATTCGTTTTATGCGTAATAAAATATAGTACCTGATGCTGATATCGGCGCATAACTGTCTACAAGATAGGCAACAGTGACTACTAAAGAGAACATAGTACCAAGGGCAACTATATAATATTCATAATATAATGGCATTAGATAAAAACAGTAGGTAAATTAGAATAATATTTAGCCCATTTTTGAACATAATCATTTCTTCTTTCGGTATATATAGAATTACTTTTCTTTTGTTTCTTAACGTACCCATAAAATAGCCGATAAGAGGAACAAACCAGTGAAATCGTGCATAAATAAACCAACCATAAAAAAGATAACCAATGACTATCAATGGAATACCAACATAAAATGGAATCAATCGTGCTTCTTTACTGATCTGTCTGTTAGAATATTTTTTCCGTATATAGATATAAACCCGATCAGATACTTGTCCTGCAATGAATGCACCTAACACATTACCCAATCCACCTGTCAAGTACAGTAATCCTGTTGATCCTGTACTAAAATGATGGATATCATTATAAGTGGGTGATAGGATGGTCACCAAAAAGTAAAACCATCCAAATCCAAGCGAGGTGGGTAAACTCATGAGGAATACATCTAAACGGGACAACAACCGAAGACCCCTAAACTATATAACGCGCATGTTGGTATGTATGTAATAGTGTTAATAATAACTTAATAAGCTATATCTTTTATGTAAAAGAAGAAAAAAGAGCTGTATATGTATACCGGATCAAACTTTAAATATTGAAGCCATGATTTGATTGTTTTTGGTTTTTCTCGATCAGCAAATTGTTGTGGTCGATATAATGTCTCACGCATCAAAAAGATATCTGCCAACAGAACAACACCACCAATGATGGTGGAAATATAAAAGATCCAGCGCCATCCAAGGCTTTGGGTTATGTAACCGCCTAATAAAGGAGAGAAGGCAGGGCCAAGGACAGTACTAGTATATAGGCGCAAGTTATTAAAAAAAAAGGTACAATAAAGATGCTGTACAGTAATAAATTATACATTTACATACGCAAGTGTCAAACTTCCCATAGCTCGTCCTCGTTCATGTGGAAAGAATAAATCTGCCGCTGCTCCGCCACCTACAGAGGACGCTATTGATGAAGCATTGTATAATCGATGTTATTGTAAGTAACAAGATATTGTCCAAATATAATATAACTTGTTACACTTACCTGCTGAAGAAAATATCCCTTGCAAGATACGCATGATGAAAAATAAGGCAAGGTTCTTGGATATGGCGCAAATAATAGTGACGACAGTATAAAAGGCCATCGATACTACTAATACGGGCCTGTTATTACACAAAAAAAATATAGGAATAGAAGGTTAAGAACCATATTAAGAAGGATCAACAAAGTTAATACAACTTACTTGCGACCAATACGCTCACTTAATGGTGCCCAAAACAATGGCTATTATAAAAGACAATAAAAAGTGAGTAGAATAGTCAATCTATCCAAATTTGGTTTAAAATAATGTCAATATACTTTACCGCAATGGCCATGGAAAGAACAAAAAGGGCAATGGTAGCATTAATTACCTAATTAAAAAAAATCAACAATAAATATATTAAAAAATATGTGATTTACAATGATATTGATTAGATAATTGAAACACTCTTAACTGTCAAATCTGTATCAAAATATTCTTGAAGCACTTGGGTTGCTGGCATCTGAAAATTAAACATTCAATATCTAGTTTAGTATATTTTTTTTAATCAGAATTAGGAGGAGTAACACTCTCTTCCCCAACTCTCTACGTCTTCCTTAATTCAAGAGTTTGTCTCTTGCTTCGGTGAGTTATTTACATAAACGGATGAAGTGAAATAGCCGATAAAAGCATTACAAAAAACAATTGAAAAGTTTCCCCATTTCTTTCGTTTCGACCAGTTCTAAACACGTAATCACATCATTCATTTTTTATTAGTGCCTATTATATATTTTTGATCTGATAAAATGGCCGATAGTTACTTTGGGATCATTTAAATCTTTTTCTTCTTCTGCTGCAATTTGTGTCATACTAGGAATAGTCATGATACCATCCTCATTGATTGTACTTGTTGTACTAGGTTTTCTTGTCTTATATTCTTCTTCAAGGTCCATCTTTCTTGAACAAAAAATAATAATTAAAAAATAAAAGAAAGAACACGCGTGGGGTTGAGTATGGGGAAAGTGTAAATTTTTTTGCAAAAAACGAGAGGTGGTTTTTGAATAAGCAGAATTTGCCCAAAAAGTTTGTTTTAGGAAGGTCTGCGTAACCATAATAATCCAAGGAATTGAGATGAGCCGATCCATGACAAATCTTATAATGAGTCGTTTGGACACGCTCGATTAAGTTTCTAGTTAAAATACCATCGTGCGTGGGATGTTTTTTTTGTTCTTCTTTTCCCTTCATTCTCTCTCCCTTATTTTTTTTTCTCATTCTTTTCATTCAAAGAGGAACAAATTGCTCTTGCTATCAAAACACATTGTTATGGGATGTGTCGTTGTTTCAACATAATATTACTACCGACTTGAGAATGACGAGATACCAAATTTATAGCTGAGTTGCTCTATATCATGAAGGCAAGAGATCTTTGATAAAAAGCAAAAAGAAACCATAAAGATTTATGACGGCGGTGAATAATATGGAGATAAAGAAGTAGTATTGTAATGATAATTATTTAGGTAATTGAGATCCAAGGAAAAAAAAGATATCCAAATTTCACATATTAGATAAACAAAAAGAATAAACAGTTTCATAATAACGTGGAAAATGAAAATCCCTGATAATAAAATTGGCGCATTTTGCTTGCGATAATAAAATCCAGTTTCAGATTGAAAAAGATGGAATTTCATTGGACCCCACAATTCTTCATATGGTTTTCTTTTAGGATTTTACCCACGCTTCTTTTTTTTTACACCTTTGGATAAGTTCCTGTCCTGCCTGCCAATCTCTTTCTCTTTTGTTTTTTTCTTTTTGTTTCTGATATATCCATTTTCTATTACAGGAAAGAAGAAAAGTTACAACCTAAACTTCAAATATATCTTTATAATATATCAATTTAAACAATAGAGCGTTTATTGCATATATGATCCTTTTCTCCTTTTCTTCTTTCTTATTATAATACATCTATATATATCATTCAATGCAAACTACTTCGCCACAGCCTATTGCAGCGACAACAACAAACGCTCCCGTTCGAGTTAATAATGCCACAAATAATAGTGGTTATCGAAAAAAGACTCAAAATCTCGATTATATTATACGATCAGGTCTTGCTGGTGGCGTTGCAGGATGCGTGGTATGTTTTATTTTATTATTTTTTTTTTCTAGACATGTCAAAAAAAATAAAATGAGTCATTGTCGCTGACAAAGATCAAAAAAAAAATTTACACTTGTCAAATCATTTAGGCCAAGACGGTAATTGCACCACTTGATCGTATAAAGATTTTATTTCAAGCACGAAATCCAGTATTCGATAAATATGCTGGTATGATAAGAAATAATAATAATAAAATAACAAAACAGTTATTAATAATATGACTAAAACATTTGTAAAAAAAAAAAAAAGGTACATTTTCGGGTGTCTTCAAAGCTGGACGGGATATTATGAAAGATGCAGGCGTTATGGGTTTGTTTCAGGGCCATTCTGTCACGTTACTTCGTATTTTTCCTTATGCAGCCATTAAATTTGTTGCATATGAACAATATCGTGCAGTAAGTATCCTTTTTTTTTCATAAAACCATGGTTTATAATATAAACAAGAATTTTTTCATATAGACTAAAAATAATCATTTTCCCAAAATCAGGTTTTAATGCCAACGAGAGCACATGAAAATGGAAGACGTCAATTCATAGCAGGATCTTTGGCTGGCGTAACCTCTGTATTATTTACATACCCATTGGATTTATTACGTGTACGTATGGCCTATGAAGTAAAACAAGTGGGAAAAGCACGTCCAGGTCTTTTATCCACATGTGCACAAATTTACAACGAACCAGCAGCTGGACATAATAGAGGAGGATTATCATTCAAAATTGTGAATTTTTATCGTGGATTTATGCCAACGGTCGCTGGTATGATTCCTTATGCTGGTCTTTCCTTTTGGACACATCATATTGCTACTGAATTTTGTCGATTCAATCCAATGGTTACCCAATATACACGCGCACCACTTGACTTTGATCCTCAATCAAGCGATTTAACACCTTCACAAAAACGGATATTGGAAAAACCACCCTTGAATACCTGGGCAGAATTAGCCAGTGGTGGTATTGCAGGATTGGTGGCCCAAACTGGAAGTTATCCATTAGAAGTCATTCGTCGACGTATGCAAGTTGGTGGTTTGTTGAACCCAGAGGTGTTTGTTAGTTTTATGGATACAGTCAAGGATATTTATCGTGTCAAAGGATTTAAAGGCTTTTATGTTGGTTTGAGTATTGGTTATATTAAGGTCGCCCCATTAATGGCTACCAGTTTTGCTGTTTATGAACGAATGAAGACGGCATTACATATAGATTAGAATTAGTTTTTTATTTATTTATTATTATTGTACCTTATACTTCTTTTTATCCACACACATTTCTTTCCCTCTTTGTTTCGTCTCATTCTTATTATACCTATTTCTTTTGTCCTTTTTTCTTTCGTCTTATATCTAAATCCCTTCCCATTAGAGTAGTGATATCCTGCTCATTTTCCAAAACAACCCTCCACTATTTCTTTGGTATTGTATATAATCTTCTTTGACCTTGTAAAATATATACATCTTTTTTTCCATAACGACTTGTTTCTCTTTTTTTGTGGAGTAATCCTGATTGGCTTTTCAAAAATCAGGTCAGGTTTTTTTTTTGACAGCTCCTATGTGATAGTGAGTTCTTTTTTTTTGTTTTTTTTTTTTCTTTGGTGTTTTTGTTTACAATGTTGACGCAACGGTTACGCTCCATGTCTTTATTACCTCATGCTTTACGAGGAAGCCAAAGAGTTATCACTTTTGCTGTAAGAAAACCGCTCATTGCTACTGTAGAACAACAACAACCTTTACTACGATCGTTTTCCAATGATTACTTTATATCCACCAAAACACACAACAAGAACAAAATTATTTATGCTTCATTCCAATGCAAACGATTATTTGCCACGGTTCCTTCCAACAATAGTAGCAGTACATTTCGTACCATGGCATTTTATAAATTCCATGACTTGAAAAAAGACGATCTACCTATTTTTCGACAACAATTATTAGACGATTTGGGCAAGTGGGGTATCGTAGGTCGCATTTACATTTCTACCGAAGGAATCAATGCCCAGCTTTCTTGCCCTGAAAAACATATTGATCAGCTACGACGTTATTGTCAAGAAACCTTGAAACCTACTGTGGGTGAATTGATGGATTTGAATTTGGGAACAGAACCTGAAGCAGGGGAACGAGCTTTCCGTGCACTTCATGTTCGTATTCGAAAACAACTGGTAGCGGATGGTTTGGATCCTGCTTCGTATGATCTTAAAAACAGACCTTCTCATTTGTCCCCAGCAAGATGGCATGAAAAATTATCTAATTATAAGCAAAAACATGGCAAGGATCCGATCTTGATTGATATGCGAAACCATTATGAAAGGTATTGTATGAAGATGACTAAAGAGAAGAGGGCTACTTTGATATTCAAGGAAAATAAGAAAGGGAAACTCATATTTTTCTTTGATATGTTAGTGAAATTGGATATTTTGAAGGAGCTATCCGACCCAACGTTGATACTTTCCGTGGTAGTATTGATGCCATGAATGAAATTTGTAAGAACATACCAAAAGATCAAGAAATCTTCATGTATTGTACAGGAGGTATTCGATGTACCAAAGCAGGTGCTATCTTACAATCCGCATCTGGATTCGAAACAGTCCATCTTGTCGAAGGAGGTATCACTGCATATGGTCGTTGGGTACGTGATCGGGAACAAAAACAGGATAATTACAAAAAACAACCAGCTTCCTTGTTTCGAGGCAAAAACTTTACATTTGACAAGCGATTAGGTGAAGATATCACAGATGAAGTGTTGGGTAAATGTCACATTTGTGGACAGCCTTCGAGTCGATATCAAAACTGTGCTCATGCATCCTGTAATCTTTTGATGTTATGTTGCTCCAACTGTGCATCTCAATTTTTAAATACCTGCGGTAGAATGGATTGTTATGATACAGTGCATGATTTTAAACAAAAGACAACTGATCATCATTATTTCAAACCTGATGGTCCTATCATGATCGATGGCGTTCGAGCCTTTGTTAAACAAGGAGAACACGGAGAAGAACGCGTAGTTGTGGGTAAGACAGGTGTCAAATGTGAACATCAATACCATCGTCGTGTTCGAGCTGTAGAGGTGTTGGGTGAACCAGGCAATATACTAAAAGAATGGGTAAAAGCTGGAAGGGAGTTACCACCCGTTGCTAACGCCACAGCCACTTCCTCGTCATCTTCTTCATAAACAAATCCCCCATCTTTTCTATTTTTGAATAGACACACTCATAATGACATGTAATATAGTATTAGATTGTAACATAATAAAGTATCCACTATTTTTTATTATAATTATTAAATTAGTTAATCAAAAACAAAAACTGTATATCATGTAATGCACATTGGATCATCACAAGTCTATAAATATCCAATTATTGAATTTCTTTTTGACAGGGTTATGACCTGTTTTTATGATCATGTAATATCGCACTCGAAAATCAAGTATTTATAGCCAAATAACCAAATATGAAACATGTAAACGAACAATATAATTTGTTATGTGAAAATGAGAGATTCAAGTGTATATGCTAACAAAAAAGAAAGGTATATTAAAATGTTTGTGAATGAAAGAGGAGGAGTAAGAGAAGGAGGAGGAGGAGAATATATAAAAAAACATTCTAGTTGCCAGTGCATCTAGAAATGGGTGGAGCTTCAGCGCTCGTTGACCAAAGAGAAAGTGTGATATAAGTAGTGTAAGTCATAGACACAAGACCAAAGATAATGATAGCGATATCAATGAATTTTTGACGGAAAGTTTGAGCGACGCCCTTAAGATGGAACAAGGGTGGGAACAAGAAGCAAAGTGGAACACAACAGAAAGAACCCACAATAGAGACAAACTTGTCTAGATCGCTCGAACCAGCAATAGCAACTCCGGCACATACCAAAACAGTGAAGAATCGGAAAGCATTCTTTTCCCATTTCACGACTGGGTTATTTTTACCTGAGCGCGTGAACAGACCGGTTTCCATAATACGAATAGCAGGGAACAATTGTAATGGAATGGATAAACAAATAGCCAAGGCATATAAACCTTGAATCGTATCGACTGTTCTAGTAGCAGGCAAGTTCAACAAGATGACGGTTTGAACATCTTTACCAAAGGCAAGGTAAGAAAGGAAACCGATCGACAAGAATAACAAGGTGATACCAAATAAGGTCCAAGAAAGTACTTTAGGGAATTTCTCGGGGTTCTTCATGGATTCAGTGATGGGAATCACAAGACCCACACCTTCATAAGTAAACACGGCAGTACCGATAAATGTGGCAAAGGAAGAGGAATTGATGGTCCAAATCACATCACCTACACCATGAGTGGCAAGCACCAAAAAGTCATAATAATAAAGATACACCAATCCGATCAAAATAAATAAATCTGCAATCAACGCAAAAGCGGACAATTTTTGGATCTTTCGAATCATGGCCAAGGGTACAAATACAAGAATCTGTCCCAAGATGAGATAAGCAAGAGGAACAGTGACTTCACAGTGAAATACAGATTCTAGAAGCGCTTGAAGATTTTGTGCAACGAATACCATGTATGCACACACAAATCCAATCTGAAACCATCAAAAAAAAATAGTTTTTTTTTTTTTTAGATAAGAAGCGATGAACGTATTCTGATATCATTTTCTTCCATCGTATATTTTAATCCCACGCCAAATATCTTTATAGAAAAAAAAACTAACCTGAGAAAGTGTAATAGAAACCAACACAGCCATACGCATTGTTTTACCAAAAAGTACACCACCAATATCACCAAACGACATTGGTACTTTGCTTCGGGTTTCAACAAGTAAAAGGAAACTATACAATGAAATGATAGCAATGACTGCCAATAAAGTAGTTGAAAATATCATACCGCCATTATAAAATCTAAATGTAGATGTGCACAGATCATCATCCCACGATTTTTTGTTGGGTGTTAGTTACGATTCATCCACAAACAAAACTGTAACCCAGCATCCACCCCCAAAAATACTTACGCTTTTGGTAAAAACATAACACCCGTACCGACGAATGATTTTAACAACAAGAAAACAGCTTTTGAAGGAGAAGCTGTTCCTTGAGGAGGCTGTGCACCATCTGCAGGTATCAGTGGAGATTCTTCATCCGCACCTTCAAAGAAATCAACATCATCTTCATCCTCATCTTCGTCATCGCTTAAATCTTCACCACCAAAATGACCATACAATGCCAAAAATTCAACAAAGGATTTTGTCATCCAAGGAGAAGGTTTTTGATTATCTTGATGACGTGCACGCACAAAATGACGACGAAAACCTCCTGGATCTCTTAAATTGGCCAATGCAGGATCGGAAGGTTCATTACGCTGCAATACGACAGATCGGGTACGTTTCCGTTGATGCCGATTTTGTTCCACATTTTCAGTCCATTTATAGATACCGTGCGTAATTGATCCACCAGGAAGTTGATGGACAGAAGTAATACCAGACGAATTATCATCCGATTGGTATTCCTCTTCGTGACGTGATGGTACAGGGGAGGTCTCGACCAAATGTCGTTTTACCATTTTGGCTACATGTCCTTCTGGTAAATCCGTATGGGTTGTTGTATTCGAGAGGGGTCTAAAAAGTGAATGACTACTACCTACACGACTTAAATCGCCACCCCCGTTTGGTGTGCCTATACCACTTCCACCAAAATTATTGCCGTTGTTATTTCCATTGGTACTGCCATAAGTTCTGATGGATGCCGCTGGTGAAGAACCAAATAAGTTGGGTGGAATAGGTGAAGAAGAAAGTCTGGCTGTTGAAGAAGCTCGGTCAAATGAAGTGGATAGATATCGATCAGGATCATTTTGTTGTTGTTCTTGATTGTGTCGATCGGAAAATGCTTTTGCATTCACCGGTAATGGAGATGACATTTTGTGAGAAAGAATAAAGAAAGAAAAGGAAAAAGAGAAAAAAAAGAGAACTGTGTTCGAAATAGATTTTTTGTAGCCGAGGAAGCGGTTATAATTGCTCACTTCCCCTAAACTTTTTGGACGAGTGAGTGAGAGAAACTAAAAGAAGTTTTTCTCCGACCATATAAAATGTAATAAGCGTATAAATAAACCAGACAAACTTCAAGGCAGGAATTGCCTTTTTTGATCATTTTTATTTGTGTAACATCAATGACGCATTATTATTATAATTACCTTGGCAAATCATTACAAGTAACTCACTGTTCCTTGTTGCTGGTACTAGTGGTTACATAACGTCAGCCAGATGCAAGCCCATTTAATAAAATGACAGCTTCTTCTTCTTTCACTCATATGATCATTCAATCATCTTCCACTTATCAAAAAAAGAAAAACAAAACCCCTGACCTACACCAATCCACCACACCCCGTTTCTTCCTCCTTGTTTGGGAATATTCGCAAGAGGTGTGTTACATCAAGTTTACGCCCATGATTTTTTTATATTGATCATATTAAAATAGTTCCCTACATCATCAACAATAGAAAATCATTTACCCTTTTGTTACTATCATTAAGTCACATCTTTATCAATCATTCATTCTCATATCATTATCCTATATTTTACGTAGATCTTGTATATTTATTTATTGTTGTTGTTGTCCTGGAAGAGTAATCCGTTATCATTATTACATTTGAGGAGCTTTACAAGAAGTCGTGAATTTTATAGATAAGTAATAATGAAATTGGGGGAGTTGGGGGAGGCTGTTATGCATTATTAAAATGATATTTGCAGTTGTAAAATCAATATGCATAATAATTATTCTTATGTGTATTGCTCAGCAAATAGCATTATGCATTCATTCTTCTTCGCCTTCTTCTGGTTGGTTATTATACTCTTGTCAACATGAATATATAAAGTCAGTTTAGTAAATCTTGTCAAAAAACATGTCGAACGTAATGAGGTCATAATTGAACACATAAAATAATACTACGGAACAGAATTTTTAAAGTTCTAACAATTGTTGCACAGATAAAGAGTCATATAATTCACAAAACACGTAGCACTATCTATTTTATATAATAATAATCAATTCCCAGTCTTAATATTTTATGCAGGAACCATCTTTTCATTCTTTAATAGATATCTCTTTTATTTTGGGGGAGGGAGGAAGGAGTTACTGTTCTTGTGATCTTTTTTTTACCCATCTTATTCTTTATAATTATATATGTAATCCTAATATACTTCTTTTATTTTAATATGTACTTATAAAAGTTGACAAAGGAAAAACCAACATATGGAAGGTTCAAAACAATAGCCATATTTGTATAACGATGTTTTTTATTGGAGACAAAACGACGTTTTGTAAAAATTAATACGTTACTTTGGTTATAAAATTTATACAAGGAAATTTTACATGGTGGGTTGAGGACCAAAGTTCTTTTTATAATACAATTCTCACTTCAATATAATTTTGTTATTAGTACAATCAATCTCCACTTTCACAACCTCAGGATTTCCCGAGATTTTGTTGCATTAAGTTGAGTTTCATAAAAAAAAACGGGAGTAGACCAATTTTTATATGTATATGCTTTACTGATAAATAGCATATATGTCGAAAAAGTTATTGATAACAGATTTTTATTATAGACGTCTGAAAGTATAAAGTTACAATATCTACTGTTGATCAATCTACTATAAACTTTTTTTTCAAAAACTTTTTTTACGCATTTATGACTCTGAAGTAATAATATTATATCCTGAATCTGAATTATAATATATTCCTTGATAACGAGATTCTATGCATATTTGTTGTGGCTAGAAGTCTTTTTTATACCTTCAGGAAGACAAGGAAGAAATATAGTTTATGCATGATTATTACTATTTAAAGGTATTTGTTTACCTTCGATAAAGTACAATAGCTAAAAAGACCTGTCGCGAGTTGCATATTGCGAATTCATTAAAGTTTTTTTTTTCACTGTTTCAAAGAAATTATTGTATAAAACAAAGTTTTGCAAAAGGTGAGAGTTGTAAAAGCAAGATTTGGCTGTATTCAACGAGATCTCATTTCAATGTTACTATAATAGTTTGGGAGAATTTTCACAGATGAGATAAATAAACATGGTCATTTTTCTGTGTAGTGTATATAATGACTTTGATATAAAAACATTTACCTTAATACACAGACATGTTAATAATAAGCTGACAGATAGTATATATATGGATTTGACTTGCCCAAAAATTCGTTTGTGATAGTAGTAAATCCCAACGACCTCAGAGAAGGGTGCTCCAGAATCTGGAATGATCTCTTAGTTATATTGTGCTCATCCTCTTCTCAGCACGTACTATACTCAATATCGCTTATAGTAGTCTTTCATACAAATTTCATTCTCGGTAAACTTTTCTTTACTCAGGGTTTCCTTTGATGTTTGTTTGTAATTGTAGAACTCAGCCTTCATGTCCTTACCATCGATGAGTTAGGTATCCGATATCCAATTTTGTTAGATTTCGAGGAGGCGAATCGTGTAATTCCGACAATGACCAAGCTTCATTATCATTGTTATCCATATCCTATTTTAATAGCTCTTGTATATATCACTGTTCTGTATGTTATATAAGGTTTGTTGTTATCAAATTAGGGATATATGTATTACCTCTTGTCGATTTCGGAAAGATATATCCATTGACCCAGGTTTTCTATTATCGCAACCTGTTTTCTGTGGCAGCAACTTTTAGTATACTGTAGTACTGTCGTTGTGTCAATAATTAAACATAATGACTGCAATTTCTATGACTTTATAAGTAACATGATAATGATATCTTCATTTACATTTTTCCCACTTATCAGAACAACCTTGCTCATCATCTTCTTTTGTAATACAGCTTTTTATTTATTTATTTCTTTTTCCAATTCTACATGGTAAGAGCGCAAATTTTAACATACAATTTTCTATATAAAGACTACAAATCCATCGTTATTATTAACTATGACTACCAATGGCTCTCTCATCACACTACTGTATTTACAGAAGGCAAGTTACCGCATTGAATAATCTTTGTCTATAAACAACCAGAGTTACTTCTAGAAAAGAAATCCATTTCATTTACTAAATAAGTACACTGTGTAATGGGAATTTTATATAAAAACGTAGTATAGATCTATAATTTTTTTATACAACCCAATATACAGTATTTGTAACACTTCATTACGTCAATCAGCGACAAAGTGTATTATAAAATCCATGGATACTGTGAACAAAACCTGAGAAATAAATAATAATATATTCAAGAAAAATGTATCAGTGAGAGGGACTTTATATATTTTTATTAATGTACAAAAAAATGAGAGAAAATAAAATACAATGAAGTGATTTGATTTTATTATATAGATTAATGAATAGTGTAGTTTTGATATACAGGCATGAGAGCAAAGGTAAAGAAAACGACCCAAGCAGCGACAAACCAAAAGGAATAAAATGCGACATAAATATACGTCTTTTTGGATCGCATTTTACTACCAATCATTTGTAGCGCCATATTCCTGCGCTTTTCTTGTTCTTCAGGTGCCACGCCGTAGTAAGGGTATCGAACAGCACGGTCCTCTTCATCTTGTTCATGCTTGGCCATTTCGAGCCGTCGATCCCGCTCGGCTTTGTTTGCTTGTAACCATCCCTTGAGAATCTTGCGATCCATTAACCAAAAGATCCCGACGACCAGCGTCGAGCAGCATGCCATGACAAGATATAAGACCATGACCCCGTTATATTCATTTTGCAGATCTTTATGATCATCAGCAGAATTGCCGTCATGATAGGTCAGATCCTGCACGTAGCCAACCACGACGGCGACAATAGTAGTTCCAACATTATTGGCACATTTATGAAGACCCATACCCGTGCCTGCTAATTCGTGAGGTAAAAGCATGGAAGTGGAACTTAATACGGACACTGGGCCTAATGCAAGGGCAAGTGAAAATATAATCATGCCTGCTGCAGGTACTGCCCATGTATGTGATAATAATACCATGGATAGAATTAATACAAGTGTGGCAATAAACACTACATTTGATGATAAAAAAAATTTAGAATTAGTTTTTTTTTCTTCTCTCTTTTCAATATGCATCATATAAAAAGTGTTGAAATACTCACAGCTGGTAAGACGCTTTCCATATCGATGTACAACCATACCCATAATCGGAGCTGCAACAATAGGAACAACTTGTGTCAAACTACTTTGATACTATTGAGATAGAAAAATAAGTTAATTATCTGTTTTGCTTGCTTGGTGATCTCATTCCTTTATTCATAATACTATATAATACATACACCAGCCATAATACTCGTTGTCTGGAAACGGAATTGAACAAATTCACTATATAAGAGAGTAAATATAATATAGAAATTAGATCCTTAGTTCTAACCATACCTATTAATCAAGATAATGACAGCTAAACCTACGTTGCAATATCATCAAAACTACTTAATACACTTGACATGATTAATTGAATCCAAGGAATCATCCAAAATGTGCCTGGCATATACAAGAACATTTTATAAGAAAATTGGAACCGATTTGTTTTTCGTCGAGTTGCAGTGATGGTAGCAGCTCCTTGAGAAACAACCGAAAGTCGTCGACTAGGTACAGGTGTTACCGTATTACTGTTATTGAAATGATTTCGATATTTGTGTTTGGGTTGGGCTATTTCTCTACCGGTTAATGTAGCCCATCCATTATGCCACATGACAAGCCAATAAACGACATTCATAGCAACGCCAGCACCACAAAAGATAGTTGCTACATGGATCGGCCATGAATAAGAACCACTCGAATAGACAATAGGATAGCATACCATTTTAGCTGCCCATTTTGTTAATCGTGCAACACATAATAAAATACCAATCACAATAGCCAATTCTCGATCTCTGAACCAGCGAGATAAAATGCCTATATTTGTATATTTAAATTTAAGTATAAATATATAAATAATTCTATTGTTTTGTTTTTTTCCTTTTTTGATTGTAAAAACTAATATCATAAATTTACCTTCTTGCATAGTAACAATCATACCACCACCTAAACCATATACAACTTGACCAGTAACCATAATTGGATAACTATTTCGACCGCTACCAATAGATACCAATAAACTTCCAATGAAAATAACAATGCTAACAAGCGTTGTACCACGGATCGATCCAAGACTCGATAAATCATCGATAAAGATACCAGCAAATAACGGTAAAACCGTATTCACCAGAGTGACCGCGGAAACAAGGACACCAAATTGAGTGTTGTTAATGTGCATATTCTATATTACCGAGGTAGAGATAGGATGTGTAAGTTTTTTTTTTCTTTTTGATGGATAAACGGGGGCGGACGGGACAAACGGATAAGCGGGCGCTAATACCCACATGGTATTTGATGAATTATTTGTGTGTAGCTAAGGAAAAACGGGGCAAAAAAATGACTTCATCCTCCCCACACACAGAGAAAAAAGACAAATAAATAAAGAAATCCAACTTACTTGTTTCAGGGCTGTTTTCAGTGTACCTACTGTTGCTTCCAAATAATGACAACCCACAGGTAATGCAAGCATACAGAATAAAATCAATATCTTTAATCGCCAACTGGCTTTTACAAATAAATCTTCTTCTCGATTACTCGATAAGGTAGCTTCTTTGCTATAGACTGCTGTTTCGCCTGCTGCATTTTCACCATAAAATAAATCTTCGTGTATTGAATCTGGTGCGGTTCTTTGTTGCTGTTGTTGTTGTTCAGGTGATATACGTTGATCGTCATTGTTTAAAACGTTGTGGTTATTATTATTATTGTTGTTGCTACCTCCGCCGCCGTTACTGGTATTGTCTAACCTTGCAGCAAGTTGTTGCTTTTCATTGGGTTGATTTGAATGATCGTGTTGGGATGAAGATTCCGGTTCGTCCGTTGTTGTGGTATTACTCATTGTTTATTATACTTATATATATATATATTGGAGGAGGAGAAAAAAAAAACAGAAAAGAGGAATGAGCAGGTTATTGTTATATGGTTGCTTAAGTCGGAGGCAATATCAACATATGAAGTAAAATAAAAATGGTTCACAAAAGGACAAAAGACGACGGAGTCGTCAGAAAAAACATGAAGAAATAAGGAAAAAAAAAAGAGTGAGGGTTGAAGAAAAAGAAAGAAAGAAAAGGGTTTTCCGTTTACTCGTTGTTGTGTGTCCATGAATCCTATTCAGAAACAGATAAATATTATCGTTTTTTAAGCGGCAAATCGGCTTGAGAGTGAAAAAAGTGCAAGATTAAAGAGAAAAAAAAGGTTCTTTACAATTGGGTCAAAAATCTAAAAAAAAGAAATTGTGGAAGGATTTGGTTTAATTTTTTGTTTGTTGTCATCCGCTTAAGTCAGTTATAATAAAATTTACCAGGGAAATAACAAACCCTTTTATTATCCTTTTTTTTTTACTTATCTTCTATAAAAAAGTGTGTGTAAATTCTCTGTGTTGATAATGAATGGATTGGATGAATGATGGTTGATTTGATACGATAATTATAGGTTAATAGGCAAAAATAAACAATTCAGGGTCATAATTAAATTATCTTTGAAGGTTGAAAAAGATGATTAGAAATGTGACACAAAAAAAAAGAGATCGACTTCCGATTACTTGGCCAATTTTATTTATACAGGATTTTTCCTCGTTTTAGGCGGCTGAACAAAAAAAAAAGATTCCAAATGAAATTTGACTGTTTTATTTAATAATAAGGAACAAGTAATTGTTTTAAAAATATGACAGTAAAAGCATTAAATAAACAGCAGTAAAAACTATAACATTGGTTCTTCAAGAATACAACGTGGAAAATAAGACTTTGCATGTCATATCCATCCTTGACAATCTCTAGCAGTAACCAGGTATGCTGGCTGGATAATGCGAGGTGTCAAATGACTACTTGTAGTTAAGATCTCTCGCTTGACACCAGCCTTTAGTTTTGACCAAATTCTTCCTCTATCGGGTTCAGTACTGGTGAGTATGGAGGTAGATATAGGATACGAAATCCACGATTTTCAATGGTATCCTTGACAATACTACTATGAAGTATTCGAGAAGCTTCAGCAGCATTTAAAGTTACATTTTGTATGAGGTCAATAAGTTCAACGATCTGCAAGTCAGTATATCGTCTGTTTGGACCTATAAAGTATGACTTCTAAGTAACCTAAATGTAACTGCTATGAACTGATAATCTATTCATTATAACAACATATACCTCTTAGTTTTATTACTGCTTTTTTGGGCTTGTTCCTACGAGGCCGCTCACGTTTTTTCTTTTCGCCTGTGTTTGAGCTAGATTCGACCTTTTGCTGCTGAGGAATATTTGGTGCATCGATTTCTATCTCATAAACTTCATGCTGAAACGTATGTGCATATTTTATATACTGTTTATCGAAGAGTTTTTTAGATGTTTTTTTTAACAATATAGTATATCTTTACCTTTTCTGAATAATTTGGTCGTTTTGTCATTGATACCAATGGATATACGCTGTCTTTTCCTCCATCGAATTCAGTATTCACGATGTGATATGGATCCTCTGCTTCAATGTTCTCTTCCATAATTTCATAACTTCTAGCTTGTCACTCTCTTCTATAATATCTTCTTCGTTGACATACGGTAACTCTGGTACTTCGATATCCATTTCCAGCTTCTCTTCTCCGTGAAGCATGGGCGTATAGTACTCATATCAGATGCAGAATACATGATTGTGGACGGTTTGTGAAGAAAGAAAAAAAAAAGATACAGATTTTCTTGCTTAGCTCTGTCAACAAAAAACGGCCGCTTAATATACAGTAACAGACATTGCTGTTACTGACAAAAAAAAAGGAAAATAATAGCTACATTGATATATATATGCAATGGGATGATGCCAAGATCATAAACATATTAACCCTTCCGTTATTATCAGTATAGAATTTTCATAGGCGGGAAAGGGGTTTGATAATATTTTTCTTTTTTATGACGGAAGAAAGAATTCTAGCGTGCATAGTAATCAAAAAATCTATTCGACCAAACCCATCTTTATCTTAAACATAACTCCATCTTATTTCCACACAACCAACTTTATTTTTAACCAAATTTCATCACTGGTAGTTTTCTTATTTCCTTAATTAATTAATTCGAACGTCGAATTCCTTATTACAATATATTTATATATATTTTTACTTGTGTTTTTTATTTGAAGAAATCAAGTTAATGCAAAATAATGTAGTTAAGTGGACGATATCTTTTGAAGTAACGTACAAAATTTTTGATCAGTTTCAAACCTACTCTGATCGTTTAAAATTCATGTGTGTCAGCAAGTTTTTTTTTCTTTGGTTTTCTTCTCAAGCGTGTATGTCTAACAAGGTTTTTCAATTACGAACTGGTGATATTCGATTATTGTCTTTCAAAAATCAAACACGATTTTCTCTTTTTTATGATGTTGTTGGTTGTATCGACATTGAGTATGAAGAATTGGCAAAACCTATTTCAAGCGTCGAAATAATCTGTTTTTTAAAACCATTCAAGAACTTATAACAAGTAACTTTTGGTGAATTGGTTGTCTTGAAAAAGAATGTTGCTGGAATTCAACAGTTCTTGAAAAAACGTTTTCCAAAGATTATCAATACATTTGAAAATATCCATGGTTCGAAAAAAGATCTCCAAAAGACACTCCTCGTTCTATTTGTCACACCTCCCCAGTGCATGATTCTTTTTCAAATGTATTAAAAAGGTCTGCTGATCACTTATATGCAGCTCCTACTGATTTCAATTATGATAATGAATCAGGCCAGTATTGGAAATAACAAAAAATATCGCAGCAGCAATTGAAAAAGGTAAAAGTTGTTTATTTGGGCCATACTTTTGTAAGTTTAAAATGGGATTACTAACTTAGACCATCCGCAGTAGGAGTTGTTACAAAATTGTTAAAATAATTAATTTAACAACTCTGAGTAACTTAACAACCCGTTTCTTGCAGTGGATGTTGTTAAACAAAGTGTTATGAAAAGTGTTAATATTCATATCGTGCGTTAAATAAAAATAGATGGAGGCTGAATAAAAAAAATTGTTTTCTCTAATCTTTATCACAACAATAGATCCTACATTTCTTAAAAGACTTAAATTAAGACGAAATAATGATGAGCAATTAGAACAGAACCGCATTCGCCTTCGACAAACTGTTGCTCACATATTATAACGATCTCGAGATAGACGACTTTCTGCTTCTACTAGATATCAAAACAACACCGTGAATGTTGGTTGGAGTAGTAGGTGTCGAGTTGGTCATAAATGGAAGTGAAGTAAAAATTTTATTTCTCAAACTATTTTTTATTTTTATTTTTGAAAATCAAGCAGTTGTGAAGTTTAACAGTTTTTGTGAAAAAAGTTAGAAGCTGTTAAAATTAACAACTCGATAATAACAACCATTGCAAGAACTGAGTGTTAAACGAGGTGTTAAATTTAACGTAACAACGCGTGTAACAACTCCCGCTGCAGATGGTCTTATGCAGGACTTACTATTAGGTCGTTGTCGGATTAGAAATCACTTTGGTTAAACTCCCTCCCTCTTTGGACAAGGTCGTCATGGCAAACACTCCCTACTATATCCTGTCTGACCAATTCGATGGCGCTAGTTTATTGATGAATGGAACCTATTCTGGTGATATATTAGATGAAGGTATTGTGAATCAAGCAAAAAAGTTGGTGGAACCTGTCTTGTTGAGCGTCAGCCATTGGGTTCTTATCCTTCATTTTAATATATTTGTTGCAAATGACAAGGCAACCGACGATTGTGGGCACCGACGCGTAATTGATTCATTGAGATCTATTCCCAAGGTAAAATACTTGAATGCCGCGATTTCGGACAACCCTACTATCAACTCGTCGTACGCTGAGGACAATTGGAAATTCTTGTTATCGGTGGTTATTATGTAAAGGGGGGGACGCAAGGAAGATAGCATTCTCTGGTAGCTCTCTTCCACGTAGTATGGCTAAATAATTAATGAAAAATGATGGATGTGCCGTGGTTGTCCCCTTTGGTGATGTTCCGTATGTTCGATCCCCTCGTTTCCTACATGATTATTCAAAAAAAAAACATGCTAGTCGTGCTTGGTCATTGGAATCCGAACGATTTGCGGCTGGTGGTTTTAGAATTTGTCATCCACTTTCATACGACCGTCACTTCTCAAGACAAAATGCTAAATATTCAATATTGGTGACATTTGCAGCTTACTTCTTCTAATTGTATGCCACAAGATATATACAATAGGGCACCAACAAAAGGCCCTTGGTTTACTTTTGAATAATTCAGACGTTAAATCAGCAATCAATTAGCTGTTATAATTCAGAATCATCAATCACGTTTTATCTACCCAGAAAAAGGGGTATTACAAGGCTCAATTCTCAGCCCTCTACTTTATGCTTTATTTATCAACACTCTACTGCGAAGATTGCGTATTCATATGTCATTAAGTGGGAATCATCCAATAACGATACGCACAACACAAAACCAAGGGAAATCAGAACTGCCATCCATGAAGGGCAATATCAAGGTAATAAATTCGGGAGACCAGATCAGAATAGACCGGACATAAACCAATCTATCATTTCCCCATTGCTATATGCAGATGATGTATGTCGTAATATTCGCTTAAAAAACCAATATGCTACGATTGCTATGTATTACAGAAAACCACTCAAAGGAATCTGGCTACCGATGGCATCCTGGAAAATGCGCAATAATCGAACCAGTAATGACAGCAACGTCATCTACAGATAATAGCAACGCGAATATGCAGAACGAACTAACATACCAGCTATACACTAAAACAATTCCTATGGTTAAAACGTTCAAGTATCTTAGTATATCCTTTAACCAGTTTGGTATTGACAGCGATCTCCTCATTAACCAGCGGATCACTAAAGCAACAGGAAGTATGTCACTCCTTAGACAACTGGGTATACAACAAAATGGAGTGAGCTTTGGCCAGCCCTTTTTCGCATACTACGTGAAATTGATTTTCTAAGTCATGCAGATGCAGACTTCAATCTGGATGACGAACCTGACCCTGAAGTAACAATGACACAACAACAACAAAACAACACCCAAAGTTTACCTTTCTTGAATCTTATTTTACATCAAATCGTAACCCTTTCTCTTCCTCTTATTCGTATTTTTCTCATTTTCATTTTATCCTTATATATTTTCAAAGTTATCACATTAAACCTTATATATCCTACATAGTTGTACCCAAAACATAGTTTCACTCTCTCTCTCCACCATACAAGTTATCTTTTTTCCCCAAATTGGTTTTTTTCGGTTATTCTTTCTATATTTCCTATCTACAACATATATAGAACCGCAAGGAAGTGACCATATGCTCAAGGCGCCGGTCTGTCACCTTCCACAATAAACTCATAATAATTTTTCACTTAAATCAGCAATCGATTCAGACAAGAAAACCAAGTCTCACACACTTAAAACAATCAACAAAGCCGTGATAAGAAAAACAACATCCAAGAAAAATTTAGTAATGATTACCAAGATTTTAACACTATTGGAGCAAGTTTTAGGAAGACAACGAGAAGTCAACGTCACTTCAATTGTACAAGATATTAATAAGGACGCGGCTTTTCTTTACAATAATACACTCGTTGGACTCCTGGTTGAATCGAATGGGAAGATGCTGGATAAAATCAATCTTTATATTGTCGTAATGCCTGGTACATAACCTTCATTATATATAAGTAGAAGCAAGGGTTTTTTTTATTAAAGCTTAACATGGATGATATGTAAACGATTTAAAAGTTACTTTTTCGGTTATTATCGCCATAGCAAATTTAATATTTCACAAATATACTTTTTCGTTGCTGCTTTGCCAAAAAAAAAAAAAGATCATCAAAAGAAAATGAAAATTTGAATGTATGAATAGTATATGAGAATATTTTTATAAACAAACTTTTTTTTTTGAAACGAAAAAAAAATGAACGGGGATATTATAAATATAAAGTGGGGGATTAATTTACTATGTGAGATACAAAGTGAAGATGTTGAATGATAAGAATGGCATGAATAATAAAAAAGCAAAGACGAAGTAGGAGACAAAGATAAGGGAGAATAAGAGTGGAAATAATCATGGAATGGGTGGATTATTTTTTAAAAAAAATGAAACTTTTTTTCTTTTGGAAGAGGAGGATGTTGATTAAGTATAATGTATCTATGTATATAAATAAATGTGTATAATCTAGTCTAACATGAGGGAGGCAACAGTAGATTGTTTAACAGCAGGTAAAACCAAAGTAGTTTGCTTGCTCAAAAGTTGATCATGGATGACATTCATGGCAGTGATAGCCTTGGATTCTTCAATAACACAAGAAATATTGATTTCAGAAGCACCTTGAGAAATCATTTCAATGTTGACACCAGCCGACGCCAGCGTCGTAAACATCATACCAGCAATACCCACCATGTTTTTCATTTGTTTGCCAACCAGTGACAAAATAGCCATATTTTGTAATAAATCAACACGACCCACCGATTTCAAATCTTCAATCACACGTGGTAAATCCCTTTCATTACTATCTGCGCCCAAAGCCATGGATACATGAACTTCTGAAGTCGAAATAAGATCCACTACAATACCATACCGATCCAAGGTCGAAAAGATCTTTGCAAAGAAACCATGGCTGACACTTTTTCGGTTGGAATGAACGTTCAATACGACTAAACTATCCTTGATGGTAACAGCTGTAGGGTACTTCCTTGAAAGATCAAGATGGTAACCATTTTCGGCAAGTACCTTGGGTGAATGAGGAGGCGTGGATGTACCGTCTTTGGAAACGGAATCTGTGGGGAATACAACGGTACCTTGACCACGAGGGTTTTGAACGTTTTTGATACGGATGGGGATATGAGCACGGATCACTTGCTCCATGGTGAATGGATGGATCACCTCAGAACCATAATAGGTCAATTCTGAAGCTTCTTCTGGTGTGATGATCGAAATCAATCGGGCAGATTTTACTTTACGTGGATCAGCGGTGAAGATACCGTCTACTTCTTTCCAGATTTGTAATTCTTCGGCACCTAATCCCACAGCGGTCAATGCCGCGCAAAGATCGGTGTAACCACGGCCAATGGTGGTGAGTAAGCTTCCAGGTACAATGCCGAAAAAGCCTATGTTTTTTTATAAATACCGGTGGATTAGCTCATACTCTAAACAAATGACGCAACTTTGTGTGTGTGTATTTATTCAAATTAATTTACCTGTGACCACGGGAACTTTATTTCCACACTCTCGTACCTTGGCGGCCATACGTTCACCCAAATAATCATAAAAGTGTTGATCCAAAACTTCAAATTCTCGATCAATAATATTTTCCAATGAAACAAATGCTGCATCCACATCCTATCATAGATGAATGAATAAGTAAAACTGAAAATATAGATATAGATAATTTGTCCGCTCGTCCTTCATCATATAATTCTATGGTTATTTACATACCCGATCTTGTAACACAGCAGCAACAATTCTACATGATAATTTTTCGCCCACACCGATAATGATATCTCTTGATCGAGGGGAAATCTCATTGATGATCTGAGCGGCTTCCAAGAACGATTTTAACTTTGTACAATCGTGTTCGATATCATGTTTTAAAGATTTAAGGATTTCTGGATCCTTGACCATTTCTTCAGCAACGTCTAAATGATCTTTCAATAAATCATTGATGATTCGAAGATATTCGGTCGATCCCGGTCTTAAAGCTTCATCTGCCGCACGAATTAATCGATTGGTTGTACCCGTCTGTTTATTTTCACCGCTACGTGCTGAACATACTACGACTACTTGGTTTTGTTTTACGTATTCTCTAATAACAAATTAAGATACACTCTCCATTTTTAATATAAAAGTTTCAAAGGGGGGGAGAGATAGAATGTCACACAAGCCTCTTTTTTTTGTATTAGGGATCTTGAAAAAAAAAAAAACTTACTTGATCACTTGATTGGCAATGTTATCCAGGAATTTACCGATGCTAGTACCACCGAATTTCTGAACTACCCAAGGAAGATCAGGAGAATTGTGATAGACGGGCTTTGTAAGTGGCATGGCAACCAAAAGGAAATAATAATAATAGAAAAAAAAGAGAAAGAGGAAAAAAAAAGAAGACAAGGGCAGGTTTCGGAACAAGTTGGATAAGCGACCTTTATATATAAAGATGAATGATTGTATTTTGTTGTTGTGAGTCAAGGCGGGTTCGGTAGCCAATAGGGTTGTGGATCAACACATCCAATGAGATTTTCTCGGATTATCATATCTATCGGATCTTGAGAGGCTATTATCATCAGTACGCATTTGGATAAAATCATCCAATGAAAGATAATATAAAAAGGCCTATTTTAATTTACTATTTTACTCTTTTCTATTCACATCATAAAAAGTTGCATTGCATTGAAATTCATATGTACAACATCTAATCATGGGATCCATTGGTTATGTTGATTAAGGTTTTTATATATTAATCAAAACAATACCTAACTAGTCGTTGCCGTTGTCATTATCGTCGTTCCTATAGTGATCATCATATATTATATATAGATGCTATATGGTTACTTAAAATATTCTTACAGAATTCTTATTTAGTTATATTATTACATTCTCAACATCCATCCAACAATATTCTTCCGAGTGAGAATACAACACTCAATTCCATAATATTTTTTTGTGTGTATGTGTGTCACAAAACCAGTTTTGTATTTATTTTGTAGCAGCATGACGAAACTTTCAGTCCATTGCGTCAAATAAAATAAAGGACCCATTTTTTTTATTATCATTATTAATCTATCTATTACATGATGCTTAATGATACTCTTTTTTTTCTTAATACTACAATCGTAAACTTATCCAATAAGATATTTTTGCGTTTTATAGAAAATATAATGTAGAAGAAATATATTTTTTTTCTGCGCACTTACAAGTATGGAAATTTTCTAAAGTGGCTTACGGTTTTTTTGCCACAATATTTTAGGAAATATAGTAAAAAGAACCCAACAAATGGCTGTTTAGAACTGTAGTAACGCCTTGGTGATTATACCAAAATAACCTTTGATGGTGACCCTTCTTAGCTATTATTTCTTTTCAATTGAACAAGGGCATTCTATTTTCCCTGCTGCAGAATAAAAAATAATATTTTTGATTCCCTCTATTATCTTGTTTGTTATCGATGGATGCACGGACCGTCTTTCATGCTACCAATAAAAAAAAGTCACTTACCATATTCAAAGTGAAACGATGAAGAAAAAAAAATACATCTACAGTGGACCTTGATATTCATGGTAAGATGCGTTGAAAATCACAAGGCACTGGGTAGTACATTATATATAATCCTCTTTGTTGTTTATTTTATAATTATTATAGTGCATCTGGAAAACTACCATGCACTGTATTATGATATTGGTACTACCACCATTTATAAAAATGTATAAGAACAGCCCTTTTTTTGCATAATCACCCAGATCTTATAGTGTATATATACATTATGCAGGATTTGTGTGATCTTGCTCTTTTCCCTGCATAAAAATAGTAAGAGTATACCACTATTATAAACATCTAGCTCTCTTCAATAATCGTCACATACGTTTTTTAATAATGATGTTATAATAAAGTAAATCCAAAAAACCACATGTTATCCATGTTAATCTTTAGACACGGATTCTATTACGTAGGATAAAATTCTAACTTTTGGTTGCTCTAATAATGGACTACTTATTATTATTAGCTTCTTCATTAATCAAAGTATAAATATTTAAGCCTAGTATTAGTGAGTAGAATATGTTGCTCCATATGGTTTCTTTTACACTTTTACTTCAACCTTTTCCTTGTAACCCAACAAGGTTTTTCATATTCTTTTTGAGTCCTCCCAATCGAGATGGTTCAGCAGGCGATAGATCATAGGAAACACAATAAACTAAACTATTTTAACTGTATAATATGTTTTTTTAGTACTTCGTATAGTTTTGAAGTATATACAATAATGAGTTATTATAATCTCTTGTATAACCGCTTATTACAGTATAACTGCGCAATGAGAATCAAATTTAAAGTTATTATCTTAAAGGTTATCTCAATATGAACATCACCGGTTACTCATGGCGATTAAGAAATTTCCCTTATCCTATATATAGCGATTAATGGATAAAACGAGTTGCATATAGCAAGAGTAATAAAGTTACCTTTCCTACTCTTTGCTTCTTCACTACCTTCTTTTTCTTAGCATGTACGGAGCATTGCAGTTTCATTCATAGCTTTATCCTGACGATATACGTATTGTGTCTTTTAGTAAAACGCACATTCCTTAGTATATACATATACGCATATTAAATAATACATTTATCTTATATCTGGCGACATCAAACGTCATATATATACTGCCTTCTTTCTTATATTTATATACATCTTCAATGATGGTTAAAAAAATTTACAATGTATTATGCCGTAAAGGCCAATTAATGAATACATTAATCAGGTTAGACTCAGTTATAGAAGGTCTTGGCAAAGAACATGATGTAAATCTATCTTGTATTTCCTTTCATTGTTTCTAAAACAAATTAACCAAAAAAAAAAGTGGTTTTCTTTAGAGAACCACAAAGGTGATATATTTTTTTTTATCTATAATCAAATTACTTGTAACGTTTTTAAGCGAAGTGACTATTTGAACGCTCTGAGAGTTACTACGTGTGCAGATAATATCTCTCTCTCTTAGCATGGTGGATTCGCCAATTTAGTTCTCACGGGTTGCAAAGATAATCCATCCCCTTTTAGTTTGTTGTAAATCACCATTGATTTCAATCAATGGTGAAAAATATGAATGGTTATGGTAATAAAATAGAAAATGGGACATTATAATAAATACGTTGAGACCAGAAGAGTTGTTTATTTAGAATAATAAAGATGTAGATGAAAATCCAAACAATACTATATGATAAAATGGAGTTCTTTTATATTTTCAATGATGGATTTGTGACTAACTACTTATTGTATTCCTTTTCGTGTGCGTGCTTATGAGGGAGATTGATGATGTGTGAAAACTCTTATTGTTTTTTTTATACCATCCATCAATATGGACTTGAAAAATCTTTTTTTTTTTTGTAGTCGTCACCTTATCCTGAATATAGTATCTCCAGTGACATACACACGATACCAGTTACGGGTAAGACATAGAAAACTTGTGAAATGATATATTCGCTTTTATGTAAACATTTTACGGAATATATCCAGATAATTCACTTGGATGCAGGGATTCAATAATATAAAAAACACATTGGGTTTTGCTTTTGAATTCAATAATAAAATGCGCCAAAGAATGCTTTTTTTGCCTTCCTTTGATCCTATCCATTAAGCATTACATTCCAAGTTCTTCGAGAGAAGAAATCAATACTTGTTCATGTGACCCCAAATGTCGCTAATAACAACCTTGTATATTAAAAAAAATTGCTATATCCTTTTGACATATTTCGATGGGACTCATTTCTGTATGCATTTGTGTTTACTACTCTCCTGGAGAGGTTGATAATCTATGAACAATATTTTTCATGCACATGTATCTTTTAGATAACACTTGACAGATATTTTTTCTTGTACCTTTTATCTAGGATATGCCTTGTATGGCATAATATATGTTTTTAGGTACACATTATTAAGATATAAGTGCAACATAATCATAATAGATCGAATATAATGTTGAGCAAAAGGGTATAACTGGATATTGGATTCTGTTCATCATTATACGCGTATGAGTTTTTTAGTACACGATGATGGTACTGTATTGCTAGTTTTGGAGGAGTACCCTATATTATATAGGACAAGGTCGACGTCAAGTTAAGGACAAATGGGGGTGATGTTCTGAATATAACGCATCATTATATTTGTACACATAATTATGTATTGTAATTGGTATATAACAATTCAGCATGGCCATATTTCTGTAAATGCTTGTGCTTGCTACTACTAACATGTAAACAAATGCCATGCATTTAGGTTCTATAAAACAATATGTTGGTATATATGCACTTGATCAACAGAGGCACATCATCTTGAATGTTTAAAAGATTATTATAGAGTTGTTGTACTTGTTTATTGGTGATTTAGCACATGTTCTCTTGTAAAAAAAAAATCTTCACAATAGCATGAAAGATAAATTGCAAGTCGAGAACCTCAACAACAATAAACTGCATAATTAAATCACGCAGAATCCAACCATTCAATTTTCATGCACAATAGCAAATAAAAAACAAATAAACAAACCAAAATAGAAATTGTTATTGTTATGGATCATGTGCTTCGATAAACACTTTTATTGATTAACTTGCAGAGTTAATTATATCGAATTTATAAGTCAAACTGGCAGAAAAACTATTTCGCTCAATGTAACACACGATGAAAAAACGTGGATAACACGTATAAAAGCAGCTAAAAATAACAAAAGGCTGAGCAAAATAATAATAATAATATATGAAAAGTTGTCTGATCAAGAAGACAATCCACATGATCTATAAATTGCTTTTTAATAAAGAAAAGGTTAAAAGGGGGGGTGTTATATAATACGTAAGTAATTCATGACACATTCTCCCCACGATATAGATATCATCAGCATTGGGCGTAAATTTTATTAATCAATAATTAGAAAAGTCAGTGGATCTCATTTAATAGTAATTTATTTAAGTTACTAACAATAAAGGATCGTCCATTTGTTAATGCGATCACATTTTATTTTATTTTTATTTTTTTTTTCCCAAAAATATCAAATTAATATAATCTTTACTTACTTCATTTTTCATTAACGCATACTTCTTCTATCAAAGATGTGAGGGCACTTTGCTGAACTTTAATTATTTTTTTATTTTTATTTTTATAATAGAACCATAAGTTCAAGAACAAATTTTTTTTAGTCGGTAACTAATACAAAACTTTTTTTATATACAAGAAAAAACCGTTAACTGTATAAGGAAAATGTCAACAAGGTTTTTTTTTTTTGCTATCGAGATGAGCAATTATTGTATCTGTCTTTTTATAAAAATATATTCATTCTCCACTTGGTTCTAGCCGGGGTCATTGTAAATCATAAAAGACTCATCATAAAAAATGAAGTAGTACCTCCCCTAGACAAATAAATAATAAAATATATCCAAAAGCATATCGGGGCCGTTTTATAAAAAAGACAATTAAATCAAATAATGAATAACATCATATGGAGGTGGCGTGGTTCATCATTTCGCCACATCATGTTTGTTACTGTTGTGAATGGTATACCTAAAAAGAATCATCCCCAACTAAATATTAACTAATCCAATTCTGGAGTGAGTCGGAAGCTCAAAAATAAACCATTGGAAGCCAAAAAAGAAAAAAAAAAGGTTGGAGAGAAGAACCTTTTAATGTACATAATAGTAATATCAATTTTAACCTGACGAAAAAACGATAGGCTGAAGAAAATAAACCCATTATTTTTTGTTTGTTAGTTTCGGAATATCCTATTATTGAATCTGAGTAAAAGTCAAATGGGAAAATGACGATGGAGTGAATTCCAAAGTCTCGGATAACTGAAGCACAAACCTGTCAATCATGCGAAAACAACTATTGAAACGACCACAACTATGGCCACTGATAAACATCACCTTTGTTTGTATATCTATAAACATTTAACAAAAGAAGTTAGTCATTAAGCAAGAACTTCTTCTTCTTATATTATATATATTGGCACGTCTTTTTATTTATAACAACTTCTTTTTATTAAAAAAAATTACTCGTACTATAAGTAATTTTTCGGTGTTACGAATTTTCTCCCAGAAAATCAAATGACATTCAATCGAATGATGTGTGTTGAGGTATTATAATAATAATGATATAAAAGTGTATTTTGTGTGATGGGGAGACAAAGGCTTGGTAGCATAGTGTCTGTGCCCAGCGTGCTTCTTAGTAACACAAAAACAAACTAAGATGGGAGGAAAATTAAACAGCGAGTGCTTTCCCTTTCTTCTAACCTATTCGTTTTCTAATCAATATATCTTCTTTTTTTTTTTACCCTGCATGATGCATTCTATTTGTTGTTATATCTATATGCAACTTTAAAAAAATCATCATTATAATATGAAACATGGGTAGATGGTCTTAGTAACAATAAGAAAAGCAGAAGTGGCGTGGTAAAGAAGAAGGAGGATAATGATGATCTTGATGATGGAGAGTCGGAAAGATTTATATGTATATAAAAACTGAATGATTCATGTTAGACAGAATTAACCTGAGAGAGTTATACACACAGACACCGCGAGGGTTACACTGAGTAACGTATCATAAAAAATGATCTAAAAAACACACACACAAAGAGCAAAACTGACAAGTGTGAATTTTTATTTGATAGTGTAAAATTATATATATATATATATATATATATATATATATATAACAGAGATAGATAGATAGAGAGATAGAAGCATCATAACCACTCCATTGGCTATAAATGTTAATTTAAGTTTATATATATATAATTATATAGAATGGGTTCATCCGATCACCGCAGTTTTGGGTCCTGTGGCTCTAATGTAAACAAATGAAGAAGTTGTATGTATATTTTTTTTTGGGGGAGAGGAGAGGAGAGGAAGATAATGAAGTTGTAGTATTATGTTGTTGGTAATTGAATAAGTATATTATACTGATGAGAAGTCTAGACCAGATACATTCTTTCTCACTTTCTTTCTCTCCTATTGTTGTTGTTTGTAGTAAATAGTAATGGTAATAGTAATAGAGTAATCATAAGCAAATAAAGAGTATTACAAAGTATATTATTCTATTTGATGGATTTCTGTCATCTATATAATAGTAAGTTAATATGCCTTTGACAAGGTTATACATAGACGAGCCGCAAGCCGGTTATACGTTGAACGAAAAACTTGTTTGTCAAAAAAGGCATCTTGTTGGGACTTTTTTTTTATAATATGTGTATAATATCTTCTCACAGTCAGTCAGTCGATGAATGAATTTGGGGGAGAGAGAGAGGAAGTGTGGGTTCCATTAAAAACAATATTATATCCCATCAAAGACGATGATCATTATTACTTATAAGCTTATACAAACGGATACGAAATACACACAACAAATAGCCTCCTTTCTTTCTTTTTTCTCTTCTTTTTTCTCTTCTTTTTCCTAACCAGTTTAAACCGTTCCTTCCTTCTTTATTATTATTATTATTATATTGTTATTATTATAATTATTATTACTCCTACTTTCCTTTCTATATATTATACGTTAATAAAGAAGAAGAGTCATATAAAAAAGACGAGGACAAAAAAAAAAAAAAAAGAGAATAGGGTTACCATATCAAGATACCCGATCGTCATCGGTTTTTAAGACACTTTTTTTTTATTCAAGCGGGCCCTTTTTTTTGTTTTTTTTTTTTTCTTTTTGGGAGAGTTTGTTTTTTATTTTTCCTTTTAACTTCTTTTTTTCAAGCTCATTTTCTTTTTTTTTTTTTATTATTTTTCCACTTCCTTATTATTATTATTATTACTATAAGACGACGACCTGAATCCACCCTGTCATCATCCATCATAAATTAAGCAAAAGAGGTTCTGTTGCCAACAACAATAATAAAAAACAAAAAACAAAAAAAAAATATCACTATGCTTTCAGATCACCACCAACATCCATCCTATCATCCTCCTCCCCCATTGCCCCCTCTGCAACAACCTCTTCATCATCATCATCATCATCAACAACAACAACAACATCATCATTTTCCCCAACCACCTCCACCATCAACCCCCGTTTTTATTGAAAGGTAAGTTTAATAATGATAATATGAAAATGAATAAACGTTTATTCTAAATACTATTTAAGTGAATCTCGATTTTTAACTTCTTTTTTTTATTATTATTATTACTTTTTTGTCTTTGTGCTATATATATATATATATATCATTTTTCTTTTTCTTATAATAATAATATACTAGTCCTCATCATCATCAACAACACCATCACTATCAGCAACAACAACAACAACAACATCAACATTATCGACGCGACATAGCTATGATACATCCTCAACATCATTCACCAGTTTCCTTAGTACATTCTTCACCTGGACAACAATCCGTACATTCGTCCCCCATTATGCACTCGTATCCTTCTACTTCAACGATTGAACATCATCATTCACACCATCATCATCCTATGTATGCTTCACCTCGATCACAACCTTCTTCATCTACAACAATGACATCTATTGTACCATCTCCACCAACAAGTTGTCCATCTTCATCTACTGCTATCGCAAGGTAATGTTAATATTATTAAAACGAAAAGAGCATCTTTTTTTATTGTGTAACCCACGCAGTAAAGAAAGCGTGTTATTATATATATATATAATAATAATATGATTATATTTATATATCATCTCTCTTACTCATCACACTCATAATTCTCTTTTTCTCTTTTTTATTTTTTTCTTTTTTATTTTTCCTTTCTTTACTTTTGGATTCGTGCGAATTAACAACAACAACAACAACTTCTTTCCATGTTGAATCATCATCTTAGTCTTCGTTATGAAATTATACTTGAAGGTATATTAATAGTCATAGAGAGAGAGAGAGAGAGAGAGAGAGAGAGAGAGAGAGAGAGAGAGAGAGAGAGAGAGAGAGAGAGAAAGAGAGACGTGTTTTTTTTCTTTTCTTGATCTCCTCCTCCCCCAATCTCTCATATATATCCCCTGTTTTTTTTTATTCTCATCCATTATAAACTATCATCATCATTATCCATTTCGTCTCACACACCCCTTCTTTCTCTTTTTGAGCCATGTGTAAATTATTAATGGATCGTCTTTTATTATTCTGTTATTATAATATATAGCGCCTACTGCAGCTGCTCAAAAGATGGAAGAAGCTCCATTGACTTATTTAAACAAAGGTACCTAATGAAACAAAGCAACATATCATCCACTTACTCATTATACTAATATATGTTTTGATATATAGGTCAATTTTACAATATTAATGTTAAAGATACAGATGCTATGGATGTCGAAATCACAAGTATCATCAAAATTACATTTCATGATGAATCCCATCGTAAAGTCGCTAGTAATTATTGGAAATTCTGGATGAGTCAACAAAAACATGGTCAAGCAAGAGCCATTGATATTGGTAAGAAAGCACAACCTCACTTGATCTTCTTTTCATCTACCGTCTTATTCACCATGTTTTTATTATATATATATAACTATAATAGATACCGGTCGATGTAGTGGTGTTCATAACGTGGAAGCCAATTATTTCGATAGCATTTCATTTCAATGGAACGGTAAAGCCGGTGCTAGTATTAGTATTCGTTTCAATTGTTTATCGACCGATTTTTCTCGTATCAAAGGTGTCAAAGGGATTCCATTACGCCTTCACATGGAAAGTCGATTAACCAATGATTCACCGCCTGCATCTTCTGAAAGTTCATTTTGTCGGATCAAACTTTTCCGAGATAAGGTAATAGACCTACTATTACTTATTATTATTATTATTATTGACAACAAACATCACCATCATCTTGCCTATTGTTTTCTCTTTTTTTTTTACACTCGCTGATTATTTTTTCCTGTTCTATTTATTATTATTATTATTATTTGCAAATTCATTGATTCTATTTGACCAATAACAATATCATACAAAGGGTGCGGAACGTAAGAACAAAGACGATGCTCGACATATTGAAAAACAACTTGAAAAATTACGTGGTAAAAATGGTGAATCTCATCCATTATGGTTAGCATTTTCGCAAACGCAACCTTACACCATATTTTGTGAGATTCCATCTTCATCCCCTGTAATTCAACAACAACCTACTACACCACAAGACCCTGCATTTGCTCGTCGACTCAGTGATAGCAGTAGTAGTACCAATACAGCAAGTCGTGTTAGTGGAGTAATAGGTGGACCTTTACCAGTACCACCACAGCAGCAACAACAACAGCCATCACATCATCACCATCATTATCTTCCACCTCCAGTGAATACACCTACGACTGGGTTTAATGGAACATCTGCAGGATTAAAACGCCCCTATCCTTCTTCGCAGCCATTAATGACACCACCCGCGGCTGGAACTGATCCAAATGCAGCAGCAGCGATGGCTGTCGTGGGTGGTCCTTCTATGTCACCTGGAGGTACAACACCTAATCCTTACTTTATGCATCATTCAGGCATGCCACCCCCTCCCATCCCTATCGATTATGATCCGACGTATATACCGCAACGACGACGTAGAGTTGCCAGTAAGTATCTTTTTCTGATATACTTTTCCATGAATATATCTCCCTTTCTCATGATAAAACATATAATGAATAGAACTAGGTATCTTTGCAAAGTTTACAAATACGGAAGATGCATTACATCGTGCTGTTTATCTCGACGAACTTACAGTGGATGATCTTAAAGAAAAGATTACAGCAAAAATGGAAATTAACCCGGTGCAGATCACTCAGGTGGTGCGTCAAGTTGCCAAAAAGGACAACTTGGTTGTACGCATGGATGATACTGTGGTGCAGGATATTCCTGAAATGCAAGATATGACCATTGACACGAAACAAAATGATGATGGGACGCTTACTCTCATCATTTGTTATTAGTTTCGTTTTTCTTCTTCTTTACACTACCTTATATTCCATTCCATCTTTTCTTTTTTTACTACGCTCTTTCATACGTTCTTTCTTACTCTTTTTTTCTTTCGTTTTAGTAGTCTTTTTTTTTTATATTCACACTCTGATACTCTATTGTAATAAGTGAGCCTTGATGGAAAAAAAGTTCATTTCTCGTGTTTTCCTATTCACTTAACAACCTTCTATTTGCATGTTATTTTTCCTTTGACAACAGTACAAACAACAATAACCACCACACACAGACAGATCTTTCCTTTTGATATATCATTGATACCTCTTAACATCAACAACGCACAAACACAATCACACATATATACTCTCACTTTTCCTTTGTTGCTTTATTTCTCTTTTGGTTTTGGCAGACCTCTTTGTATAGTCTCTCTCTCCCCCTCCACACCATTTCTATTTCTATTTTTCTTTATATCACACTATTGTTTTCTTTTTTCTTCTCTATCTCAATGTTCTCAATGTTTTTTTTTCCTTTTCACTCTCCAAACTTGTTATCTACTATGTAACCCTGGCAAACACAAAAATATTCACTCTCCAAACTCACAAAAATGATGAAGATGATTTCTATCTCCCTCTATAAGAAACAGAAAAATTTATATTAAAATAAAAAAAAATATATCACAGGAAAAAGAAAAAAGATTGGCTGCGCTTTCTCTTTTTTTTTTTTGCTCCACAAAAAAAATAATATTGAAGATCACTATATATATAATTTGAGTGAAAATTTTATTTTAATTGAACAAAAAGTGTAAAAGAATAGGATCAGTTAAGAACCCTATTCCTTTTTTTTAAGCGAAGAAAGGAATTTTTAATTAAACAACAAAAAGAAGAATGTTTTTTTTAAATGTAAAATGTTTTAAAATGTTAAATGTAACTTATGAGTTTGGTGTTGTGAGAGTGAGTGAGTGTGTGTGTGTGTGTGTGTGTTGAGTGAGGGAAAAGATAGAAAGGAAGGAGGATTGATTTGTTCATCATCATGTTTATTGGACGACTTATTGACCACCCATTTCCTTGGCAAGTTCTTCAGCACGCTTAATGACATCGTTGACATCACCTTGCATATAGAAAGCAGATTCGGGAAGAGCATCGTGCTTACCATCCAAGATTTCCTTGAAGGAACGGATAGTATCTTGGAGCTTGACAAGACGACCTTCATAACCAGTGAAGACTTGAGCGACAGCGAAAGGTTGAGACAAGAAACGTTGGATCTTACGAGCACGTTCGACAACCAACTTATCTTCTTCAGACAATTCATCCATACCCAAAATGGCAATGATATCTTGCAAAGATTTGTAGTTTTGAAGGATTTGTTGAACACCGGTGGCAACAGCATAATGTTCATCACCAACGATACGGGGATCCAAGATACGGGACTTGGAATCAAGGGGATCGACAGCGGGGTAGATACCCAATTCAGCAATGGAACGAGACAACACAGTGGTGGCGTCCAAATGTGCGAAAGTGGTAGCGGGAGCAGGATCGGTCAAATCATCAGCAGGGACGTAGACAGCTTGGACGGAGGTAATGGAGCCGTTCTTGGTAGTGGTAATACGTTCTTGCATACCACCCATATCAGTGGAAAGGGTAGGTTGGTATCCGACAGCGGAGGGAATACGACCCAACAAGGCGGACACTTCAGAACCAGCTTGAGTGAAACGGAAAATGTTGTCAATGAAAAGCAACACATCTTGACCTTCTTCATCACGGAAATATTCAGCAATGGTCAAACCGGTCAAAGCAACACGAGCACGAGCTCCTGGGGGTTCGTTCATTTGACCAAAGACAAGAGCACACTTGGAATCACCTTCGAGCTTAATGACACCAGTGGCAATCATTTCGTGGTACAAATCGTTACCTTCACGAGTACGTTCACCGACACCACAGAAAATGGAGTAACCACCGTGGGCCTTGGCAATGTTGTTAATCAATTCTTGAATCAACACAGTCTTACCGACACCGGCACCACCGAAAAGACCAATCTTACCACCACGAGCATAGGGAGCCAACAAATCGACGACCTTGATACCAGTTTCCAAAATTTCGGGAGTGGGGGATTGATCAATGAATTCGGGAGCTTCAGCGTGAATAGGACGGGAGCTCTTGGTCTTGATAGGACCACGTTCATCAATGGGTTCACCAATGACGTTGATGATACGACCCAAGACTTCGACACCGACGGGAATGGTGATGGGAGCACCGGTATCAACGACCTTTTGGCCACGGACAAGACCTAAAATAGAATTAAATGGTAATGTGTTTAGTTTTAACTGTTACACCATGTTTCTTTATTATTTATCTCATTTCATTTCATTCCATAACATATTTTTTTACACTGCCCAAAAATCCCTTTTAATTATCCATTACTGTACCTTCAGTACCGTCCATAGCAATGGTACGGACAGTGTTTTCACCCAAGTGTTGGGCGACTTCAAGAACAAGACGACCACCAGAGTGATCTTGGACTTCCAAGGCGTTCAAAATAGCGGGAAGGTTTTCTTGTTCGAATTGAACGTCAACAACGGCACCAATAACGGAGCTAAACAAAAAAATAAAAAATAAACAAACACACTTATAAGTAACCTATCTCTTCTTGTCGTTCATGTATTTTCAATAATGTCGATTCCTAATTACATACCGAATTTGACCAGCGCTAGTAGCTTCAGTGGCATAGGAACGAGCTAAACAAGATTATGAAAGAATATTCACATTGGTTAATATTTTTATTTCTACCATCACCTTTATTTTTTTTTTTGTTTTTCCATTGTGAAAATATTTCAATGATGTTGATAACATGGAATGAAAACTCACCCTTAACAGCAGCTTGAGTACCAACGGGCTTGACGGCAAGACGGGCCACGGGGGCGGCACGGAAGGCACTAGTGGCGACGCGGCCAATAGCACTGGAGATGAACATTTTGTTTGAAGGGAAGGGATATGTATGAACTTTTTTTTTTTTACGACCAGGCAAAAATTTGAGTTTTAGACTGTCAAAATTATCGTAAGCGGCTTATCCAATGAGAATTCGATAAAAATCATCCAGCCAAAAAAACACATAGGATTTATTAATCAGAGTAATAATATAATTGTCATGGAAATAATATGTATATGTAATAATAGTAGTTATTAAAAAAATTATTGGCAGTTTTATCCAAATAAAAGCTCAATATCTTGATAGCAGTTGAATGGGTATGTTAGATATACTTCTCCAAAAAATGGTGTAGCATTTATTGTAAATATTGATTTCATTTACTACCATTAAAAGGGAGATACTATCACGAGGAAAAGAAATATAATTATCGGCAAAGAGCTTTTCCAAAACTATTAGGAATAGGAAGCGGCTGCTACTACAAGAAAAAGTGGGAATAAAAAACAGTCTAAAGAGTCCACATGTAATAACAATGCATCTTTGCGTGCTTTTCGTGGTCATACATTCTACAACAAGGAAGATGATATCAAAGTGGTGATCATCATTTATTAATAATATTAGTCTTAACATTTTATCACCATCATATATATCAGCACTTTTTATATATTTATACAGAATATGCAGCAATTTAACAAACGGCAATTACCCAAATGAAATGCCAAAATACTCAAGACTGGATAGTGAAAGTAGTAAAAAATATTGGAAGAATTCTAAAAGTAGAAGAAGATATGGTGTAGTGGTAATAACGGTGCCGGTAAGACATATGGAGACCAAAACGATAACAATGAGAACCAAACTTTGGAATTTCCGTACTTTATTTGATCATTTTTTTGTATGACACAACCTGAACGTCTTGAACACTTATACCAGCCATAGTAAGTGACATTTCTTTACAAACTCTTGTAAATTTCAACCCAGTCTACTGTTCCAACAAAACTAACACTCAAAAAATAGTGGCGCCGACAATCATCCAAGTGTGATGTTCATCAAATTATCAAAACCTAAATATGATACTGGCGTTGCTTCATAATTGAAGTCATTGAAATTCGAGTATACACCCTCTGTATGTTGAAGAAGCGGTCTGTATTGTTGTCATATTATGACCCTGAAGAAATCTCAATGACTTGGGATACACCCATGACAACTTTATAATTCAAATCGCAACAAGTCTTACAAGAAGGATTAGAATATTTTCGAACTGTTATCTATCACATATAGGCAACTCTTTTGGTTAAAAAATGAAGAAGAGAGGGAGGGAGGGTCGAAAAGGAATTGTAGAATAGGATTAGAGTATTATAACTAATCTATAAGAGCAATATTCTTTTAGTATTATTTTCTAACAAAACAACAGAAACATATTGAACAATAATTTGGAAGATTGGTAGAGAATATTCTTGAATGGACCAGTATTCGATTCAACACTCTTGCCTTACATAAAGTTTACAATATTATTAATTAAAGTTATATTTTAACATCCTATTTCTACGATAAATAAATGGAACAGATACACATTTGATGGTTGATGTCTTACATTGGCCGTTATAATAACTATATTGTATTCGATCTGAATCTGCTGCTTACAAGGAATTTTACAATCTTATTTAAGTTGTTATATCTCCAGATGAAACGGAAAAAAATTGGCAAATAAGTAAAGACGATAATCAGAACAAAAGATGATCAACTGGGTGACTTTTCAGATGAAGATTAACAGTTGACAGCTACCAAAAATTTTGCATAAAACTAGCAATAAAGACCAAGCTCGACATGTAGCTACTATAGAAGCCATTGAAAAGCAACTATATAGGTGAAAAATTATTATGAGTTTATTGTGGAAGGTAAAAGACCGGCGCCTTGAAAAAAGCAGCTATTATCTAATGAACTAATTGGATACTTTGATAACTTCATCACGCTTTGGTATGGCAATCAAATAAAGCTGAACAAAAAAGTACAACTGTAGATTCTTTCGTTACAAACATGAAGCTGTATCTTTACCTTTGGCACTGTGTATATGATGAGCTATTGGTTGAACAATGAGGAAATAAATAATCAGGAGTCACCTGAATTAAAAATCCACACATTGTAACAGAAATTAAGTCACCAGCCACTTGAACTCACCATATCCTTGTCTTCAACAATATCAATAGTAATAGCCTTAACCGGTCAAATCACCGCGCATCCTTTATATATATATTGGCAGTAATATTAGTAATTCACAGACGATATAAATTCTCTTCTAATTCATTTAATAAAACAGTAGTTCAGTATCATGTATCTCTCAGCCTTTATCTACTTCTATAAAAATAACCGTAACAACTCTTTATAAGACCGCTTAAAAAAAGAAAAGGAGAAACAATTTTTTTTGACAACTTAAAAAATCGACCATGTACCGAGACATTAAAACAATCCCCACACCATCAGGGTGGACACCTGAAGTAAAATACATTGACAAGTTGATTTGGTCACCTGCTGTTCCCAAAGAAGTACGCACGAGTTTTGAACCAAAACCTGCAAAGATGGCTGATGAAGTACAATCACCACGATTCTTGAGTGATCATGTCAATGTACGAGGCACTTCGTATCAAAGCATAAAAGAACAACGACGTAATATAAAAATTAAAAAGATCACTGATAATAGCCACCCATGTTGTGGTGCTTATGGTTTATTTGCTGCACAAACGCTACAACCACGTCAGTTGATTCTTGATTATTTGGGTGTCGTCGAATACCAAGGCTATGATCCAACCTCAGACTATGTTTTACGTTTTGGTACCGATTTATCCATCGATGCTGCGAAATATGGGAATGAAGCACGCTTTTGTAATGATTTTAGAGGGATTGGTTCAGGTCCCAATGTTTGTTTTTTGAATTATATGGATGAAAATACAAGACAGATTCGCGTTGGTATTTTTGTTGCTGGTAATAGCAAGATAAGAAAAGGCGAAGAGTTGGTATGTTTTTTTTGTCGTGTTTCTTGACTTATCTTTCTCGGTATAATTCATGACAAGATTACTGACGTGAGTGTTATTTTTTTTAAAAAAAAATCTTCCACTATAGCTGGTTACCTATGGCAAATCATTTTGGACGAATCGAGGCATGAATATGCATGAGCAGCATCATTCTAGCAAACGATAATTAAAATATAAAGATAGGTCATTAGTATTAATTATCTATAATACCCTTTACTGTAAATATACGACATTTGTAATATAACATTGATGAAGAATGGTTCTTTTTTATTGTGATACCGCTTTGAAAAAATATTAACTGGCCAATATCTCTATCATTTCATATCTTTCTCTCCTGGAGCACTCATTAACCGACTGTACCACATAACTAGCATACAATAAAAAAAAACCGCAATTGATGGTATATAAAATTCAAAATTAACTTTCTAACAATTTATATTATATGCGATTTTTAGCCAAGTTATTATTTTAATTTCCTGTTTGATACTATTCATCAAAATTTATATACAAAAATACGAGAGAGAGAGAGAGAGAGAGAGAGAATAAACAGAAGTACAATATAGGACTTTTAGATGGAGTTGTTGGTCATAATATAAAAATATGATCTATACAAAGTTATCATCATCAAAATTTGAATAGATGCAAAACTTAGCAAGTTTTTCTTTTGCATGTACTTCAAATTTGCTACTTCGATTGGTACCTTCGCTAATTTGCAATTCTTCCAGTGATAAAGAGTTATCCACTAATTTGAATAAACCATTACTATTCACATTCTTGCATGCTAATAAAATGAATCTTTTCAAATTGGGAATTGAGGCAAATTTTAAGAGTGTATCATTTGTCACTGTACCCATTTTCATCACACGAAGATCGTGGAAATGTTTCAATTTTTTCACTGCCACAATAAACTTGTTTAAATTAGGGTTGCAGAAACCAAGATCGATACCTCGTAAAGTCACTACTTTAGTCAAGGGAGCCAGTATATCCCTCTTAACAAATGGACCATCCAGAGAAACGCATTGAAGCGGTGCCTTATCACCCAATGCAGCATGTTTATCGAATAAACTGATCAGTTTTTTCTCGTTGAGTTGTTTACTAAACCGAGACTCCAATAATTCCAACCATGTCAAATGATCCAAACCAATCAATGCGTCCAAGATTTGATCTGCAATACGTTGCGTTCGTGCATAATTACGAATGGTGACAGCTGCGAGTTTTGGTGCGTTGCAAATCAACGAGGCCACGTATTTTTGTGATTTTCCTTCACCTACAGTGCATTTGAGAATCTTTAATTCTGGCAGATTGAAACGTGGTGGATCTGCACCAAGAATACTTGTAAATCTTGTATTGGTAAAGTAGAAGCAACAATGAAGCTGTTGAAGTGTTGGGCTTGCTTGTTCTAATATATTCTTCATCATATCCCAAGGCATAGGTGTTGCAAAATCATCTTCCATGAGAATAAGCGTGTGCAATTTTCCTTGAAACATGGGTAAGGTTGGTCTAATGGGCAATGTCACCGGGAAACGATGGTCTTGATGACAACCGTCCTTGTTTCGATGAAACGTAAATGATTCGAGATTTGGGCAAAGTCGAGGGATATAGTTGAAAATGTACTGATAAGGAAATTTTGTCACGGTAAGTTTTTTAATATTTGAATATCGTGGTAAAATGGCTTCCAAATCCATGCCGAGTAGAGCAGCTTTATTGGCACCAATACTAAGCTCGACAAGTTTGTCTGTTTCAATATTATTGTTGGCAGGTACATTCTCTCGAACGAAATATTTGGCATGGTAGCCAAATTTTACCAGTTTGGGACAAGCCAAGTGAATTTGCGTAAATGTGGGTGGTTTGGGCGTCAATTTAAAATCAACCTAAAGGTCTGTCAATGTGTCACTAACTTTTCTAAATGCTTTGAGGCATAAATCATGTTCCAAGTAACTTCCTCTTGGTGCTTTGACACCTGTTAAAAAAAACCATTCATTTGATATCAGAGATACGAATTTACAACGCACACATATATTACATTGTACAGATTTATATAGGATTTTTTCCCCTTACCTAGAACATGTAATGATTTTAAATTTTTAAAAACTCCTCGAGCAATAGGTGTCATAAATCGATTGGCATCCCAATTAAGTTCAAGATTCTCGATATGTCGTCCAACGCGAGGTAATAAATTAAAGATAACATTAGCCTGGGATCTTGATACTTCGACATTAATCCATACCATAGGCGCTTTTAACATCCAGTCGCGCCACGCTCGACACGCGCCTAAACACGAAATACGATCACCAGAAGAAAGTTCTTGAAAAATAGAAATCAAAATTTCCAATGGTAAAACGGAAAGTGGATCCTTCGAATTTCTGGAATGAAACGTCATTTTGATTTCAGTTTTCTATATTTTATTTTTTTTTAAAAAAAAACGATTGAATGGCAGGTACAGGATCGTTTTTGACGTTCTTTTTTTTTTTTTTTGTAACTAAAATAAGATGCGTGTGGCTTCGGAATTACATCAATTTAATACCACCTCTATGTTTTGATCAATTTACGCTCTAGTATATTAACTAGACTTTATTAAATGATGTAGATACATCGATCCAACTGGAAGAGTGATCCTTAGCTGGAAATTTTTCGAGTAATGAGGTTGTGCATCCGTATTTTTCTATTTATCCCTATATTCCTTGTTATGTGAAACTGAGCTGTCAGGTGGAGGATGAATATATATATTAAAGCCCAGAAGACAGATTAAACACTGTAGGCCCGTGGGGATTAGAAACATGCATAAATAATAGAAGACTATTGTATTTATACTAACTTGTCGATTCACTCATTATTTAGGCATACGGTCAATATATCAATACGTATATGCTAACTATAACGCTTGCAAGAAAAAATAAAGCAATCAGAATTTCAAATGGCAATGTTTGAATAGATCATTAGGGTGTAGGTCATGTCATTACACTTATTATTTTTCTTTTTCAAGTGAGGCATTCCATTGTACTTGATCACGTCAGGTGAAAAGGATTAAAGGGACAAAGAAATGATAAGTAGATATCATGTGACAATGAAAGGAACGTATCGCGGTTGAACGGAGGTGTCTATATATATATAATATAATGCATCAAAATATAAAGATAATAATAAAAGTGTCTAGTCTTGAATTATCAGTCATTTTAATGATCCAAGACCAAATATAGCTTTTTATTTTTTTTTCTCTCCTATTTAAAGTTACGTATAAAGCGTCAAACTCGGATCACTTTGAGAGACACCCTCAAAATATAACAAATCTTGGCACTGGGACCCCTTGGCATTCGTTTTCTTTTGCAGCACCGTTATTATAACAAACAAAGAAACAGCTTTGCTCAGCAAGAACAAAGAAAAACAATAATGCCGCGTGTCATTCCGAGAAAGAAAAAGAATACTAAGCTATTTATAATACATGATGATTTTACTATAGTAACAGAAATAGTGAAAGTACAACATAATACCCTGTGACTCTTATTATTGTTTATGATCGATCATCTTTCTTTAAATATGTTGTCGTGATAGCAAAGAGTTTTAAAAAAACTTACATTACACCAGGAATTATTATTTTTTTGTTTAATACGTGACATCATGAGATCCTAATGAAGAAGGAGTATAGTTAAAATAGTTCAGCTTATTTTGTACACCATATAAACTCGATTTAATTTCCAATAATGGGTTCTCCGAGAGAAAATCACATCGTCTATAAATAAACAAACTTGGCAAAAGTTAGATCATTAATTATCCTTCTTCTTTATCCTCTTTTACTTTTTCTTTCTATTTATCAGAAAATATTATTACGTATAGAATGTCTCCAAGGTAAAAAAAAATATAGAAGATAAAATATATATTCATCCAAATCAACAAAGCACTCTATCATTATAAGCAATGTTATCCGCTGATCTCACAATTTTACCTATTATTCATTGTTTACCAGTGAACAACAACGACAACAACCAGTCCAAGAACAACACGAAATGAAACCAACCATTGATTCCCAATCATCATATCCTACTACCAGCGCAATGAATACTGATGGACAGCGGGATACATCAGAAACAAATAAACAAGGTATGATACTACTATATGTTATATAATAAAAGCATTCATTTTATCAATTATTAACACGTTTTCTGATTTAATAAATATTAAAGAATCTCCTAGTGGGCTTTTACGGTAAGTTTAGCGTATTATATCATTAGAAAAAGTGTTCTTTCACAACAGTCCTGGTTTTTAATAATGTGTAATAATTATATAAAATAGGTTACGTGGTGGTTGTGGCTGTTTAACGGGCTGTCTTGCAGGACTGTGTTGCTGTTGTACGTTAGATGCCTGTTGCTAACTGGTATGTTGCATGGACTATTATTATTACATCTCTGGTATAATATAGGATGATTATTTTTACTGATGATCATCATTATTTGCCGTTATTATTATAGATCGCACTGATTTTTTCCAACAAGTTTCGAAATCTCGCGTTTTATTCCGGGGTTTACATATTTAATTCAGTGTCACATAACTTCTTCTCTAGTTCCGTTATATATGTTGCACAAAGTATTCTATCATCTCCTTCTACTTTTTGTTGTTCTTGTAGAGGACTACATAATATTACCTACTTCTTGGTATTTACGTATTTCATATATATAGTCAAATGATGTACACATTATGAGTGATCATTAGTGTGTTTATAAACAAAGGACATCATGAACTATTTCATTATTATTAGCTTTTTTTATATATTTTATTATCATCCATATACATATATCATCATTCTACCTTGTCTCATGTAAATCATGTGCTATATAATATACGTATTATATATAAAACTCTTTGTCTTACTTTTATAATGTTAATTATTGTTATGGTTGAATTGCAAAGGAAACAGATGTAGCTGTTTACCTGTTCTTAACCACTGTGGTTTGGGAAGATTTGTCATAAAAGGGCCGGGTGATAGTACGGTAATATATCAAGATTGCATGTATATAGGTAAAGAAAAAAAGTGTAAGGAATTAAAATACAAAGCATTCAGCTTGAAGATAAAGATGTTGAACCGAAAAAGAATGTATCTAATGGAAAGATAAGTATTATGCAAAGGAGCTTATATATAAAATGATGAGTTCAATAAAGGAACGCATGGATTTATATGTACAGTTGACGATTGCAAGTAGAATGGTTCAGAGACATGAATATAAAATTGATGAAGTTCCTTTTTTGTTTTAGTTAGTGATGCTGTTTTGATTGGAAAAGGCTAGCCTTGATTATTTTTGATAACTGTAATATTCGTTTCTAATACAATAGTTAAATAATAGCATCAACTACCTAATAAGTATATTTAATAACAAGTGTCCAATTGGTCATTTTAAAAAATAATGAGTAATAAAGCTGATACAAACCTTCTGGTACCAGTACGACTTCATAAAAGATACTTTTTTTTTACAAGACATTAGGTGGGTGGGGATTACGGATGAACAGCTTCAATTTATTTGAATGCAAATTAATCCTCAGGGAAAAATATTACATATTTTATATTTACTGAATATTAAGTTATATCTACAACAAACAGTCTGACAAAAGCATGGAGCAACAGTATCATAATAGTGAGCGTAGGTTTTGATATTTTGCAAAGATTACACTTACTCATTCAAATACTTTTACTTTCTTGCTTGATTAACATGTTATCACCAGCTCTTTTTTTATAAGCATATCTATTTACGACCGGAGACATTTTTGGTATATTGACTATTATATTTTGTTTCAATAATTTTTGGGCATTTCTGATAGAATCTAGTTTCTGCAAACTGCGAATAATATATATTATTTATGACAGCAGCGTTACCTTTGCTTAACAGAACATTTCAACAGCTAATCCAGGTATCAAAGAAAATCATAAGGAGTCTGAAGTGATTGTAAAATTAACCAATTACACCATTGTATAAGCACCGTCGAAGCTCATATTAAAAACTTGTATATAGGTCACTATTAAAATAAATAGATAAGAAATCAAGTTTTATGTTCATCTGGCATTTCACCATTGTGATACGAATCCATAGTTACTTTTTACAATGATTCCAATAGTTGCAGGATGACTGACACCTCCCTACAACACAAGTTTAGCAATTACGATTTTTGGTTACTTTCTCAAATGACCCGTGTCCGATTCTTCTTTATTGAATCTATTAGATTTTACTTCGATAACAACTTATTCATAATTCATCCTTGACGACAGTCCTGCGCTGAAGAGAGTATACTTGTCCTAAAATGATTGATAGGTGTTGCATAATATACTGTTAATGATGGTCAAGGTTGCAAGTGTAAACAACAACCTTAAGTAGCAGTAGTACATATGATCTTTTTTTTAAAACGCCTGTATTTTTTATCATTTAAATAAATAAAATTAACTGGAAACCTTGCATATGATAAGTTCCTTTATATGAGATCTTTCCTTTAAAAAACTATTGAGAAAGGTTATATGTGTCAAGTTTGACCACACATAGTGCTGACACCCATCCATGCCATGAAAAATTATATGTTTTAGCGAAAAAAACGCTCCGTTTAGGGGTCTAAAATGCTTTAAGCCCTGCAATTTTCTCTGCTTGGACTGCAGGCTTATTTCAGCATTAGAGGTGACTATGAAGATAAAAATCAACAAAGCCTATTTTTTTCAAAAAACAAAGTTACCTTTATTAGTGGCCCTGAATACTCCCTTTAGTAATATTAATTTATTTAAAAGAGTTGTTATAACAACTTTTGTTTATAACTTATATTGGATATTTTCACTTTTTCAACTTGAACCACTTTGCTGGTGTTGAAATCAAAACTTTCTCTAAGGTAGAAATAAGCCTACAGCCCAAACAGAAAATTGCAGGCTTTGCAATTTAGGCTTCTACGTAAGCGGTGCTTTTTTTTCTCTTAAGTAATTCAGTTGCACAGGTTCATCTAGTATATCTATGCTTGATTTAATTTCCAATAATGGGTTCTTCGAGAGAAAATCACACTGACTACAAATATTTAAATAGACAGACTTGGCAAAGCCGGATCATTTAATTATTGCTCTTCTTTCTCTTTTATTTCTTCTTCTTTTATCAACCAAAACAATGCTTCCAAAGTAAGATATTGCTAATATATAGCATTTATGTAAATTTACACCAATAAAATAATAGCAAATTCTACTATAAAAATATTATTTCTTGATCTAACAATAAATATTACGCATTGATCTCCAGTGAACAACAACAACAAAGACCGGTCCAAGAACAACATGAAATGAAGCCCACTATTGATGCCCAATCATCATACCCTACTACCAAAGCAATGAATACTGAAGAACAGCAAGAAACTCCAGAAACAAAAAAGCAAGGTATGATACTATATGTAAATATAAAATACTGCTCATTATTATTTATTTATTAAAATATTTTCTGATTTACGAATAATAAGATGAATCGACTAGTGGGCTTTTACGGTAAGTTTAGTAAACTATAATGTATAATCACAAAGCCCATTTTTATTAAAATAGATGAGGCTTTTAATAACATGTTTATAATAATATAATACAGGTTGCGTGGTGGATGTGGCTGTTTAACTGGTTGCCTCGCAGGAATGTGTTGCTGTTCCTGTTGCTAATTGGTATGTTTGTTTAGTAGTATTGAATTGTTATACTATTAATAAATACCGAATTACCATTTTTATTGATCATCAGCTTTCCCTTTCCTTATTCTTATAGATTACTCTTCAACAAGTTAGGAATCTCGCTTTTTTTTTCTTGGGTATTCATATTTAAATAAGTGTTACATAAACTTTTTTATGATTCTGTTGCACAATATATCCTATTTTCCTCCTTTTTCGCTGCTCTTCTTACAGAAGATTACATATTAACTACCTCCCTCCTCTTCTTGACATTTATTTATTGTTGTCAAACAATATTTTTTCCTTATGTACGTAGTATGAGGATTCATCGGCATAAGACATTATGAAGGAATTATCTTATCTTATTGACCTTCTTTTTTTTTTATATTTTATTGCTCATCCATATATTATTATTCTACCTCCCACTCTCCTGTAGTATCACGTGCTATATATTTATTATAAACTTTCTTGTCTTATTTTCACAGGAGTGTTATTGTTGCTACTTGGGCGCTTATTAGGAAATATGTGTAGAAAATAGAGAAGGGTATATCATTATTTTAAATTCCATGTGTTTAAGAAATAGCAATTATCGAAAACGCATTAACATTAAATAATTTTCCAAAGTAATAAAAAATACACTTTTTTACATATTTAAGTAACATTATATCCAAGATTTTGCAGATCAAGTTTTGTATCTGGCTATAGACATACCAAACTATTGAAAATTAGAGTATCCAACCTTGCATAAAAAGTGCTTCGAGCTGTTGCGGTCCTCAAAACCTGATCATAAGGTGAGCGAATTTATCTATTTCCCATTCTCTCCAGCTGACATGGCCACCTATGAATGCAGTTTACAAGGACTTATTGTTGGATTAAAAGAAAAAAATGCAGTAATAGAGCGACTTGTTGGAATATGTGGTAATGATTCCATGATTGATTTATTCCAACATGAAATTGCATTTGCACCAACAGGTAAAAAAAGAAACGAGTTATGTTATTATTATTTCGATCAAAAAAAAAACCTTTGAAATGCGTCCATTATATTTTTAACACTTTAAGTATTATAGTTCAAACACCTGTTGGACCTGCACGAAACGACGATGTTGTATTACGCCTTCAATCACGAATTAGTTCTGAACATGAAAAGAGTTTTAAGAATCGACAATGGTACCTTTGCATGCAAGGTCATCCAGAACCTCAGCGTGGCCGTACTGTCTCTGTTCGACCTCATGTACGCGTCGAGCTTAGTGGCGACGTTTTTCGATTTATGAAGTCACTTGGCTATAGGTATATAATAAATGGGGAAAAAAAGATACTTTGAATTCGTTAAAAACAGTATAATAATCATAAGAATTTACTAGCTATTCATTTGAAGTTGTACGCAAAGGTCATCTACTTGCATATGAACGATTATTACGAATTACAGTTAGTCAAGTGTATAAGGTAAATAACTTGTTGGGTCAATGTTATATATTCTACTCTAACCAAATGTATGCCTTTGTATGCGCGCGCATGTATATGTATGTGTTTTCTTATATAGTTGACAAAATTGGATGTATCAAGTGCTAGACTTGTGGATGAAGATATTTGGATGATTGAAGTTAATTCAACACCGGTGGCACAAGAACAAGTAAATCAAATGGCTGAACAGCTGAATAAATTCAAGTTATTACTAAATGGGTATGATAATCATAATGATGTATGTATTCAGACTTGCTAATGACTTTTTTTTCCTTTTTGTATTATTTAAATAGTATTGTTGATTTGGAATACGTCGACACTCGAGCATTACAAAACAAAATTCATTACACATAATTCATAATATCTTCCATGCCCTGCCTATCTATTACAAAAAAATCCCATCAGCACCATCATCTCCTACTCGTTTTTACAATAATAATAACTTATGCATTTACATATCCAACTTTTGTGAATTTTCGGATCTATTAATCCGATCCACTATTTGACCGCTTAGATAATCGACAGTGCTTTTCTGGTGTGACATAGATGAAGTAGTCTTTTTATATTTGGTGTATTCTCCAATAGAGAATAAAGGATACTTTGGTATACGCAATGCCGTATTAAAATATCAATTTTTAATCAATAAAGCTGTGATATATCATGATGTGTTATAGCAATTTATATTATGCGGGTACCTTAAAAACTCAAAATTCAAAAGCAGTAAAAAGTTCTGTACTTTTCTTTTACCACTTCATAATACCCGTACCAACTATCTCTAATGGATAATGTGATTCAAAATTACACTGTTTTAAAAAGAAAAACGCGATCCGATGAAGCTCTACAGCTCTTGAAACGTGTTGCATCACAGGTATATTGTATATTATATCCTCTGAAAAAAATACAACCTTTGAGCAACTGACCACTTTTTCTTTTGAATGATCAGGTCAAACCAATCATGCGTAAACGTGGCTGGAAAGTTGTTCACTTCTGTGAATTTTTTCCAACCAATCCCAATCTATTAGGTAAATAGAATGAGTTTTTTTTTCTATTCAGAATAAAGGAGAAAACAAATACATAATCGTGGTAAATGCTAAAAAAAAATATGGTTCTTGATTTTTGCATAGGTGTCAATGTCAATCGTGGATACAAGATCAATATCCGATTACGACCACACTATGATGATTCCGCTTTTCTTGAATATAACGATCTCCTTGGTACTATGTTGCACGAGTAAGAATATATAAATCATATATCTTTCTACCATGTTCATTATTTATTAACACAATTCTCAATTTTGAATAGGCTTACTCATATTGGTAAAAACCTCACAAGCAAACTCTTTATGATACAATTGATATCCTCCTTTTGAAACTAACCATCATTATCACTTGTTTTATAGTTCGAGTTCCCCATGATAACGTATTTTACAAAATTCTCGATGAATTAAACGATGAATTAGACAATCTCCTCATGACGGGTCAAAAAGGATACCTTGCATTTGACGGTCAAGGTAACAAGTTGGGAAATGGTCTTGGATCTACTTACGGTGATTCTCGGTCTCGTGCATTAGCTGCAGCTGAACAGAGAAGAAAAACTCAAGGAATGATGATTCCAGTTGGTGGTGTACGCCTTGGCGGTGAAAAGAAGAATCGATTAGAGAAGTCACTAACACCGGCACAAATGGCAGCACGAGCTGCGGAACGGCGGATTCAAGATAAAAAATGGTGTGGTGGAATGCAGTTAGAACAAGAAAGTACACCTAGTTCACCATTTTCTTCCTCATCAAAATCGCCAGAAGTTATTACTATTCCAGATAGTAGCGATGAAGAGAATGATTATGAGACTCATGGACAAAAACGAAGTAGAAACGATATCGACACTCATCCTCCAACTAAAAAACCAATCATTAAAATACCTGACACACGTCCACCTATCAATTCAAATTCAAAACAAGTATCATCATCCACATCAGAAACACGTATTCAACCATCGAAGCAAGAAGAGACTCAAATCGGGTGGATTTGTGGAACTTGTACTTTTCAAAACACACCTCTCATTTTGGCATGTGGAATGTGTTTTACTCAACGGCCAACTTCCCACACAGTCCAAGATACCATCCATCATTGGTCATGTCCTCAATGCACACTGTATAATGAATCATCAACAATTACATGCAGCGCATGTGATTACTCTCGATAAAAATGTGTATTTAAATATTATATCTACCCACTCTAATAATATCCAATGTTATTTTTTTTTACTAACTACAGGAACATATGTACATTCATTGGCTTTCTCACTGCATTTGAGAAACCTTCGTGGTAATGGTATGTTATCAAAGACTTGTCTATAGCTATTTTTTATAATAAGAAAAACCGTTAGTTTACTATTTCTTTATATCTTTTCACTGTGCATAATAAGGTCCAATTGCTTCATTACCTGGCGTGCGACTATTATTAGATTTATTAGAGTTGTTACTATCTTGTTGGATAACTCGTCCGAAAAAGTCAGTTGGCATCTAAAATTTATAAATTATGAGGGAAAACATTTAATAAATAAAAATGTACAAACAAATGTTTCATTGTATTCGTACCTTTACTGGTCCTTTATCTTCAGTTGCCTTTTGAACAATTTCTCTATAGTAATGATTTATTGGTTAGTGATATACTTTTAAATTATCCTAATTATAACTCTAATTAGGGGTCTTTTTACGTACTCGATAGTTGGTTTAGCCCGTGCTCGAGGTAATCCACTTTCATGACTTCTCGCAGCTTGCTCACGTCGACGAATAGTTTCAAGTTCAATCTATATTTATCGTTTAGTTATTGATACACCATAAAAAACACATAACAGAAACTAGATGCCTCTCTTTTATCTAAATACCTCTTGAGCAATGAGTTGGCGCACAGCGTATTGTTTGGGTAACACGGTATTAACGATACCTCCTGCTCCTTCAAAGTTCATGATTTGTTCCAATGGCCTAATAATTTCGATATGTTATTCAAATTTGCCCCTACTCATCTATCATTATTTTTATTGAGAAAAAAGAAGATACTTACGGATCAAGCTTGTAAACAAATTGTCCCTCCTCATTCTTTTCTTGTAAGAATGTTAAACCAAATTCAATCATCACATCAATCAGTCTAAACAACACTTCTTTTTCTTGTGCTTTGATAAGTTGCTTATTAACCTGGAAAGGAAAAAAAAGGTAAAACACAATTTTTAGTACGGTATTAGATCGCTTATGACGCATAAGGAAATTAAAATCGAACTTACTGTTCGTAGATCTGGAGTCATGATATGTAATAAACGAGGTGCAATTTCTGTGGCAATCATGTCCTTATGCAAAGTCCTTCGACGCTTAGGGTGAACGCCTGCCAAAAAGACAGAAATAAGATTTTCGTACGATTTCTTGGCGACAAATTGCTATTCAACATAAAAAATAGATCTAGTCAACATTTTATATTATTATCTTTTGATAAAAAAAAAGAGTAACAAATTACCTCATAGTCTACTCTGGGGTATTCAATACGTTCTTGTGCAGCGGAACCAGCAAAAAATCTATGAAAATTCACTGCGGGATATGGGAGATAACTATAGAGACTGTAATCATGTGTTTCATTGGTACGATGGTTGATAAGGTCATAGAAATTGAGCCAATCACTCATTTGAACAATTTTTTGACATCCAACATCATGATAACGCATTTTTGGATATGATTCAAAACAACCTAAGTTTATAATTTTTTTTAGTATTCTCATTTTATGAAATGGGGCTATGGTGATTCTGCCTTTACCTTGCATAATTCTTTCGATTTCTCCATTGGTCATAATTGAATCAGTGAGTCGTCCAAGGTATTTATTATTGATATCCACTGGAACTAAACATATAAAGGTTAGAAGCATCGAAAATTTACACATAAAATGTTGATCATTTTATCCCTTTTCCTTTTTTTCATTTACCATGATTGTGGTGATGTACTGCTGCCCGTTTTTGTCCACTGGATGCATTAAATATTTCATCCCATACAGAAAAGAGCGATTTTCCCATATCTTTGCGCCCCAATCCAGCATCCTCTAGCATTTCTCTCGTAAATACACTGCTTTTGCCGCGAATAAACTAATAAATGTATATTTCGTTAGTATTTTTTGATGTATATGAACATTGATACAAAAATAAACTACTATTCGCCAACCTGCAAAGTGTTCAGACAACTTCTAATATCACCATCTGTCATTTCTGCCAGCAGAGATAGTGCTCGGAGATCAGTTTCCAACCCTTCCTCATCACAAATTTCCTGGAGACGTTTAGCAATAGTTAACATAGGGATTTTTCGAAATTGGACCAACTGTGCAACAGAACGAAGTGGGCGAAGAACAGGTGCATACCTAATGTTACAAAACATGTTGGTAAATGTATGTTTATAACATAATCAGACTTTTGGTGAATCCACAGATACTTACAAATCATTACAAACACAAATGATAGGTCGTAAAAGTGGTGTAGCTTCTTTTCCTTTGCCTATGTTTTTTTATCATCCATGGCATATTTTAGTAAACCATTGATGAATTATTTGTCTCAGAAATTAAACATCTACCTTTCTTCTTTGTTTGTGATTGATTAATCTTCTCATCCTTTAATTCTGCCATTGCAAGCTGAACCAATTGCTTAATAAAACTCTAAAATATAGTAAGGGAAATAAATAAATATTAATAACCTAATCAATACAGTTACAATCACAATTCAAAGTATACAGTATTTTACCTCTCCACCACCTCCTGAGCTTGCACCATCAATTTCATCAATAATAAGACAGTTAGGTTTTTGATCCATGGACATGGTACGATTTCCATCTTTTGAAGAGACTGGTTCTCTGATGATGGCCTGCATCTCCAGAGCAGATTTGATTTTTGATCCTACCACTTCACCCGTTCGATCATCACTATTCAACCCCAAATTTTAGTATATTTTACCTTCTTCATCCAATTACAATTTGTTTCCTTTCATTCGATAGAATACCTTGCATTAATTTCAATGATATTGTAACCTGCATGATTAGCCACCACATGTGCTAATGTAGTTTTACCAAAGCCTGGAGGACCGGATATAAGCATAATCTAAGAGATAAATTGGTAAAAAACAGTAATTTTAATACAACGATCAGTCCAATGACTTGACAGACTTTTTGTTTTACCTTTCTATCAGGACGTTGTAATCTATCCTTGGGCTATATAAACATATATAATTAGTTATTATTCTTGGATCCAATGGAATATCATCGAGAAATCACACCTTCTCTGGTTTGTTGCCTTTGAAATTAGCATTGCCTCCAAAAGTATTTCGATAACTCTTGATGATCTTATCACGTTGGGTTTCCGATGGTGGAACAATACCAAATACACAATAGTCCCATTGCTTGATCCATTTTAAAACATCACGATTCACTCGCTGAAAGGATTATAATATTAATATCTACTTTTTTTCACAGATTTATTTTTACGTATTCACTACGTTACCTGATCACCTAGCAGATCTAAAAACCCCTTAGGTCTGTACTTTTCCACCCAAAGTTTTTCAGTCATAATAGGTTTAGTTCTGTGCACCCGCTTCCTTCGTTTTTGTTTTTTACCATCCTTATAATGTTCATACCCAAGCCTATAATCACAAATATGAGTATTAGATACCATCCTCTGAATCACATCTTCCTTCCTTCTGCATCTCTCTCTAATCCTGAGAGTATAAAAAATCTGTTCCCCTTACTGTTCATCTTCATCACGTTTTCGAACACGCGATTTTTGTTCTTCAATTTCACGTTGCATTTGCCATATTGGTTTTTCCAGTAGATTCATCCGTCTATGAACATGCTTCGATAAACCTTTGCCTTTTTCTTTTGTCTTTTGCTTGGGATCAATCTTGGGAAAATAGAAAGTCTTGTCAGTGGATGCACATATACTTGTTATATAACGACCTGTCGTTGGCGGCTTGGTGTAATCAATGGAGGGTTTTGATTTTATCGTCGCCGTCGGTTTCTTTACTGTTTTTGTAGGACGTGGTTTTTGGACGGTGACAAGCCCTCCATTTTCCAATGAAAATTGATGACTTTCCGGATTGACATTAAGATCCTTTTGTACGTTTTGGTTGAATACTTGGAATAATGGTGAATCGTCAAAGTCGTCGTCGTCAAGGTCGCCAAAACCAAAGTTTTCGTCGCTCATGTCTCTTGTTGGGTTATTATTATTATTATTCGTAGTAATGAGTGTTTTGTTGGCCTTTTCGATATCATCGATTTCCATAGCATTATCACGATTGGGTACTATATTAAAATTAGAAAAGAAGAAATATAAAAATCAGTAATAGCTGCTAAAATAATCATACTCTATTATTTTTTTAACAGTTCCTGAACAATAATTTACTTTGTTCCTGATTATTATTTCTACCAGCAAGGTATTCTTCAACACCAAGAATATTCTCTTGGTCCTCTTCAATCATTGCAAGCATCATATCTTCGTCATCGTCATCAAACTGATATCCTTGCATATAGTCATTAGGTCGTTCGGGATCGTCCATTATCAATTAAATATGGTAATATATTTAAAAAAAAACAGGAAAAGTGTAAAAAGAAAATTTAAACATACGCGAGAATCGCGTCGCGTTTTCTCAATCTTTTTTTAAAGACAAAAAATGTAAATTTCTTTATTTGGTAATTCATTCATCTTCTATTTCAAACTTTTAACAAAATTCCATGTTTACAAATACTACTAACTATTATATAATCCTACTTAATTATCATCGTGGATACACAACATCCACCTATTAATTATCAATACCAATGGTCAAACGCTTGGACAACTGGACTTGAGTGTTTCTTGCATTACCAACACCACTACCAACCGACAGGTTTTGGTTTTGGGTAGTAGTGGAAGTGGAAGAGGCGGAAGCATCAGGTACTACTTGAGGTTCTGACCATTGAACTTGAGTGTTTGTGGCTTCACCAATATTGTCACCAACCAATAAATCTTGATTTTGGGTAGTGGATGTATCACGTTTATTAGGACCTGACATTTGGACTTGTGTATTTGTCGTTTGACCAACACCGTTACCAACCGACAAATTTTGGTTTTGTTCACGGGCAGAACTGGACGCGCCTTGCTGTTCTTCAGGTATTGATGACTGTTCTTTGTCACTTGTTGCATTGTTGACAGTGCTACCAGCCGAGGATTTTTTATCTTGATCTTCAGATCCTGCTGTTTGTTCTTTGCCATTTGCCACACTCCCAGAATCATCAGCAGTCGATGAATTTTGACCTTGATCTCCACTAGGTCCTCCTGACTGTTTTTTACTACTAGTTACACTGCTGCTAGACTCAGTACTATCAACCAATGAAGTATCATGACCTTGGCTACTAGTAGATGTATCTTGTTGCTCTTCAATCATCGACGACTGATTACTGGTATTAGTTGCACTGCCAGCATTATTTTCAGCCAACACATTTTGATCTTGGGTAGTAGTAGCAGCAGCAGTGGACTTTTCAGTACAAGGTACTTTGCTGCCAACAACCGACGAATCTTGATTTTGGGTAGTAGTTACATCACGTCTTTTATGTTCTAACTTTTCCGTGAATGAATTACGAGTGATTGCATCAAGCGTATCAAGAGAATTTCGAGGTTCGTTTTGATGATTCTGATGCTTCTTATGATCACCGTGCAAGAGATCAGCTTCGGTTGAATAGATATTAGCATTATCATCATGCTCATAAACATACTTGACAGGATATTGACCATTCTCGCAACGCACATTTTCGTAAATGTCACATTCTCCTGTATACTTGTTGAACTGGTCTCCGGGATTACAAGTGAGGATAACTGGTTCGTTTGCATCATTACAACGATAATGCAAGGTGCACGAACCTGGAACCGGGGCATATTTGGGACCAGAGGGTGGAAATGATGGACATGTGTCAACAGGAATAGTTTTACCTTCATCTTCAGGATCTTCACGACGTTGAAGAGTAGCAGTAGTTGGAGCAGCAGAAACAAGGGAGAAACCAAGAAGAGCACCAGTGGCAACAGAAAATAGTCTCATGATGTTAACTGAGTTTTTCTTATATTGTTATCGATATATGATACAAAAAGAAATTAAGAGCGTTCAGAGAGATGTGTTTTGTGATAATAAGGATGATTTTTGGTTGACTTGACTCCCTCTATTTATATTTTTTCTTGGGATCATTATAACAATTTATAGATATCCCAAAGACTAAATTTTAGATTGACGACAAGGAGGTGCATCTAATTTTACGTTTTTATCCCATTTATTCGTTTATCTTGACAACTGCTGAGATAATAAAAAAGTATTTTGAGGCTAAGAAGTGATATGCACTTTTGGAATCGTTTTACATTTTGTTGTACAGTACACTGGAACATTTTTTTTCCTCGATAGAACTCAGGGGAGTAAAAAAGAATTCTATATTTTTCTTAATAGAATGTATGTAATGTTTATCTCAATAATGTGCCGATCAGCATTATCATAAATCGATTGGCAACAAAGCGTTATTAGTTATGAAATACTGTTGCAAGTAGCCACCAACAGATTGTATGACTTGAATTCTTTTATTCTATATCCAATCTTTTTAAACAATAAGTTCGTTTACATACAGGATTACCTAGTAGATCGATGTTATTAAGCAATAATTTAAAAAGTGTATTGTGATTTTTATCATTATCATGAGATAGCATAATATCGTTTTTTCTTTGTATATATTAGGTTGCAATATTGTATAGCCCATTCAATTATATAATCATTTTATACTCAATAATAAAAAGTGTAGCATATTTACGTGTGTATTTTTATTCATATAAACAATAGAACAAGGCAACTCCATTATTACGCTGTACTTTTCTGAGTATATATCCGATTTTTATTATAATAATACATGTGTAGACTGACAAAGTTATTGTTGTTATCAGCCAATGCCATATAATAAAAAAAACACAAAAAGACATAATAGATGTACGATACCGCACATCATCTATTATACATAATTTTCAAAGCAACGTAATATTCACCGGATTTATGTTATATGGTAGACACCGTTGTTATTTATACACAAAATATATCATTATTTATTATTATCTTAAAGATATACCAAAAAAAGACGTTCACTTATTAATTATAATATACGTACGTAATAAAAAAATAAAAGTTTGTTCAAGAGCATTCCTGATAAAGTTTTTTATATACCAGATATAAATCAAGATCCACATTTCTTTATTTAAAGTAGTAAGTATATCAAATTCATTTTGTGCTTTACGTAGATGATGTGTTATAATAGGATTTAAATGACTACATTAGCTGTCGTTATATGGAAGCAATCATTTTTAATATGTTCCGTCTCCAACGACGACTTTTTAGTCTGGTTCCTAGTACGCGTCTTCTTCGTAGTTGTCAGTATAATCGTCACTACTTCCATCACTAACGATATCGCCATCAGGTTCAGTCTCAGCCTCAGCCTCCTCAGTATCGGGATCCTTGACTTCATCGCCGTTATCTTCAACAACCTCTTCATCGGTATCAAATCCAACTTCATTATTAAAGTAATCGAGTTCATCCTTGTTGTCAACTGGAGGTGTTTCAACACTATCTTCATTAACAGCGACAGGAACACCGTCATTCTTGTTTTCGTCGTCTTCAACAACAACAGGAACTACATCAGTCTTGTCTTTGCCGCCTTCAACACCTGCAGCAGGTTCATTATTAGTTTCTTCATTATCACCTTCAACATCAACAGGAATTTTATCAACTGTGCCATTGCCTTCTTGTGCAGTAGAATCCAGGTATTCAGGATCGTGTTTAACGAAGAGAAGTCCATCCGCAGTGTTGATTAATCCAGCAGGTGAGTCGCCTGCTGAATCCACTTCAAGTGAACCAAGAGTAGAATCATCTGTGGAAAGGCCACCCATGCCGGCACCATTTAAAGTACCTCCACCCACGATAATACCACCATTATCATCAACAATAACATCATCAGGAGCGACACCGTCACCCTCAGAAACAGCACCACCACCCTCAGGAACAATACCGCCATCAACAGGATCAACACTGCCATTATTTGAAACGGCATCCTCAGCAGCAGGACCAGGACCACCATCTGCAAGATTATCAGCCACGTGAGTAGTGTTGCTTGGATCTTGACGTTTGTCATAACGGCTACCAGGATCAGTCATATCATAAAAGTAATTCATACCAAGTACGTTTTGGTAATGACGAGCAGGAGCTTCTTGTTCAGGACGTACAACTCCTGGGGCTCCCAAGACAAATGAAAAGGTTAACAAAGTAGTCGTTGCCAAATGAAATAAACGCATTTTGACAAGATTGGATCAAAAAGAAAGGATAGGAATAGGTAAGAAGAATAGAATGGCAATGAATTTCTCTTATTTTTTTTTTTTTTACTTCAACTCATCTATACGATATTGGCCTTTATATATTATTATGGGCATGATTATTGTTCATTACTTGTTTTTTTATTATGATCAAAATAAATAAGATCCACTATGCATTTGAACACAACAATAATGACACTAATGAAATCAAAATCAAAACAACATATAAACTTTTAATCTATTATATACATTGACAACTACAACTACCACAAATACGATAAATAATAGAGAGGAGAGAGGTTGGTATTCATTTTTGTTTTGTTTTGTAGATGTCAAGAGAATTTACAATCTAAAGAAATGGGAGTTCATGCAAGTAATAAAATCATTTTTTTAATCGAGGAAATAAAACAGGCTCTCTATTTTCACCTAATGGAGTTTCGCTTTGCTCTTGTTGGGGATATGCATCAAGAAGTGATCGCTTCTCTGAAGGAACACCCAATCGTGTTAATAACGTATTCATCTTAGAGGGTAATACGGGTTGTAAAAGAATACCAGCAACACGACATGATTCAATAGCATGATAGATAACTTGATCAAGACGTTCCTTTTGAGATGGATCTTTTACTAAATCCCATGGTTTATTGTCTTGGAAATTTTTGTTGGCCTAAAAAAATAACGACGATCCATCCATTAGTTTTGTTGGATGTAATGTTTATATATATGACATACATATGTTGGGGAGTACAACAAGGAAGAAAGAAAGCTTGTTTTAGAAGATAAAGGGTATGTGGTGATTATATTTACCTCGGCTAACATGTCAAAAACAGCAGAGATACCTTTACCAAATTCACGTGATTCAAAAGATTCATCGAAGATGCCTAGAACATCATAATAATAATCAATATAAACAAATCAGGCTAAAAAAAATTGTTGCTGTTGCTATTTACCTGGTAATTCTGCAAGTTTTGTGCGTAGGGTCTCATCGCGTGCATCCGAATTCTTTGGTGTAGCAGGAATGGTAGCATTCGGATTTAATGAAGGAGCAGTACATCGATTCAAAAGATTGCCCAATTGACCAGCTAAATCCTTATAACGCTTAATAATATTTTCTTCAGAATAATCTATTAGAAAAGAGGAAAATCAGCTACGTGTATGTATACATGAAAAAAAAATTTTTTGTTTGTAATAATTGATTATAGTTTTATCGATTGTTTATTTATTTGTTATTATTATTAAATTCTTACCTCCATCATCTGCAAAACCACCATCTCGGACCAAATAGTAACGCACTGGATCTACACCATAAGTATTCATGACTTGAAAGGGATCGGCCACATTCCCCCGACTTTTTGACATTTTCTGTTTCCCCATCGTCCAATGGGCATGAGCCAAAATTTGCTTGGGTAAAGGTAACTGTGCAGCCATCAAGAAAGCAGGCCAGTAAATGGCGTGAAACCGAACAATATCTTTTCCCACCACGTGTACATCGGCAGGCCACGCGTTTGTTATTTTGCTGTTTTGTGTACCCTCACCCTTGTTATTCTCTGTTGTGATCCATGGGTATCCGTTTACAGTCAGATAGTTTGTGAGCGCATCAAGCCAAACATAAATCGTGTGACCTGGATCGTTGGGTACCGGAATACCCCAATCCAATCTGGATCGGAGCCGAGAGATCGAAAGATCGGCAAGGCCTTGTTTAATCCATTGAGTTACTTCATTTTTTCGATTACTAGGAACAATGGCTAAATATGAAGAAGAAGAAACGAATTAAGTATAGCGTTCATTTATATACAGAGAGAGATGATCGTGATGAGTCAATTTACCTGTAGGATTATCATCAATCCATTTCAATAAGGGTTCTTCAAATGCTGATAATTTAAATTTATAATTTTCTTCTTCAGTCCACTCTACACGTTGACCAGATTCAGTGGCTATCTATGAATTATATATTTGCTGTAAGTGGCTAGAATCATATTTAATTAAAATGATTCAAATGGAAATAGAATATATGACAAACCATGATTTTTTCACCCGTCTTTTCATCCACTGCTTCTTGAACTTGATTAGATGCATAAAATGCTTCATCTGACACTGCATACCATCCTTCATGTTTTCCTTTATAAATATATCCTTTCTTTTCCAATTCGGTCTATGTTGTTGTTTATATAATTAGAATGAATTGCCCTTATTATCTTGCATGCTTCTCTTCTTTCTTTCTCTCTATTTTGATGGAGATACACATTGCATTCAAAAAATGTATATACCCAAAGTGCAGCCACAGCTTTAGCATGTCTTGGTTCTGTAGTTCTTATAAAAGAGGTATAACTGATATCAGCAGCATCTGATAATTCTTTAAAACTTTTGGACACTTGATTACAAAATTCAATAGGTGGCGCATTATTTTTGGCAGCTGCTTGTTGAATCTAATATGTCGTTATGGTGGTGTTGTCAGTGTTTCTTGTTCGTCAATGAAGAAGGAGATGATAATAAGGGGAGGGGTAATAAAAAAAAAAGGGTGCAAGCAGGAGGAAAACGGATATATAAAACCTTACTTTTAAACCATGTTCATCGGTCCCGGTGCACAAGTATGCATCGGCACCTTTTAATGCATAGTACCTTTTCAGTGTATCCGCAATTACGCTGGAATATAAGTGGCCGATATGCGGGACTATAGCAAGAAAATAAAGTGTTATTTGATATATTAAGTGAAATAGAAACTTTAATCACGTCTTGTATCCAACCGCTATTATTATTATCACTATTATTAAAGTTTTACAAGCAAAGAATAAACAGTTGAAAATATATACCAGCATTCACGTAATAAATGGGTGTTGTAATAAAAGCAGTAGAATGCTTCATTCTACGTTGAATTCGTGTTCCATGTCCAAATAATAGAGTTGTCTTTCTAATGGTGAATCGAGAATGACTTGTCATTTTTTATTATAATAAAATAAGAAAATATGACAAGGGGAATTTTATATGAAATAAAACAAACAGCTTATTTTCTAGGTCAAAGCAGGTTGCGATTGATACACAAAAAAAAAGTTCTTTCCCCGTGCAAAAACGTTTTTTTTTTTGAGTTCCCGTCTGTGCAGGCAAGGTAGTCTAGTTAGTAAGAACTTTGTTAGTGGCAGTTGCTATGTGTTGTGTGTAAAGTTATATAGTGAAAAAAAAGGGTTTTCTTTTTTTCTTTTTCTTTCTTTTTCTCTACTCTTCTCTTGTCCTTTTTGCTAAACACTCCATTTGGGCTGCTTTCCCTTTTCTTAATTTTTTTATTTCTTTATCAGCAAAAAAAAACCTTTTTCTTCTCTCTCTTATAAATATTATTATAAATATATAAAAAACCATGGCAACCACTGCCACAGGTGGTCTTCCACTCGTTCCGTTTTCTCCACTTGCTAAATCGACCCTAGTGTCCAAGAATGCATATGCCGAAGCGAATCAAAAGTTAACCGAAGCAAAACAAATGAACCCACAAGTATCGGTGGCGACATTAAGACGACTCATTGAAGATACGCGAGTAGAACAACGAAAAGTCGATACGTATCAACAGCAAATGAATTCCGTCCAAGCGGCCACCGCTTTTAATTGGGACCCGGACGTTTTAGCTCGACAAGTAGCTGCGATTGACTGTCAACTCTATGCCAAAGTGATTTTGAAAAAGAAATGGCTTTGTCAAATGGACAAGAAACAATCTAAATTGGTCCATCTCGTTGACTTTCATCGTTACCTTACTCATAGTTTTGCTCATCAGCTTATCTATTGGTCGGAGCTTGCACAGAACACCAACAACAACGCATCAAGTAGTAGTAATAGTCATAGTTATTCGAACGTGATACCACCTGTACACCCAAAAGATAATTTGGTCAGTCATTTGGTCAAAGTAGCTTACCTTTTAGTCCACGTTTATCGTGATATGAATGGATTTGCAGCCATTATGCGTGCTTTGATGTTACCCGAAGTACGTCGACTTCGTAAGTTATGGCAGACGTGTCCATCACGAACACGCGAAATGTACCGCGAACTCGCACAAATCATGTCTCCGTCTAAAAATCATCAAGCGTATCACGATCTGATGCAACGCAAGATCGAATTGTTCCACCCCCACTCTTCCAATGGTTCCACCATTGCTGTCCCCTGGATTCAACCTCATCTCTCGGAAATCCAGTCCATCATGAAAGAATATACCGCTGGTGATCATGAAGAGAATTATTATTATTCTCGTGCTTCTCGTTTAGGTGAAAGTGTCTTGTCTGCACCAGGTGCTCGAAAATTGTCCATGGTTATTGCCGTTTTGGAACTTTGTCAAGTCAATTCAACCACGGAATCAGCCGATTTGATTGAAGAACTTTCCAGTAAAAATTCAAGACGTATGTCATTCAAGCCAGTGCAATTGGATGGGCTACGATCGACTGTGATTCCACCACCTGATTTGAATAGGTTACTGCCAGGTGATGCCGTTGCGCATCACTGGTTGGTTTCGCGAGTTTATTTGACCAAGGATCAGTTGATCAGTGAGAGTATTGAAGTGGAATCTTTGAAACCAGGCGAGACATTGGCATGTGATACCGAAATAGAGGAAGAGGAATTGTTGGAACGAGATATGGTCGATACTGATGCTGTATTAGGAGCTATTCCCTCTAATTCACGACGTGCAAGCTTTACTTTGGATGATGATGAAGATGATGATAATAGTCACCATGGGGATCCCGTTGCCTTGGAAGCACCATCATCATCCATTGTACCTGCATCTGTACCAAAATTAGAGCGACAACAACAAATGTTGCCAACATTGCCACAAGTCCCAATTACTCTGCCTGTAGAAGTATCTGAACCCATTGAACAAAAACAACAAGAGGAAGAACAACAAAAACAATTCAAGACAGTGGATGAAGATCTTCAAAATATATGGGGCAGCCCAACTGAAGAAGAAAATATCAAGACTTTAGATAAAGAGGGAGAAGGAGTATTACCTGCCAATGGTCATCATCATCATGATCAACACAAACGAGAAAAGAGTTTGACAAATCAATCGACCCAATCTGGATCCACGCATCAAGATTCATCTGCAACGAACCAAACCAAGAAATCACGATTATCTCCTACAGCACCAGAATTTGTTCCATCGCGTAAGCTATCTACTAGTGGTTTGACTGATTTTCCATCTTCAGTTGTAGTCTCACCAGCCTCCTCTATTCAAGATGTGCGGGAACTTCCTGCACCTATTGTAGAAGAAGAACAAGAACAACAAGAAAGTCGACAGGATCAAGTCGTTGTGGTTCAAGAAGACCAAGATGATCCAGAAGAAGAATGGCGTGGTTATTTGTATTATGAAAAGAATGGTGAAACGGAATCCGAAACATGGAGAGGGTATCCAAGTCCACCTTCGGAAAGTAATAATAACAGTGTCAAGGAAGAAGGAGGAGAAGGAGAACGACGTACGTCGACATCACCGTCTGAAAGCTCTGAAGAATGGAAAGGTTACACAGCTGCCAGTGCAGAAGCTGATTGGCAAAGAGATATTGATCTTCAGGTACAGCATCGTGATTGGCAGGGGTATACATTGGAAACATTGAATGAGGATGAATTAGACTCAAGTACAATGATGGACGGTGAATTTGAAAAGTCTCGACAAGCAAGGCGTCAAGAAGATCCTATCGAAGCTTTCCGTCGACATCAAGAACATAAAAATAATAATAGTAATAATAATAATAATCGGTGGGCAAACAAACTTCATTCATGAACGTAAAAATGCTTTTTTTTTCTTTTAAGCTTTTCTCCTCCCTCTCTTCCTCTTTCTTCCAAACAACACATATCAAACCACATATATCTATACATCTTTAAAAAAATTCAATCTATCCAACCACATCCCTAAAATATACACATCCAAATGTCCTTTTTTTCTCTCTTTTTTTTATATATCTACCCTATACCCATTCTTTTTCCCTTGTGATTGTGTATGTGATGATCATTCTTTTTTTTATTATAATTATTGACCTGTGTGCAAGTTGATATGCCTTGTAACAATGTTTTTTTTATTCATAATATTACAAAACATTCATACAGCATCACACACAAGTACTTTATATACATCCAATTTTTCTTTTCTTTCTACCCATCTTCTCTTTTATATATATATATATATAAACAACACAAAAAACAAACCTTTTTCGCACTATTTAACTAATTTTCCCCATTTGACACATTTATTCCACCTTTTATTTTTTTTCTCTCTTTTTATTATTACGTGCGTTAAAGTATTATATATTTTTTTGACATCAATATATACTCTTTATATATAAATATAAATATAACGTTTTATTTTCATTTGATATTATTACATTTATTACTATTATATATATACATTTATGGTACTTCTTTCTCATTAATATGTTTATTGACTTCATCAATCACCACATTCAATCCAAACCGTCTTCCTTTGTTAAAGAAAAGTTGAAATAGGGTAAAGAAAAAGCAAAGCTCAATCACACCAGCCAACATACCATATGTATCGGCATTGACAGAATAAGTGAGATGATGATTAGGATAAAGCATTGCACGAGGACCCTTGACCAATCCTTTATGAACAATCGAATCGAGGCCAAGCATGAATAGATAGGCACCTAGGAATGACGTTAAAAAACATACTGCAAAAAACTCTATAAAGAAAAGTGTAACCACAGCAGCAGTGCCAAAGCAAAAGATGGAAATGACATGTCGGAGTGCAATCGAATCACCAAATACGAGATCATTCTTCCATGACAATGCAAATATTGTTATAACATAACCAACGAATCCTTTGTATATACAAAAAATATATGAAGAGAAGGAGGAATAAGTTACAATGGTGATATTAATAATTAAATATAAAGAATAGATTATAGTGTTACTTACCTCCGAGTCCTAGGTACATGGTGGGAGTATAAAAGTATATGGCAACTGCTGCAAAAAGTAAACCCGTACCATAACATACAAGGGAATATAAAAGAGCCTGATTTGAATAAACATATCCTGGCATAGAGTCTTCTCCTGCAATGAGACAGATCCAGGCAATAGTAGCTGTCATAATATCATATGCTTAATTAGTATATACATGTATTCTCGTACACTGTACGTAGGATGGTCGATATTGTTTATATAAAAAATATACGTTACCTCCAATAATAAATCCAACGATTGCAATTGTAAGAGTAAAGATACGAAATCCAAAAGTCATCAAAAAAGTTCCCATAGCCATGAGAAAAGAAGCTAAAACAGCAATATGGGCAGGTATTTCGCTTGATCCATTGAATGGGTCCTCATAATCTATCATTATTATGATAGAGAAGAAATCAGTCACTTGAACATATATCCAGGTGTCTAACCTCTTGAAATATATTTATATATTATACAACTCACCATAACGATAATCATAATTACTCATATTATTTCTAATGTGCTGACACATAGGATACTCAGGATCAGTTGGCTTACACAGATCCCTTGTTGTAGGTTGTATAGTTTGACAATCCAAAGCGTAGACCGTCGCCATAATATGACACATAAACAAGAATACCATTACATAATGACAATAATAAGAATAACATTGGTATTTTATCATGATGATAACTGAGTGGCCGTTTTTTGAAGAAAGAAAGAAAGAAAAAAGAAGAAAGGTTTTTATTCGATATAAATGTCAAATGTAATCTTTTGGGAATGGGTTATCAGGATATAGGTATTTATAAGGAAAGTTGGTAAGGAGAGGATTGGTTGCATAAAAAAATAGTCACATGGAAACCAAAATATATGCCAAATGACGCTTGCTCGTGTTTGGTGTTCTTTGTTTTATATTTCTTTGATACTAGATCCACACATAATAACAAATAACACAATGTCAAAAGAGGAAATTAAACAAGAATTAGCAAAATATGAACCTAATGAGGAAGAACGAGCAGCTATCAAATCAGCCGTATTTAACTTTATTAATCTCGGTAAAAAAAGAAAATGTCAAAGAAAAAAAATATGGTTTATTATATATGAAATGACCCAAACTTTATATATATATGCTCAATTGCGTTCCCCATTTTGTTTATTATAACAATCAACTATAGCAACGGCTGGTGCTGGCTCACTTGGTTTAGCAGGACATTTTTGGAGTAAGGATTTTATATATTTTTATAAAATAAAAGAGAGACCATGTTTGTATACTAGGTTTTTGACATAAAATTAAATTAGATAAATCGCGTGTTGCAAGTAAGCGTACAGGCATTCCAACTATCCGTAACTATCCAATTTTTGTTTTTTTTTGGGACAAGAGAATGGAATATACGTATCAAATACTAATCATGGATAGGGGGATGAAACTATATATTAGTTGGTTTTTTTACTGGATTAGCCTTAGGCGGTGCCTTAGGAATGGATAAAGGGATGCGAACATTAAGATCCAAATTACCACACGATTCGAAATTATTGGAGATTATTCGAGAAACAGATCAAATACGTCATGGATCCGTAGTTCCTTTAGAAGGAGCCCCTGTCGCCACCCATCCACAAGAAAGTAGTCATCCTGTGGATAAAATTGATGCCTTTGTTCCTGATGAAAAATCCACTTAAAATGATGATATGTATATTCGTTTGTAAATATATTCTTTAACTATGATTATATATTATGATGATTATATTTTTATTTTTGTTTATCAAATATGAAAATAATGGATATAGAATATGTGTGTTTGTGTGTATGTGATCTCTTTTTCGCTTACTCAATTACAAATACTAAAAAAAAATAGATAGAAAAAGAAAAAAAAACCCCCTGCATGAACAACAAATAAGAAAATAATAATGAAAGGTATATTCTAAAAATGGAGAAAAGAAAATGGAATAATGAAGAAAAGGGATTATGGTTGTTGTTGTTGCTGAATATGTGATTCAGTATTATAAGCAAGTACACCCGTGATCCAGCCTTTGGCATACTTGAATACTTTGGCCGATCCTTCCAATTTTGAATATCGAAGACCCATGACTTGATTCGAAGCAATAAATGCCTCAATAGTAAATAGAACAGTACTTTCTTTTTCTTGTTCAGGATCTAAAGAAGAATCCGAGTTTGGCTGTTGTTGGTCCGACGATTGTCCTTGTCCTTGTTGAGAATGAGAGGGTTGTTGCTGTTGCTGTTGTTGGGAATGATGGTTTTGATGGTGAGACGAATAATGTTGAGTAGATGAATGTAATTGAAAAGATTGTGACCAAGGCATCATGACTGTATCTTGTTGATGGGTAAATGGCATGGATAATCGTTTAAATGTTCGACTCCAACGATTAGTACTTGTACTATTATTACTCAACAAACTACTTCGTTGACCTGGTCCATCAACTGTTGCTGCAGTTGCAAAGGATGCATTTGTATATTGATCTTGTTGTTGCTGGGATCCATGCCCTTGTTGATCTTGAGAGGATGAATGTTGATTATTCAACATAGGAGTCGAAGAACTAGCAGCTGTTTTTGTTTTATTTTTATCCCTTAATCCATGGAACCATGACCCACTTCCTTCATTATTATTCCCATTATGCATCGTCATGACACACGTCAATCTTAATGGATTATCGTGACGATAAGTAATTCCCAACAATTCACACGCAGCACGTACAAGAATCACCATATCACTTTCGGACCCTTGAATTTGATAATAGGTTAATTGATCCTTGGCCACCCTTTGATATAATTGTGATAAACTCAAAGTAGATGCTGTCTTTTTTAACTTTTGTTGCTGTTGTCCATTACCATGACTATTATTATGATTGTGGGGCATTTTGAGTTTACGTAATAACCGATGAAAAGGTGAATGGATTTCTGCAGAAGGCAAAGGCTGCAAATACGCTTGTTTTAACTGCGCCCTGACTTTTTTGATCAATTCCTTTTGCAAGACTTCTTGAGCCTGTACGACTTCGTCTCGTCTGGAATAAGGTGTATAGTGCATCGATCGGCTAGTGAAATAAATCGACGGATTGATCGGGTGATACAGAATGGTTTTCTTGACGTGACACCCGCGTTGTTTTTCTTCTTCCAAGTCTTTAAGGTACCGCTGTCGAGTCCGTTCACGATCCGATGTCAATGGGAAATAATCTCGGTCCGTATCCGCAAATAGGTCCGGTAAACGTCCATCGTCATTTAACCAAGCATCTTCTTTTAATGCCAATCGAATCCCCAATCGTTTTCTTCGATCCACTGATAAACATTTACGAATGGTTTGTTGTAATCCGGGACTAAACGTATCTGGCATTGGGTATTGTCCACTGATGACTAATTTTTTCAGCTGATCCGGATCTTTTTAATAATAATAATAGTCAATTTCATGGATTAATATAAATAAATAAAAATACGCCCACAATCAATGCCAAACAGACCCCAGCAACAATTTAATATATATATAAATTATATTATTTTGGTTAGTCGAGTTTTTTTTTTAATATCCATAATCCAAATCTAATAGAGCTGTATCAGATTTTTCTTAAATGTAATATCTCTTTCTCTCAAGTCTGGTCTGTGTAATCCCCCTTTTTGTTATATTAATCATTTATCAACTTACTACGAGCATGTGCAAAAGGTTCAAAACCAGCCGTCATACGAAATAGTGTCACACCTAAACACCAGCAATCTACTTCAGGACCAGTATATCTTTGACCTGAAAAGATTTCAGGACTATAATATAACATAGAACCTAAAAATAAAAATAAATTAAAATATAGATCATATCCATCGTGAAGACAAGGGGGGGAAGAGGATGTTTTGAATATATAGCTCCTTGAAACAGGAAAATAAATAAGTATATAGAGTATATATATTAATTACCACAGAGCGTTTTTAATCTTTGGTGCCCGAATCGATTCCCCAGTCCAAAATCAGCCAAACGAATTTGACCGTCTTTCATCAATAAAATATTGGGTGTCTAAATAGATATATTTTTATTATTATCATTCTATTACCATTTTAAAGTAAAATGAAAATACCCCTCACCTTAATATCTCGATGAACAATCCATTTCCTATGACAATGATCTACAGCGGAAACTACTTGACGAAAAATAGCCCGTGCTTCTGTTTCGGTTAAAGCCCCATGCCTAGATCGTTGTAAATGTTCATCCAAATTGACGCCAGGTACATACTCCATGACCAGATAAAGCGTTTCGGCAGTTTCATATGTTTCATATAGATGGATCACGTTTTTATGATCAATTAATTCCATCAAGGTCACTTCACGTACCAATCGAGACATGACGCGATATTCATGTTCACGTTTATCAATGATCTTTTATATAGAATGGGAAAAAAAACAGGGAATAGGTAGAAATAGTAATTTCCTTATTGATTAGTGTATATATGTAAATTTCCCTTCCTATTTGTTGTGGTTGTTGTCATTTATGCATTTCTTGTAATAAAAAAAAATTGGGACCAATTTTTTCGTGTAATCCTTTTTTTCCTCCCCCAATTTTTGTTTCTTAAAAGAATAGATCGACCCGAGGTTTTACCACGAAAAAAAAAAAACCAACCAAGAAAAAAGGGGTGCGTGTAAAAAAAAAGAAAGGGGAGAAAAGTAAAAGACGATTGAGGAAAATATCTCTCACCTTAATAGCGAATCGTTCACCTGTAATATAATGTTCTGCCAACATGACAACACTGAATTTACCATGTCCGATCTGTTCTAAAAAGTTATAATTGCCAATACCATGAATTAGGGTATCTGTTGAAGGTGGGTATTTTTTCTTTTTGGAAGAGTGTGGCGGCGGCGGAGGTGGTGGTGGAGGGGGTGGTGTAGGAGGAGTTGGTGTAATAGGTCGACCATTATATTGACGAGGGTACGATCGACGAGATGAAGCAATGGATCGTTGATCGTCTTCTCGTACTGGTGGTGACTGTGACGGTTGTAATGAATGCGATTGTTCCTGTTGTTGTTGTCTCGGTAAGAATTGGGACTGACGCCGACGTAACTTTGTTCGTAACTGATCGGCGACAGTCCGAAGTGGCATTGAGATTTTTTTTTACTATTGAAAGAAAAGGAAAAGAAAAAGAAAGAGAAAAGAAACAGAGGTTGGGTTCAATAAGTTCAAACAAGAGGTTGCTTTTTGGGGGAAAAAGAAAGAAAAAGGGCGTACAATAATAACAATCAAGCGAACAACAACAACAATCGACTTAAAAGTTAATCCCGGCTTATACTTTTCTTCTAATTATCATCTTATCACTTCTGAGAGATATACTTTTTTTTCTCTTGCCTTACACGACTTTTATGAATCTTATATATATAAGAAGCTCTCATTCATGGCATTAGTGACCCACCACAACAAATTAAAAAAGCACCGACTAGCTAACTATATAACACGAGGCACGACATTCGGAATGAATTCAAAAGCTATCCTGCCAAAAAAAAAAAAAAAAAAAATAATTAAAAAAAGAAACTTTTCATTGTGCTATGAGTGTGTGTGCTTTTTTTTTTCTTTGTTTGAAAAGAAGGAATGGGGGGAAGGGAAGGGAAGGAAAGATGAACAAGAAGAAGAAACGATGGTTTTATATAAATATATTTAAAAATATATGAAAAAGAGAAAAAAAGATGTGTGTGATAATAAAAAGCTAATAATAAAACTAATAATAATAAAAAAAAAGTAGTTGAAATGAAAAAATATGTGTCAAAATGGGGATGGGTTTGTGTTTGTTGGAAATGAAAAAATATATAAAGAATATATAAATATATAAATATAAATATATATACTAGAAGAAGAGATAGAAAGATTTTTTTTAAATGATACAAAAATAAGGTACGTAAAAGAAGTGTTTGTTTGGATATTATGTTGAATATGGAATTGGAATGAATAGATGAATAAGAATAAATGAATGGGATGGAGGTGAAATGATGATGATTATGATGATATAGGATTACTTGTTTAAAAGAAACCATCATCATCATCACCACCACCACCGAATAAACCATTCTGTGCCAACGTATTTTCAAGATGTCCAGAAACATTTTTTGATTTTTCTTCATTTCGTTTCTTATCCATTTTTTTGGTTGTCAAAGCACCCATGCCTTTTAAATAATCCACTAATCGTTTATGACTATTGGATTTGGCCAGTTCCAAAGGTGTGGGGACACGCTTCGATACATAAGCATTCATATCACATCCAAAACGTTCCACTAATAAAGTCACGACTTCTAAGCGTCCTGTTCGTGATGCCCAATGAATCGGTTGTTCTCCTCGATGATCGCTTTGATTTGCTGGGATACGACATGAACGAATGAGGAAACACACCAAGTCCGTATGACCCGATAAACTTGCATAATGTAACGCCGTAGCACCTTTTTTTTATAATGACACGAATCATGATGTTATGAGTATCACATTTTTAATTATGTCTTTGAGTCTCGATCATCCCGAATGTGTAGCAACAAAACTTACCAATACTATCAACTTCAAGATTCAGGGCGCCCTGAGTATATCCAACAATAAATTCCACCACAGCAGCATGACAATGCTCAGCAGCGGCATGCAAAGCGGTCTTGTTACGTGGTCCTTGACCGCGAGCATGGATGAGATCTCCGCCTGCTTGTACTAACTTTTGTAGACCGGCAAGCCATCCGACACTTGCTGCAAGATAACATGGTGTTACCTATAGCATCCATCATTATTATTATGAAAGAAAAAAAATGTATAAAGTGGGAGGAGTAGTAAAAGAAAAAAAAAAGGGTTAAAATTTTATTTAGTTTAAGCTTTTTAATTTTAATCGCATCTCTTTTGTTCTCTCCTTTTTTTTTTCTTCTTCCTTCCTCCCTTTTTCGCATGATTCATTACCTTATCTTCTTCCAATTCACTCATCGTCATAGCATTCGGATTAGCACCTTGTTGTAAAAGTAAATCTAAAGCACCAGGAGCTTTTGTGACAATTAAAGCATGGATCATGCCATAGCCATATTTGACAGCACTTGATGTAGGCGATTGTTTAGCAGTGTTAGGTGAACCTCCACGTCGTAAAAAGTTACTAATGATTTTTTCAACGGTCACGTCACTGCCTTTACTTTTTGCAATGGTATCCCATAACCCATCCGATCCACCAAACATCAACGGATCAACGCGTCGTTGTTGGATCATGGAAGAACCTGTATAACCTGCTGTCGAAGTGGTTGAACGTACAGGTGTCATGGGAACTGAATAAACAGAGGTAGCGGACGAAGAGCCCGGTCCTGTACCAGCACCATTTCCTGATAAATTGGAAGAGGTGGTGGAAGGTGAAGAATAAGAGGAATGAACAGATGGATTATGACGTAAAAAATTACGTCCTTGTTGTCCTTGTCCTTGGTGGTGAATCGAGGATGTATCGGTCGTATGATCGGAGCCCACACTATAAATACTATTGGTTCCAGCATGACGTATGGGGTGTTGTGGAGGTGAACGTAAAGTATTATCAGCCAATGACATGGTAGCTGTTGAAGCTGCAGAAGAAGAGACAGAAGATACAGAGGAAGGTAATGGTGTACCATTCCAATACGATTGAGGTGGAGGTGGTACTTGCTGTTGTTGTTGTTGTTGTTGGTAATGATGTAAAAGAGACGATGCTGTGGATGACGATGATGACCGTGAAGGCATGGCACCTCCCCGACCATTACTATGATGGGATTCAAAAGTTGAATCTGAAATAACGGAAGGTTGTGGACTGGTAGGGGTTAAGGGATACCCTGCCAAAGGTGGCTGCTGTAATCTTTGTTGTGGTGGTGAAGCAGGTGTAGGTGGTAATGGTTGGTGTGAAGGTGGAGGAGGAAGTGCTTGTTGAGGTGGTGGTGGAGGTTGTGTAGTGGTAGCATTATTATGTACTGGTGGTGGAGGTGGAGCTGTAGTAGGTTGTTGATAATGTTGGTGATAAAGTGAAGAAGAAGTAGAACCTGAAAATGTAGGAAGTTCACTCAAAGTATCCGATTCAACAGATAAAGAGCGAGATCGTGAAGTTGTACTACTACTTGATTGAACAATATGAGTTGCTGATAAAGTGGAGTTGGAAGTAGTAGAAGTTGCAGTGGGTTGCTGTGGTGGTGATGAAGGAGTTGAAGATTGTTTACTCAAATAATCAAATTTCTTTTTGAAAAATTGCATTTCTCGTACTGCTTTTTCATATCGTCGCTGATGTTCCCCATTCATGGATTTAAGTTGATCGTTTTCTTGTTCAAGGTGTTGTGTACGTTGCTGTAACATGGTAACCAAACGATCTTGATCAGTTAATAATCGTTTAAGTTCAATTTTTAAAACTTGTCGTAAATTATCATGTTCGACTTGTTGTATTAATTCAACAAGACATTCTCGAGCACTCATAGGTAATTCAATATCATTTTTGGTATTGGTGTTATTATTATTGATATGATGATCATCTCGAATCATCATTCGATCAAAAGGTCGAGTTAAATCTTCCATACTGCAAAAGGATGGTGATGGAGAAAAAGAAGAAGAAGATGGTGGTGGTGGTGGCATAGTCATTTTTTTTTCACACTTTTTTTTTTACGGGTTCACAAGAAATGAAGGTAACGCAAGAAAACGACCGGAGAGATAAATTAATGTGTGGTTTGTTCTACAAGAAAAAAAAAAGGTCGGGAACAAAAAAAAAAATAATAATAATAAAAATAATAAAAAAACAACAAAATGAGTGAAAAGAAGAAGTGAAAGAAGAAGAAAAAGAAGAAAAAAAGTAAAAAAAGAAGTTGAAAATCAAGCCATTTTAATGATCCTATTACTGTTCTAAAAAGTTAATATAATTTTTTTTAGCTCATCAAATAACCAACACACCTTCTCTCCCCTTATTCTTATTACTGCATAACTCAATCAAAACATATTTGACTACTATGACTATAAACAGTCCACATAATACCTCCCTCTCATTAAATTGCCTTTTTTATCAGTTCATAGGTTACATACAATAGAGAAGGAGTTTTCTTTTTTTGTGCGTGTGTATTATTATTATTCCATCAAATTCGTCGAAGAACAAGAATCATCAACAAAGTTGAACTCCCCTTCCTATTCCCGCCAAATGGGTTCATCTATCCATCAACTTGTATGGTAAATAATACCCCAATATTTTTATTTGTGTAATAATCATTTGGCTCAGACCACCACCCACCAAACAATACCAATCTAATTGTTTATTATTTCAAGATGTTTGAATGGTATAACAAGATTTGTACATGTAATATTATTTCTCATATAAAGTCAAAAACATCTTTAAAAAAATTAACCTTTTCTCCTGAACTTCTTTATTATATATTATCCTCTTGAATTTCTATCTATCTTATTATTATTATTATTACTATGACCCAAAAAAATCACCACAACCTCCTCTCATATATAGGCAACTCCTCATTCATATCCTCCTCTCTCTTTTTCTCTCTCTCTTTCTTCCCATAACCACAAAATACCACCCCTCCCTCGATACTCATCAAAAGAAGACATCGCTCCTGTTTCTTTATATATAAAATGTCTTTTTTTCCCCCTTTTTATTTTTGTTCAAACGGTAGATCTTACCAAAGAATCCAAATGGGATTATCATCGTCTTTATATTTTTATTTATACTAATAAACAGAAATATGAGATGATGATAGATGATGTCCCCTCTTTCTTATACATAATACGATGGGCCGTAACTCCCCTTTGTGAGTATTATAATGTGTCTTGATCATAATCACTCCTTTATGTGTGTTAAACCTGTCATTTTTTTTGATGATGATAATTAGTATATATAATAATTATGATAATTATAATCAATTACGCCTCTCTTTGACAATTAGATGAGAAGCATGATCACATGGAACCCTTGATGGATGGATTGAATTGTAATAACCATTTAACATCATCAATAATAATAATAATAATAATTTTTTTCTCATCCACTATAAATGTGTTGTACAAAAAAGCACAAGCTTAAAACCTTAAAGTGTCATCCAATCGTTTTCAATTGGTTGACATAATTTTTGATAGTTACAAGTCATTTTGGTATATCGATTATGAGATTTTTTATATACTCACATAGTGAACAAATGGTAAAAAACTGAGCATCCCATTTTCCCATGGGTACCCATTTTTTTTTTTTTTTTTTGGTTATCATAAATAAAAAAGAGCTCTTTTTGTAAAAAATTCCCAATCGGGTTGTCAGATTGATTAAGAAAATATAAAAAAGCACACAGACAAAAATATAAGAATCCCTTTTTCATCTATTTTGACTAATCTCTCCTTCATTATTTTTCACCATAATAATAGTAATTATTATTATTATTTTCACCAAACTAACTAAACTCTACTCCTCTTCTATACTCCTTGGATTGCTTCTTTTCAGCTGAGCGAAAAAAAAAGAACGGAGTTTCCGTTATATATTATAAAAAGGTGTGCTATTGTTGTTTGTTTTGCTGCAACTAGATGCAACAAATCAAAATTTTATATGAAATGTTCAGTTACACCACTTTTATTCTAAAATTAATCCGCTAAAACAATAAGATATGAAATATGTGAGACCATGTTGTCTTTGCATAATATCTCTATATACGAATCATCACCATGAATCTTTCACTAGAGGTTTATGATTTTATTTAGTAAATCTCCTTGCCCTTCTTTCTTTTTTAAACCATCACCCCTTTTTATTTTTAGTTGAAAATAATCATAAAGATTTTGGGTGGTGGTGAATAATATATAATGATGATGATGGGTGGCCGAAAACTCACTCTCTTCCTCCTCCCCCCTTGCCTTTTTTTCCCTCTTTTGATGTATCTTCCGGATAATTTTTTGGTTTGGGGGAGGGAGAGAGGGAAGGAGGTGGTGGGTGGAGGAGGAGAAGGTGGGAGAGGAGAGAAAAAGGTTGTATTATATATCATATATAAAAAAAAGAAGGGTTAAGATGATGAATACGATGAAAATGATGGATGATAATGATGATTTATTTTTGCAATCGTTTCATCCGTTCTTCCGCAGCTCTTGCTCTCATTTCTCTTTCAAGTCTAGCTCTTGCTTCGGGTGTCATACTAGCCAAATTCATACCCGTCGATGGACCACTTATCGTCGACCCACCTAACGTCTGAGGTCCTGTCTTGGACGCTGCTTTCGAAGAAGAAAAAGAAACGTGTTCTTGTTTTTTCTTTTGTAAACGCGCTTCTTCTTTCTTTTGTCGTTCCAATTCAATCTTTCTCCGTCGTTCGGCATCACGTTCCTTTCGGATTCTATCCTTCTCCGCTTGTTCTTGTTCAGCTTCTCGTGTTAATGGACTTGGCACCCGTGCTTCTGTTAACCAATCCCAACGCTTTGGCATATCACACATGCATCGTCGAAATACATTCCGAGTATCTTTATCCTTGGCTACTTCATACGCTGTTTTACCTAGATCATTCTTGATCGTAGGATCCACGTGTAATTCACGTAATAACATTGATACCAAAGCAGGATGTCCTGCATGAGCGGCTATATGGAGTAAACTGGGATATCGTTTCAATTCTTCATCTTCACTGTCATTGTCGTCATCATGATTAGTATCATCATCGTCGTCCTTGTTGCTGGGGGATGATGCAGATACTAATTGACCACGAGATAATGATAATAATATATCCTCGTGTTTTCGAACATGCGCCAATACGAGTTGTTCTTTACCCTGTTTTGTAAGGGTCATTAGTTTTTCGATTTCAATAGGTCTTGTCTTTTTCATAGTGTGTTGTTGCTTCGTAGGACCGCCACTGGTAGGATGAGCAGCTTTGGATTTTTCCAATTGTTGTCGTGCTTTTTCCTCCTTGTCGATCACTTTGGCTCGATGTGCCTGGATCGCCTCAATATCGGCTTGCACAATTTTAAGTGTACTTAATTCAATAAATACACGTCGTACTTCATTCAAGGTAGGTCGTCGTGTTGGGAAAGGAATGTTTTGAGTGGTATCGCGTGTCAAAATCGCATCTTCATAACCATATACGACTTTACGATTGTTGCTAGGTGCATGCACAAAAACATGTTCACTCTCTTTGATATGCTGTTTCCATTGATTTAATATTTCTCGTACTTCTTGTTGTAATAATTGTTCATTGTAGCGTCGAATTTGTGCACCTGCAGAATTGGCAGCACCTTTGGCATTATCATTGGCTGATTGCGATCCACCTTGTTTTCGTCTCGCTAAAAAAAGAAAATTACACAAAATATATCAGTAACATTCTTTCCTCGCACTATTAATTCAATCACAAGAATAATAATAACTTACTGGTATAACGATGAAACGTTTTATGCGCCACCATCTTGACTTCATTCACATCCAACTTGTGAGGTCCACGAATACTTTTATTCACATCAATCACAGCACCTGCAAAATGTCCACCTCCCATCATAATAATCGTCCAGACTCGTTTTCTTTGTTCAAATCGAGTCGCTTGCATACGTTGTAATCCATCCAATGTCTCGGTCAATTTTCGATACACACCAAAATGAAAAGATCCTGGAATGTGTGGCGTAGCTTGGAACCAAGTTAATGCACGATGTTTCTTTTCAAATGGAGACAAGTTGTGTTGTACAGCATCCAATGAAACGTGAAGAGCTGCTTCTTTCTCTTGTTGTTCAAATTGTTTGTTTACTAATACGTTGGTATCATCCTTCTTTGCGTCATCCTTATTACTCTCATTATCTGTATCTTCGTCCTCTTCTGTATCTTCTTCAGATTCGGATCCAGAGATACTTTCAGCAAGATCTAATATTAGAATTCACCCCACCCAAAAAAAAAAAGTTAACATCTATTTTTACACAAACATGCAAAGCATCATTCTTTCTCACGCAAGGCACAGCATAGATAGATTTCACTCACCAGCAAGCATAGCTTCAAATTCGGATAAAGAAACTGGTGGTTGTTTCAGTACTAGTTTACGTTTAATATTATATCGATGCCAATCGGTTGAAAAATGTTTACGATGATCTTGACGATCGTTGGTAGAAAAGACAAGATCGCAGGTATTGCAGGTTAATACATCAGGTGAACCAGCTGTTGATGTCGTTGTGGTATTGGCATCCTTTGTTTCTTGTTGAATTTCTAAATTCTCGAGTGCAGCTGTGGTGATATTCACTTTTTCTCGCTCTTGTTCTTCCTCTTGTTGTTGTTCATTATAATCGACAGGATGTAACAAGTCTAATAATTCTTGAGGAATATGAAACACACTTAATGGACGTTGTAACTTTTCAATGACCTGCATTGTAGGGATTGTTTATATAAAAGCAATAACGCGTGTATATATGGGTGGATAATAAAGATTTTATCGTCTGAAAATAAAAGGTATATATACTTCAGAACCGCAGTTATTTTTTGCCACTGACTGATTGACTATGATATGTTCCGCAGTAAAAAAAAAAAAACTTTAATATGCTTTCTCTCTCAATAGCATTACTAATACCTAAATATAATATAAAGTATAGAATGCTATATGGGTTTTATGTCGCGTTGGACATGTTGTATTATAATTTGTTGTCATAAAACTTCTTTACCAAATTCTTATTTATCATCCCTTTAAGAAGGTGGTGGCTATTTTTCATACTTAAACTATAAGAAATGATGATACCACAGGCAGAAAATCAATTATCAAGGGGATCTGTTACACTCTAATAATAAATAAAGAAATATCCTTTGAAAAAAAAAAAAAACTATAACTTTAAAATTTACTTTTTGGGGTAAAAAACTTTTCTTATTGTTTGTTCTAAAACACGGTTTATGAGATTTCATAAAAAAAAAAAAAGATAATGGATGATGGATAAATTATGCAGGAAATATACAACGTGTGTTTTTTATTATATAGATCTATAAACATCCAGATGAAAAAAATATAGGTTTATCAAATGTTGCATAATTATGTACAATCTTAGATGGTCATAAATAAAAGAGAAAAACAAGTTTTTGGTAATTGATAATAATGTTGATGATGGATAGGTAGTATTATATTATAAACCGATAATAGGTAGATAGATACAATAAAAGAATGTAATAATAGCTTAATATAGTTTGAACCCTCATGATGATGTTGTTTTTGTTGTTGGCGCATATATTATTGTCAGATAATATAATTGACTGAAAAGAAAAGGAGAGAGAAGGGAGGGGGGAGTGCTTTTTGAATCAACTAGAAGTTAGCTAGTTATTAATGGAAGAAAGGAAAAAAACTTTTCTCCCTCTTCTTCTTCTTCTTCTTCTTTGGTATTCTCTCCCTTTCCCCTCGTTTCCCAACAATCTCTGTTCTTCTTCATTGTTTATTACATACTCCTAAAAACCAAGGGATAATATTATTTATTTGTTGTTGTTATGCGAGCGAAATGCAGACATTAAATAAATAAACTTATTTATTTGGTAACTATGCGATTTATTCGTAGTAATAGAGTAAAAACAAAAGGAGGAGAGAGAAAAAAGAATCTATATACGTATTTTCAAATAACGATTCTATTCGTGAATGTAATATTATGGTAATAAAAAAAAGCAAACAACTTATTCTTTTACAATAAATCAACATGTTATTCACTGACAGATCCATAATTTATATTTTTTAGGAGAATGACAAGATTGAGTAGCATTTTCTTGTGAGTATAATATTTGATCATCGTTGCATTCTTACACACAAATTAAACAAAGGATATAATGAAATTGTTGTCCAAGCCATCATGGTACTCAGTAGTTAGGAAACTACTACTTCTACTATGACAACGACGATCAAATTTGGATCTTTTTTTTTACATCAATGTTGTTTTATACTCAACGTTGTTCCTGAAAAAAAATTATTCTGACTATGTAGATCACTCAATGCTAAATTACTACCATTTTTGTTATTTTATCACTCATTTTCTTCGCTTGAATGTATAAATTTTCTACATATTGAGTGATATATACGGTTTATTATAATATAATCAAAAGAACAAAGAAAATCAAATTGAAAAAAAAAATATGATGGGGAATGAATGAATGTAGAGAACAAAAATTAAAAAAAATAGAGGACTGGGGATTTTTTTTCTACTAGTAGTATATAAAATACAGTGATTGGACTTTTTTTTTTCTTTTATACAGTCAAAGCATCTTGAATTAATTGGGCTTGTTCAGCACGATATACAGATGAAATACCAGTAGCAGGAGTAGCTAATGCGGATCGTCCAACATATTGAAGCTATATAATAGATAAATAGATGAGTGAGTATATCATCCAAACATTGACTTATTTAGTAATAATTCATTACCTTTTCATTGCGAGGAATAAGCTGAGCAATGCGAGGTGCCATAAAAGCATAAGCACCTGCATTTTCAGGTTCTTCTTGACACCAAACAAAGTCACGAGCATAATTATATTGATCAATGACTTGTTCAAGTTCATTTCGAGGGAATGGACTCATTTCCTAATAATTATAATAATAATAAAGCATGTATTTAATAAAAAGTTGTGTAGACTCAAATTTTTATGGTTGTTTTTTTCTTCTCTGATGTCCATTGTATTATTCTGTATTATTTACCTCAATTCTAACCAAAGCAATACGATCATCGAGACCCTTGGAAGCTCTTTCTTTGACCAAATCATAATAAAGTTTACCAGAAACAAAGACCACCTTTTCCACTTCACTGGGTGCTTCAGTGGCAACAGGATCATCCAAAACAGGCTTGAATTGATTACCAGGTGCCATTTCATCCAAGCTACTTATAGCAGCAGGTGATTTAAGCAAACCCTTGGGTGAAATAACAATCAATGGTTTTCTATATTGGCGGTGAATCTATATATTAAAGGGGGAGAGAGAGAGAAGGGTTAGAAATTAAAGCTGTAAAAAAAACACATCGTGTATGTAAATAGAATTAAAAATTAAAAAAGCATTTAACTTGCCTGACGTCTAAGCACATGGAAATATTGAGCAGGTGTTGTACAGTTCACAACAGACCAGTTGGGAGAGATATCATAACATTTATCAATATCCATGGGTTCATTACTCATCTATAAAATAATAAAAACATTTAGTTTTCAAGTATTAAATAATCACTATTTTTTTTGTTTTTACCTGAAGGAAACGTTCAACACGTGACGATGAATGTTCAGGGCCAGCACCATCTTGACCATGAGGCAAAAGCATAACAAGGCCTGTTTGACGTAACCATTTGGCTTCACTGCTAGAAATAAATGTATCAATGGTAATTTGAGCGCCATTGAAGAAATCACCAAATTGAGCTTCCCAAATCACAAGGCGATTAGGAGATTCAATGGACATGCCATATTCAAAACCAAGGACAGCATATTCAGACAAAGGACTGTTGGCAACCTATTTATAAATATAAATGTAAGAAAAGGAAACCTTTTACTTATCCTTCCCCCCTCCTCCTCCTCCTCCTCCTCATAATTACACCATCCAGGATTATCCCCTTATCTTTTAATTTCAACTTTTAATAAATAAATTACCTCAAGGAAACCTTGACCATCACCTAATCCATGATTCAAAGGAATCATAGCCTTTTCAGTATTTTGATCCACAAACATAGCATGGCGCTGAGAGAAAGTACCGCGTCCCACATCTTGACCAGAAATACGGACATCATGGCCTTCCTTCATCAAGGTACCAAAAGCAAGTGCTTCAGCCGTAGCCCAATCAATACCAGTTCCTTTTTCCAATCGCTTCAATCTTGAACCGATATGATACTTTTCTAAACGAGGATGTAATAAAACATTGGCGACATCAGGAGCAGTGACGGATTGTTTACCCACGAGATCCAAAATGTCCTTTTCAACGCCAGTATCAGGTTCTTCTTCTGGAAGAGGACGTGTCTTAACATGCTCCATGCCTTTCCAATTTCCTTGCAAATGATAATTAGAAGGACATTGAGCATCAGCACCACCATTGTTGGCCTTTTGAAGCTCGGCATCCAATGAGGCAAATTGGGATTCACGGAGAGCAGCGACGCTTTCTGCGGACTCAAAGACATTTTCTTCGGCAAGTAATTTTTCTTCGTATTGTTTGGGTACCGAGTTGTGTAGACGGATGTTATTGTACATGAGAGGTTGAGTGAATGCAGGTTCATCCAATTCGTTGTGACCCCAACGACGGTAACAGATCAAATCAAGGATAATATCCTATATTTATATGAATAAGGGTTCATTTTCGTTAGTATCTATTCTTTCCTTTTGTTGTTGTTTCCAAAGACAAATAATTTTTTCTTTACCTTTCGGAACTTGTTACGATATTCAAAGACAACATCCATGGCACGAGCAACATCTTCGGGGAAATCACCATTGACATGAACCACAGGGACATTGATCATTTTACCAATATCCGAACAGTAGGTGGAGGATCGTGCATTTTGTGCAGGTGTGGTGTATCCCAATTGATTATTGACCACGATATGAACTGAACCACCTGATGAATAATGAGGCAAGTTGGACATGCCGAATGACTCCATGACAATACCTTGTCCACTGAATGCCTTTTCATATATAAAGAAGCAAATAAATGGATTAACATGAGTCTATTTTTCCTATCCATGATACCTATCGGATAGAAATTACTTACAGCATCACCATGAATTTGTACAGCCATCACACGGTCACCTAAACTACATTCTGAACTGGATGTAGACATCAATTCTGTTTGTTTGGCTCTTGCCTTACCCATCACCACTGGATTAACAGCTTCAAGATGAGAAGGATTACTCAATAATGAAACGTGTACATCACCTCCTTCATACTTCAGTGTTGGATTGTTAACTAGATTAAAAAAATGCATTGATGAGCATATCAGCTAACCAACGCTATATAATACGCGCTTTATGAAAAAAGAGAGAGGAGATACTTTACTTAAATGAGAAATGACATCACCGACATGAGTTGTATCATTAGGTAATTCTGAATTTCCTTTCATTTTACTGAATAAGGCAGCGGGAGGATATTCCAACAAGTCACAGAGTAAATTGAGACGACCACGATGTGGCATACCCACAAGCACATCTTGTACACCAGCTGTTGTTGGCGTGGAAAAAAAGGAAAAAAAGGTCAGCGAAAATTTATGCATAAAGTATTGGTGACAAACAACTTCACACGCATGAATTTTTTTTCTCACGGTTCCCAGTCCTTCTTTTCCCATATTTATACCTTGTGCTGACAGCTCAAATAATCGATCCAATGCAACCATCATACTTTCGGCTCCTTCCAAACCATATCGCTTTACATTGGGAAATTTTTTAGCCAAGAAATGATCAAATGTCTAAATATATATATAATAAAAAGAGGATTATATATATATATATATAAGTTCCATGAATGTTTCAAAAAAAAAAGCCCATCCTCATTATATCCCAGTATTACTATCATTATTATTTTACCTCTGATTTCGTCAAAAGTTCATGAATTCTTTTCTTTTGTTTAACTGAAAGTTGTGGTTTTGTCCATGATTCTACGGCATGGTACCACCATCGCCTTTCACTGGCAGACTATAATATAAAAGAAAGAATTGATTATTTGGTTTTAAAAAACTTGTTTCAGATTGAAGGTCTTATGATGTTCCTGCCTTAGTTTTTTAATCATTATTATATTTACCGGAAGATGCATAAATTCATGAGCGATTCGACCACAATACACAGCATTAAGATGATTTAAAATAGTTTCAAAATTGGCTTCTTCTCGACTGGATGGATTACTGGCTGATTCGGTAACATGAAGAATACCTTTCATTTATATATATATAAAAAACACCAACAAGCGCGTGAGTGATATGAACAGTTCCTTTTTATTTTTATTATTATTATTATTATACCATCGTTCTACTTTACCTGCAAGGTTATAAGTTTTATTTGGATCAGTTAATCCATAGCGTTCAGGTTGGAGTGCCAATACTTCTCTATAAATAATAAAAAGAATGAGGATTTATTATGTTAAATCGTGGTTGTTTGTACCACACACACACCTAGTGTTCTACTAACAAACCATCCTCTTTTCATAATATACCCATCACGTCCCACCATGTCCTATCTATCTTTATACTTACTCGCTTTGTTTGATTTCAAGAGGATCTAAATGGGCTGATTTATGACCATGTTGTCTATATGCTTGAACAAATCTAAGTAAACTACCGTACTCCATACGATTGGCAAGTTCTTCTTGAGTATAATCCGGCATCTTGTATTCTTTTGGAACGCGGTAACCATATACTTCTCGATCATGGTAATAACGTTTTGATTGAAATCCATAAGTGGTAGTAGTAGGTCTTCTCTTGTCCAGAGGTTGTAATAATAAACGTCGTGGTTCAGCTAAAGCGAATCGACGAGTAGTAGCCACTGCAGCTGATCTATAGGGAAGCATTGCTTGTAATATATAATATAATAGTTATTAAGAAAATAAAAAGAGAAAAAAGAAGATAAAAGAAGTAAAAAAAAAAAAAAACGGGGTGCATGATCCTAAATTTATTGATGACCTTTTTTATTCATTTTTTTCCACGCTCGGCTGACCAACATGAATTCCATGTACCTGCTACTTTCAATTCATAATAACAACAACAATACTCACAAAAAAAGGGCGGGCTGTCGCAGTTCCGGTTCACTGGAATATGAGTAATATCCACTAAATAAGCTTTGAACCAATAACGATTTGCATAATAAAGAAGTAAAAAATATTATTATAGGTTTAGGTATACAACTCGGGAACGCCTATTCTTATCTGACATACATGTAGAGAGGGACAGGCCAGAACGCAGACAAGAATTACGCATTCATAGTTGTTTATTTTTTTTTTTAGTTTCGTGATACAGGGAATTTCGAGTCAGAATTTATTTCCTTGGGAAATTCTCATCAAGCATCATGTTTCATAGAGGTTTTCTTTCTCTCGTTCCCCCCCATAAATGTATCACATAACAAATGTAATATATTTTTGCTGTTACTGTATCATTACCCAGTAATATGGATAAGTACTATTTGTGCCTACACATATTATATTTCGCATTCAAAACAAAAGAAAGAAGCTAATGACCAAAAAGAGAAATAGAATTCTGGTAATCTGTTACCCGTTGAACAGAATTCACGATAATTTCCGATCAAAAAGTGTGAATTCCAATCCAAAAAAAGTAATTCTTCATACAAACATATTCACACACTTTTACATTACATTACTCACTTTCAAGTCAAGCAATATTATTGGATTGACTCGTTTGATCTTGCGCTTGAAAAACAAAAGAGAGAGAGAGAGATATTGTGAAGTAGTTTGAAACAGAGTGAGAGAGAGAATTCCGAATAAATTAAAGTTTATTCAAATTCACACTTTTTTATAATGAAAAATTAGTCATTTCTCGAAAAAGAATTACAAAAAAATTAGAAACTTTTCTCTCGTCCGGGTAATCAAACATGCGACAGTTAACTTTCATAGAGTATGTGTCATCTATTTGGAAGGAAACTAAGACTAAAATAATCGTGTCCAGTTCATCGGATGATGACGATGGGAATTGATACAAAGAACCATGTGTATGGTCAATGGATTTTTTCAAATTATTTTTTCCCACTTGGTCTGCGGATTGGATTGACATATATAAAAAGCCAACCACGTTTTTCTTTTGTTCGTCAATCTTACGCCAACATTTTATTGTCTTTTCAAAGTGAAGAACTGATATACAAAAAGGTAATATGAATACTTTTGTTGAATGCTATCTTCTTCAACTTCATCAGAAATATATTTCGTTATTTTATACATTATTCGACCTCGTAAGAAAGGTTTGGAACAATGGTATTATCGTCAAAACTAAATGATATCTTGAATCACCGTTATCCAAATAACCATGGATATTTTTTACCAAAAAAAATATATATAAAAAAAAATACCAGCACGATTTTTGAGAAAGAGTATGGTGGAAAACTAGATGTTACATAACGCTCACATCATTCATATTGCAACCGTTATAGGGATTATATAGTGAATAGTTTACCATCAAGTACATGACTTGACGATCCATTCGCTTTTAGTTTTTGTTTGATATCAAAGAAGATCTCATCAGTACATTCTATATATGCAAAACATATACGATAGACGAAAAGAATGTTCAATGCATCAAACATATAGCCAAAAAAAAAAAAAATAGTAATACTACTCATATCATATTTTGACAACAGCATCAGAACAAAAATTGATCGTTGTTGTTGAAAAATTGGCGTAATAAAATCATCATTTATAACTTTATAGAGATTCTTAAGCACTGAAAAACGATATACGAGGTTGCTGACATCCTGAATCTGTGTAATCATCACCCGATAAACTTATGACACCTGGATGGATTATCTTTGACTATTACAAACCATGGTTTATTACCTCGCTCTGTCTTTGGAGAGAAAAAAATTACACTTGCATTATTGATCTAATACACGAGAAAACAATTTCTTAGAAAAAGAAACGGTTGCAGATCAAGACACAATCATACATAAATCATACATACATACCATGACTTTATCAGTGAAACACTTTCTAAGAAGCCAAAAATACGACATTGACCAACAAAAAAATTAAGGATTTAGTATCTAAAGAATCATATTGAATAGTAAAGGAACGTCATGGGAATAAATTACCAAAGGTGATGAGTTAGCGTTAAATATGTACGAAGAAGCATTGTAGGTTTAAGCTATACTCAAGGAAGTCCCTTATGTAGGTCAGCCAAAAAAAAAGTAAGAACCACTGTCTTATATTGCATATATATGAAGCATTGTATAAATATATTCAGAGGTTATAAAAAAATATTGAATACAACATAACGAATATTCTGATAGTATGTCATTAACACTCTTATCAGATAGAGAAACTAGCACTACTTGATCATTATCATTATCCCAACATTTCGATAGTAGCATCATTAACTAAAGTTCAACTAGGTAAAAATCAAAAAAAAAAAATTTCGAACAGATACTTTCTAAAGCACGTTATAATAACGGGAACGCGAAAGAACAGGAAAGCATATCAGAAGTTGATGATAGACCCATTTGATATGGAGGTCACGTCAAAGAGATTCAAACAATGGGGAACTGTTGAATGCGACATGAAATCGAAAACAGATACACACAAAAAGCCAATGATAACCAAAAGCATCATATATCATATTAGGATCAATCGAATACCCACCATACATTTTTATACATTTATATGATTATATCCCTTTTGTCACTTCAATCGATCATTAAGATTTAAAAGAAATCGGAGAAAACTATACCCAAAAATGGTGTCGCCCAAAAAAAAAGGCCGTCACATTTTAACCCTACCCTATAAAATAAACGAAAAAGTTTTTTTTCCAAGTTTTTTTTTCTTTACCACACTTTGTAAAAAGATCCGCATATTGTCGCAAAACATACGGGATGCTCTAGAGTATTCAATTTTCTTTGTATGTTATATTTTATATAACGTACTGAAAGCGACAGGGAAGTTCTCCTGACACACCGGTCTATTGGCCGTTAGTCCATAAAGGGCGAAAGGACAGCGATATGCTGTTTGTTATTATTATCTTTGAGTGTTCAAAAGTGCCTTGAAGCTCTAATGATAGCGTTTCTTTTTTGTCATCAATCAAGTTAATTGCGGATATGTGCTTGCCACAGAACTCAAAGGAGGCTACTCTTTTGTCAAAGTGTGTTTTATATATATATACATATATTAAAATAAGAAAATGATAAAAAAAATGATAATTCCATGGTTGTTGATATACCATGAATAAAAGGAAAAAAAAACATTTTTTATTTCCTGTCTTTATGTAAAAGAAGCGGAGAATGGGATGGAAAGAATGAATTGTTTGACGCATCTTCGCGTTTTTTTTTATGCTTGAAGTTTTGTTCTGGTGTAATTGGAGTAATATAGAAAATAATGAATTTAGGGTGATGTGGAATGCTGGTAGTAGTTCTTTAACAGATAATAAAAATAAAGATAATGAAAACAAAACAACTTGTTTGCTTTTCTGGTGTGTTTCCTTATTGAGTTTCTTTGATAAATTTGGCAAAAAGAATAAAATAGGACGTTGCCATAAATTTTAACGTTTCTGCAAGATCTATTTTTTTTTTTTTTTCCATTTGATCATGGAAATCTCAAAACACGATTTTGTGAAGAAATTTCCTCAAGTTGCTGATGCTATTCTCGAAGCTGACTGCATTGCTATTGATGCCGAATTCAGTGGTAACCATACAAATATACTTGATAGCTATTCTACTTAATCTCGATCGAAACCATTAAGATTAAAAACCAACTTTTTTTTTGTTTTGGTAGGTCTTCGATTAAATACAAGTATTCAATCACAATTCGACGATCAACAAGCTCGTTATAATAAATTATGTGAATCAGCAAAAGAATACAGTATTATTCAATTTGGTGTATGTGCATTTAAAAAGAAGGGACCACGCGAATACGTTGCGAAACCTTTCAACTTCTATATTTTTGGAGGTGATACACCTACCGTGACCAGCAATAGAAGTTTTCTTTCCAGTGCCAGTAGTCTTCAGTTTTTACGATCGCATAATTTTGACTTTAATAAATGGATCGATGAAGGCATTCCGTTTTATAATTTTGCTGAAACTTCAACAGCGGTGAAAAAATTCGATCGACCAGGTACCTTTGTCAATCGTCAAAACCATGTGAACTGTAAGTCAAAAAAAAAGAAAACTAAACATAGCAACATTTTTTTTTATCATAAAATTGGATAGTGGAAAGGGTGGGGTTTTTTTATATGTATATATTGACATTGGATGGAACCTTTTTTTATTTATAGTAAATACACTTCCAAAGCAACAGATGAAATTTATGGAGACCACTAGGTAAAAAGGGAAAAAAAACATTGGGTTGAATTTTGTTTGTTATACGAATAATGCATCACTCATACATATATCTTGTGTATTTTAGAAAAAGCATTGAAAATTGGTTACAAACTGGAAATACGGCCAAACCTCTCATCATTCAAACCAACAATTCTTTTATTCGACGATTAATTCATCAAGAATTACAAGATGGGTAAGTAAAAAAAAAAATGGGAAGGATAATGAATAAGAAGAGAACATTATGTTAGAAAAATATTCATCCACGATCATTCATTATAATAGGAAATACAATGGTTATTTATCAGGAAGATTACGTGATACCAAACACATGTCAATCCATAAAATGACAGAAGAAGAACGAAAGGAAAATATGCGAACAGATCATGTATGTGATATATTGATGAATTATCTACCAAAAAAAGAGGTCAAATTAAATGTCATTTATATCTAGGTACAAGCTGATCTTAACTTTCGACGCGTGATTGAATTGATTAATCAAGCTGATTGCCCTGTGGTGGTTCATAACGGTTATTTAGATGTTCTTCATATCATTGATCAATTCTGGCAATATTTACCTTCAAAAGTGGGAGAATTTAAAAGTCTTGCAACTGAAATGTGGTCTAGGTAAAAAAGATGCTTTTCTATATATGCATGTTTTTTTATATAATGATAATAGTTGCTGATTTCTTTTTTTCGAAAAACCTTTGTTAGGATTGTAGACACTAAGTATTTGGCTGAATTTCATCCACATTTGAAGGTAAATCCTCCCCCAAAAAAGGAAATAGAGGATTTATTTTGGAAAAAAAGTAATACCCCACCATGGATGAGTTTTACTGATAAATCCTTTTTTTATTTATATATAGGGATGTTTTAATACTACAGTTTTGGGATCTTTATATAATACAGTATCCACTGAATTATCGGAAGCAGAGCTTTCTATCAGTAAGTCGACATCATTCGAAAGTTTTTTTTTATACACATAAAACATAGATACTGATGGATAGGATGAAATCAAAAAAAAAAAAAAAACCAGACATTGCCGATGAATATGATCGTTATACAAAAGACGACGATGCCCAGCATGAAGCAGGTTATGATGCATTTATGACTGGATCTGTTTTTATTGGATTTGCTCGGTTTATATTTGAACGTGATGGTAAGATAGAGATTGGATAGGAAAAGAGTATGTTGGGAGACTGTTTATATCTATATATATGAAAAGGGACTCATTCTTGGATATAATATGTCTATGTAGCTGAAAAAGTAGCTAAAGCTATTACTGAATTAAAAAAACAAGAAACAAAAGATTCCAATTCTAATTCATCAGACGACGAGGAAAAGGATGTTCCATCTTCACCAAGTGAAGATGGTGAAGTATCTGATTCAGTACCAACACCAGATGATTATACATTTGACTCTGACATTTTAACCAATTATTATAACCGGATTTTCGTGGCAAGAAGTGATATTCCTTATGTTGACTTGGTGAACGAAGAAAAAATGCGTAAGTTTATCAATATATGGGGGAATGAAAACTGGTGGAGGGAGAGAAAAGGAAAGTGTATATTTCTAAAGATACCATAACAAAAGAATAACAAACACAAACATATATATATCTGTATATATAAAATGATATATAGCTGTGATCGAAGTACCCAATCGATTCTATTTGACCAACGTACCGGAAGGAGTCACTGCCTCTGGTATCGAAGCTTTATACCCTGAGTTACGACCCATGTCGATCCATTGGATTAATTCAAGTACTGCTTGGTTAATTGTGAAACATGACAATAAAATTGAACTTGCCAAAGAAGGTGTTTTAGGTGAAGAACGCGTCAAGCCTTTCTTACGAGGTTCTACACGACAAAACGAAGGTGAATCATTAAGTATTACTGCATCGGCTGCAAAGATAGAATTGTTTGGCTATCAACAATGGCGAACACGATCTGAATTCCAAGCAGGTGGGAATACTACGATTACAACAAAAGAAGCAAATCATTCGACGCATAATGCTCAGAATAACAAGTCCAAAGACTCCAAAGAGGAAGAGGAGGAAGATAGTAAAAGTATTGGTACTCTATCCACCAAATCAAGCTCGAATGATTCTGGTTCAGATGAGGATGAAAAAGTATCCGAGAAATCAAATGATAACAAGGCCCCAGCAACTTCTACTACTACATCAATGCAAGAATCATTTGTTCCTGCAGGTGGAGATGCTTATGATGGTAAATTATTCCTATTTTTTTTTTATTGTAATTGAATGATGAATTAACTTAACATAAAATTTTCTTTGTTTTTAATAGATCTTGGTATTCCCATGCCACCTAGTTTTATGCGTGGTATAAAACGACAAGCTTCAGATGATGATAAGAGTGATTCAAAGAACAAGAACAAAAAACAACGATAATTCTGCTTTTTTTTATGTATATATATAGATTCGTATATGGTTTTTAAATGTGTTTATATATCTGTACATAGTATTAATAAAAAGGATAATGAAGAGGGAAAGAAGAAGAAAGGGTATCAATCATTTGTTATGACGTTTTTTTTTTTTAAAAAAAAAGAGATAATGATTTAGAGAGTATGTGTGCGTGAAATTCCCATGATGACCGAGATAGGGCAGGTTCAACTTTTTTTGCTTTTATCGTTTTTCTTTTCGTCTTTTCCAGTTTGAGAAGCAACAAGAAACCTATGATATTTTTATATAAAATAATGATTAATAATAATAAAAAAAGAGTTACGGAAAGATAATGAAAAAAAAACGCGCGTCCATAAAGTAATTTACATTGAAGAATGAAGTGATTCGAGATTACGAAAAGTAGGTACTTGTTCTGAAGTGACTTGAATATTCTTTTGAAGTTTAGTTATATTTTTATCCAGTTCTTGTAATTGAGCATGTAATGCTGCATAATTATTTTTTTTGGTGGAATGGGTCATGGATATGGATTCATGAGCTGCTCCAACTGTTGTTGTAGGGCGACTACTCATTTTTCAGGAATGTACGAAAAAGAATTAGGTAACTAACACAAAACGCGTCGTTTTTTTTTTTTCGGAACGCGTTTTTTCTAAAATTGGTCAAGCTTCATTTTTTTTTCTTCTTATTTCTCTTTCATTTTTTTTTTAAAAAAAAGCAGCCATTCCATTGTATATACAAATACCCAAATCGATATTCGAACCAAATCCATTACACTCAATATATATAAACAATATGTTTTCCGAACGTCATTCCATAAAACGAAATGCCAGAGACCGTTCCAAGCAATGGCGAGATCGGTTTCAACAACAATGTAAAGATAGGATACAATCTGAACGATGGAATAAAGTCGATCGAAGGCGTCAAGAAAAGGTATAAACCTATCTATAATATAATGATAATTTATACTGGGAGAGACAGGGAGAGGAAGAGAGGGAGAAAACAATATAGTAAATAAACATTCTATAGTTATGGGAATTAACGATACAAGACGAATGGGAAAATTTTAAAAAAATGCATGAAGAAGCATTAAAACAAGATGGTTTATTGGACCAAGACTTTTATTTGGATGATGAAGAGCTATGGAATGAAGGTTTACCACCGACACCTCCTTCATCCCAATTATTGCAACAACAACAACAACAACAACAACAACAACAACAGGAATATGAATTCTTTCCACATGAATTAGTAGATGATCCAGAAGCTGAATATGATTATTTAAATTCAACACCTATTCTTGTATGCGTCAATTGTCAACAAGCTTCCTTACAACCTGATGGAATAGATAACAATAATAAGAGTAATACATTAGTATGTCCCAATTGTGCATTCCGAGCATCTGAACAGGTAAAAAATTGGAAAAAAAAAAGAAATTATTTCTAGACAGGATGTATATTCATATATATATATATATATATATATCCATTTTAGACATTTCATGCAATTCAAAATGCAATTATGCAACATAGTCAACAATGTCCTGGTAGAATTGTTTATGCTCCTGAACCAGCAAGTGATGCTATCCTCGGTCTTTGTGATACATGCGATGTCATGGATATCTTTTAGCTAAATGTTTTATTTTATTTTTATTTGAATCTTCCCCATACATACAACCACATCATCATCATCGTCATTGTCGTCATAATTATTCTTATTATTAATATTGTTATGATCCATCTTGTTCTTTTTCAGCACATCATGACCTAAATATTCTTTTACATGATCCACCGCTTTTTTTCCAACAAGAAACTTTTCAGTCTCAAATAACAAACTTTGTTCCCCTTGATTATCATAAGGTTCAGTAAACAATCCTGCCGCATCATCTTGAATAACACGTCTCACAACAAGTGTATGGTTCGTACTATTGTTATTATCATCGTATGTTTTTATCGTGGTGTGATAAAAGACATGGGGATCCATACAATCATTTTGATGAGGATCGACATGATGGGGTAAATGAACACCAGCAATACCCAATGACGTGGTTGGATTTGTACTACTAATGACATGACCACGAAATTCATAAAAGGCTCCATCATTATCAGCAAAAGGAGAAAAAAAACACAAGTGTGCCCAACCTTGAATATTCTTCATATTATTAATAATAATAAAAATAGGGAATGGTAATAGTAGTAGTAGCTGTTTGTTTGTTGGTTGTTGTTGTTGCTATACGTAAGTATACATATAAAAAAGAAGAAGAGAAAAGAAAAAAAAATAACGTGTAATGTAAAGTTTTGAGAAAAAAAATGTGGTGATTATGTTTGTGTGTCTGTATATATGTGGCTGATGTCAGAAAAGAAATCGCCTGTCCACTGACTGATAAAAAAAAAATACAAAGAGATGTTATATTAAAAAAAAAGAGAGAGAAAGAGAGAGAAGGGAGGAAAAAAAAAGTACATGAAAATGATGAAAGAAGATCATCGCCGGGACGAACGTTGGTATGTATTGTTATTATTTGAATGATGATGATGTGTTGTTCTTGCTCTTTTTGGTGATGCTAATACTTCACTTTCATCTTCCATATATTCATCATCATCTGATAATGATGATGAAGGACGTTCTTGTGGACCCTGTATAATTATTATCATCATAGATTAAAAGTCAATAAAAAAAATGTGAAATCAATAATTTTCTTCCGTAACTCTAATAAAAAATACCTTTCGCATAGCATCAAAATCAGCTTCTAATTCTACTTCGTTTCTGGCAGACAATGAATGACCTAGACCTGCTAAATCTCTCGAGCGTAAAAATAAGAAAAAATAGAGTTAAGGATAGATGATATATATATATATAAAATCACATGAGTAGTAGAATAATGAATAAATAATAATAAAAAAAGGATATGATCATTATTTCGTCGTTTGGTTGTTTTAACACCATTTTTATTCATGGATAAAACTTGTTCCAATGTTAAACTGCCATCCGTAATATTTGTGGCAGTAGCACCTGTTGTACCTCTTGTTGTTCGTCTTCGATTACTACGTGTTTGTGGTGCGGTGATAACAAAATCTATATAAAAAAAACATGTCAGATATTAATTCTATATTTATATACTATTTAAAAAAAGGAGGGGGAGGGGGAGAGAATGAAAGTGTGTATAGAAAGAGAGAGAATTGAGTGTTGTATGCATTGCATAATTAATATATTATACCATTTGTCAATCCAATATCTTCATCTTTATACTCCTTTATCCGTTTTCTTTTTTCTTCAATAATGAATAACATGGCCTTTTTTAGATCACGTTTTTCAACCTATCATTTTATTATTACGCATCGGATTAGCAATTCATTTTTTTTGAACGATAACTCATCAATCTTCGATATTTACCTCAGCTTCTTCTTCTACTGCACGTAATGCATCATTATATAACTTTTCAGCACATTGTATTCGATATTCCATATAAAGTTGTGCTTTTTTAATCTCTTTACTACGTTCTTCTTTCATATCAATAAGAAATTCTTCAAATTCTTCATGTCCACCTATATATATTTATATTTATATTTTAGAATAATGATCATATCAATAGATATATAAGTGAAGTAGATCCAATATCAAAAAAAAAAGTATGTGTGTATGAATTTTTTTTTACCATGTTGAATAGCAGAAAGTTCATCTTGTAATTTTTTGATTTTTTCCAAATAAATTCTATAATAATATCAAACAAAAGGGAGAGAGAGAGATTACAGCCCGTTAAGTAAATTTTAACTTAAAAAACGTAGAATAGAAAAAAAAATAGGAGAATAGAGTGGGGAAGAATAATTTATATAAATATGTCAACAACAACAACAACAAACTTACGTTTCCTTATTCTCAAGAAACTCGTGGTTAATCTCCAATGTCCGTTCGTTAAATTCAATGACTCGATTTGATCGTATATTATTATTATTTGTTGTGGATGATGATGATCCTGTGGTTGCCAAGTGAGGTGTAGAAGAAGGTGTGGTATATTCAATGGTATCTTCTATAATAAGAAACCCAGCAATGGTGAATAAAATACATACATACACACATCAAATCTCCTCTCTCTCTTTCTCTGGCTGTCTCCTCACTCCCTTCCTCTTCCCCCCCCCAAAAAAAAATAAACACAGAAAAAATCCATCCAAAAAAGAAAAAAACACTTACCATCCATCCATTCAGCGGTAGATCGATTGGATTCATCACCGTAATAATAATAAGGATCATCAGGTACAGGAGTAGACATAAATCGAGGTGATTTTTGTTGTCGGGATGGATGATGTTGTTGATGTGATGATATATTATTACGTGGAATAGCTTCATGTTTAACAAACACTGAATTGTTATTATTATTCTTCTTTTGATGTTGTTGATGTATATTTGAAGAAGAATGATTGTGATTGTTTTGTAATGAAGAAGTACTGCGCCAAATCGATGAAGCTTGGGGCTGAGATGGTGGTGGTGGAGGTGCTACTGTTTTTGTGGATACAGGTGTAGGTGGAATAGAACGTTGACGATCCATATCCATATCATACCTATAACCAAGTGAAGAAGTAGAAGGTGGAGGTACTTGTGTAGAAGAAGAAGAAGTGTTTGTTGTGGGAGGTAGTACCTGTGGTACCTGGGATTGAGTTGCTTGAACTGTCGTCGTTGTTTGATAAGTATTATGATTGTTATTATAACTATAAGGTGAATAAGCATAAGCTCCAGAAGTATGACTTGTTACTTTATTCGCATTCATTCCTCCACTACTATGACTCAAAGCAGGTGAACTCATATTATTATAAGGTGAGAACGGTGCCTGATAATTTGACGATGTAGAAGAAGACGAATGAGTCGTTGTTGTAGGAATAGTAGTTGTAGTAGTAGTTGTTGTAGAAAGTAATGGTGGTAATCTCCAACGGTCCACTTTACCCATACTATTGTTGGTACTTGTATTATCTGCCCTTGATTCACGGTGTGGTGGAGTAACAGTGGTTGTATTAGTAGTAGTAGAAGAAGAAGAAGAAGAAGAAGTACCATTTGGACCAGTATAAGGAAGTCGAGGTAATGTAGTTGGGAACCTTGGTGAATCAAGCGGAGGCAATGTATAGCGCGATGAAGAACCAGGTAATGGTGGCGGTGGTGGTGGTAATAAAGACTGTTCAGAATACATTTTAATGGTGTTATTATTTACTCTTATTTAAAGTAGAGAGAGGGGGGGTTTGTAAGTTCCAATGTCGTATGTAAAATTTAGAAAAAGAGGGAAAAAGAGAAAAAAAGAGAGAGGTGGAAGTGGGAAAGCAAGGAACCCGTCTTTTTGGAGATTTTGAAATAACGGGTTAACTCTCCCCCCAATAAAAATGAACTCCCCCAAAAAAATAACCACTTTTTTTTTCTTCTTCTTCCACTTCTTCCTCCTTTTGAAATAATAATAAAAATCAATTTGCGTATGTGTATGTATGTGTGTATATAAAATATAAGAAATGAGTTTTTTTTTTTCTTTTTTTTTTCCCTTTTCCTTTCTTTTCATGATAATTCAATGGGTTGTTATGTTTTATTGTTGTTGCTTAGTGATGGATAAATACTTCTTTAAACAGGACACAGGCTGATGTTTTTGCCGTAGATCAATTCATTCATTACGGCTATCTCCCCCCCCTGTCGATCCAATCTTTTTTATACGTAATACTATTCTTCAATTCCCTTTTCATTCGACATGTTAATTACAACTAAGTAATTTTTTTTTATCATTATGAAAAAAGTTTCAGATCTACAAGTCATGCGTTTCTCATGCTCACCAATCATTATCAGAAAAAAAGACAGCTTCTTTTTTTACACACTTCTTTGAATTGGCTCTAATCATGAAATATACATAGGTTGAGCATAACTTTTATTTTAATGAGTATAATGAACATTATGATGGTGAGGACAAAAAAAAAGATGGATAATGATTTAATATAATAAGGAATTGTTTAAGAAAGTCAGTATAAAAAATCGTTCGTTTTCTTTTGGATAGGGTCGGTGTGTTCATCAGGAGAATTTTCGGACGTTCGTTTAACCGGATGAATTATAATGCAGCCAGCAAAAAAAAAGGCTTTTTTTGATTTGACGAAAAAGAACATCAACCAAAAAATAATCTATTCTATATAGAATGAAAATCATTATTATTATTATTGCTGTTGAATAATTTATTGTAAACGTGTTTTTATCTATATAAACATATAAGAATTTCTTTATAATTAACAAATGAACTAGTGATGCATCATAATAATAATAATAAAAAGCTCTCGAGATCATCATGATATCAATTAGGACCAAACAAAAATCTTGATTTTTCTTTTTATACACTATTTTACTTCAAAAAAAAAAAATTAGTTGTATTTGAACATATAAATATTACTTGTATACTGTAAGTCAAAAGGATAATAAGTAGACATTATTGTTATATATATTATATAGGTAAGTTTAATGATAGTATAAAAAAAAGGACTGACTTTATACAGATCGTACAAATTAATGACAAAAGATGAAGCATATTTTTTTTGACAGTTAACAAAATATATAATCCTATTACATTATACATTACTTTTATAATTATTAGATCCAAAGTGCCTAGTATAGTAGCATCATCATGCGTCCAATTTTTTTTTATTTACACATGACTTTTTTATTCCATCAATGACTCGGTACAAAAGTTAACTAATGGTGGTTTTTCTATACATATTTAAGCACCCATCAAAATCAAACTCAAGTTATTCTGTTTTGGTGTTGCACAGACACAGTAAAGTTACACTTAATCAAAAACTATCACCCCACATGCATTAATAAAGACGTGACGACCCTTTTTTTAAAAAAAATCTTAAAACCTCATCATTACTAATAACGACTACTATCCCCTTTTTTTTTCTTTTTCTTTTCGATGATACTTATTCCAACGCTATGCTTAACATTTAATTATGAATATACTAATAAGTTGTATAGATGCAATCCTAGTAGACTAAATAATAATTAATAGTTATAATAGTACTACCTTACTATACTAGACAGACTGGTCCTCTGTGTATTGTTTGAATACTGATTTGAGTAAAAGTATAGTAGTATTTGTCTATACAAATCTCGGACAGTTGTAAATAAGAAGAAGTGTATCAATTATACACCTACAACAATTCCAAAATGAGGTTGTATTATAAATATCAAATACAAAAACAAACAGAGAATCATGGCTTTTTATTTTAAAGTATTTATCTACTTATTGACCAATTTGCTCTATCCCTATAAAACCAACAGAAGTGAATATTTATTTTATTTTATGAAAGGTTTCATTACTTTTTTTTCAAAGTATAATAACTTTTAAAAAAATACCTGAAAGAAGAAACGATGACTGAATGATGAAAAGACTCGTTTTTTTTTTCATAAAATGATTACGCAAATGTTATTTTTATATCAACATGACCCTATCATGATGAATAATTATTTGTAAACGTACGTGTACGTATTTAATAATAATTGTTGTTGTTATTGCTATGCTTATATATATATATATATATAAACTCACTCTATTATAAATAAAGTACTACAAGAATACCAGGGGTTAATGGGTATAATAAAGTTTTATATTTTATGCATAATAAATATAAATCATCATGTAACAACAGAATCAAGCTAGCTATCTACATATAGTAGTATTCAAATTTTAGTTAAGTCTGTGTTTTCTTTCTTTGGTATAGAATATATCTACTATGAATCATCTACATACTACTAATACTACTCAATATAATAATAACTTATGCCAACTTAGAGATTGTGGATGCCAAAAAAAAAAAAAAAATGAAACATCATCTCTATCAATCAATCCAATTTCATAAATCCCACACACGACTTTTTCTTTTCTATTAATAATATATCTATATAAAGTAAAATGAACTCATTCTATTTTATAATCTCAATGTAAGGTTATTATTTTTTGTTGATAGATTATATCCATCTATACTACTTTTATTAATGATGAGAGATTCAAGTCAACTAAAAACTAGCCCTCCAAATAGGATCGTCAATTATAATAAATACATCCTACTCAGGGCATATAAAGTCAAGAATTAATAACAACAACAAACACATAAAATAAAATTCATTATATCAATCTACTATTTTTCAGAGAGATCTACTACGTACTCAGTCAATTGGAAACTAACCTTTCTCAAATGTGTACATGATAAAAACATGAAATGAATAGACATTTTAGTCAATTGTACACAACACCCCCCCCCACGTTGACGCATCTATTTGATATGCAGGATCACGGGCCATTCACTTTTTCACTCGTCCATCAAAATGGGAATTATCTATCATAGATTATATGGGCTCTCTCACCTATACTTGATTTGTTCCAGCCCCCCATAATAATAACTCAAAAAAGGTAAAAAGAAATGAGGAGGGAGAAGAAGAAGAAGAAGAAAAAAAAAACCCTGGACAGTTTCATACATCATTTATTCAAAACCACTCAATTTACACTTCTATGTCGTCATTAAAATAGTTATCTTTTTTTTTTTTTTTACCTCAACATCCATGCATGTCCATCAAATAAATAAATAAAAATACTACTAGTACCCATGTTTTTACCATGTGCTGTGTGGTACGCATTGTTGTTGTTGTTTTATATGGATTGCTGACTTGTAATTTGTTAAAAAAAGATAAAGAAATTCTCGTTCTTATCTCTTTATTCTTTTATTATTATGCTGAATGCATAATATTTATTATATAATTAATCATAGTTATTAAACAATGATGACTAATCTTTATTTTATATCATTCTTATTAATGATGATGAAAGAAGTACACAAACATACACATATACCAAAATAGTTCTTTCCGGGTTTCATGGAGAGAGGGAGGGGGGGAGGTTAAGAAAGGAATGGAAAAGAGTAGAAAGTAGGAGAAAGATTGAAGTCCAAATATAGTAAAAAAAGTAGTTTCAATTTCATTGTGTTTTTGATCGACGAAGCGATAAGCTTTTTTTTTCCTGATTTTATCATCACCCTTTCTTGTTTTCGTCATTTCTAATATTTATGTTACCTTTTTTTTTTTTCTTTCAGAATCATCCATTTAAATGTTGTATTATTATTTTCAAAAAAAAAAGTAATCATGAAAGAATAAAATCATACCTACTTTTTGGTTCTCTCATCACATCAATAAAAAAAAACATCAACTACTTGCAAATCTATTATTCAACGTGTTCAAAACAAGTATATTTACTTGTTTAGGTAAAATAATGTTATTTAAGATAGATGATACATATATTTATTACGAATGAGGGATTTTCCCTTCCTCCCCCCCTCTTTTATAATAATAAGTTAGAATGCCGTATCATGGGGGGAGTGAATGGGAAAAAAAAAGATACTCATTACTTCTTTGAACAGATAAGGAGATGACCCTATGACGCGTCAGATCGTTTCGTGACATTAAGAAAGAAAGAAAAAAGAAACAAGACGCGTTATTATTTTCCACACACAGATAGGCAGATAGACAGACACATGATTTGAGTAAATATCATTTTATAACAGGTGATGAAACCAGGTGTGTGTGTGTGTGTTTATGCCAATGTACAATAAATGATTGTGTGAACTGCGGATGCAATCCACAACCTATTTTAAAAAAGAAAATAATAGAACAGATGGGCCCTTGTAAAAAAAAAAAAGTTATGATCCGGCCGATTACGAAAAAAAAAAAAAAAAAAGGTGCGCCAAGAAAAAAAAAAATTGCCACGTTGTTGTTTCTTTAGATTTCCAGACCTCTTTTTTTTTGGAATAATAATAATAAAAAGCACACACATACACAGATGACACACACACATACATACATACATCGGAACCATTTGCTGGATGATAAATTGATTATATATATATATAAATATAATATAAGAATGCATTGTTGTATTACATGATAGGAGGCGCAGGATTGGTTCGATCATTATGCCTTTAACAAGAATAAGTGAAACCTATCTTTACATTCTAATAGCTTCCAAAATAAGTTACTCAGCTTGTGAGAAACCATAATAAGCAAGTGATATATATAATCACACACTTGTTGGACTTGATGGAAAATAATCTGTTCGGTGCGTTTTATTCGTTTCTCTCTCTTCTCTCTCTCTCCCCCCAAAAAAGGTTTTCTCGATATAGTTTAAACCGGATTTTAAGCGGTATACTTTTAGGAATCTCTCTCCGAGGCCACATGGCAGTATAGTAAAAAGTAATCCACATTCATATTACTGGTTGTTGTTGTTTTTTTGGCATTGGTTCTATTCATTTGCTTGAGATGGGGGAGAGATAATTCAATGATTATTCTATTCTCTTTTTTTTAAAAAAAAAATATGAATGAATAGATAGAGAACTATTATTCCATTGAATGACTCATCGTTATATTGCGGAGAGACAAAAAAGATTATTTACAGGTATCGGATATCGGGTTTGTTGTTGTTGGTTTTTTTATCATCTTGAAATCCACTTCCGAGTATGCCGACCTTCCCGAATCTCGACTTTTTGTTCGTTGTTTTTTTGTTGTTGTTATTCTTCATTACTAAAAAAGAAAAATCCTTTCCTTGAGGAGCGGGGAGGAGTTTGTTATTTATCAAAATTCAATGTTAAATGGATTGTAATTGAAACCAAAATGAATGATGAGTGGCACCCCTCCCCCCCCTCATCATGATAAAGAAAAACCAAGTGTCATGAGAACAATGGTGACTGATCCTTTTTTTTTTTTTTTACTATATAATAAATTGTAGAATCTAGTAAATAATATATCAAACGGCTTGAAAAGGTAGTTGACCACACATATACATACACGTAGTTAGAAACGTAGGTGTACATTCGCTTTTTATATCATAAAAATAGGAATAGTTATGTACTACGACACACCAACTGGGTCAGCGGGTTCATATCTTCTTCTTTCTAATATATATTCTTTTGTAAATAATTTTGATGAATTAGAGGTAGAGATGTGTAATGATAATAGAAATTATTGGATTGTAAATATAAAAGTGGATAAAAGTAAATCTTGTGTTTTTTTTTCTGTTGAGTCTAATAAAAGTTCCCTAAAAAGGTCAGTTCCATTGGGGTTATTATGAATGTTCCTTAAACATGGATGAGTTTAGGTGAAGGGGAAAAAAAACGGCAAATTGGGGAATTACAATTCATGGTGGTATTTTTTTTTGGGGGGTTGCACCAAGCTTACCAGAATCTTCTTCATCTATTATGATGATGATATATATGTAAGTCACTCTTTCTTTCTATTGATACAAATAATATGAATTCCTCTACTTTTTTTTTTTTTTATAAAATAAAGAAGTATTTTTTTTTATGAGCTGTGATTTAACCTTTTATCGTTCGTGAGGTAAGTAAAAAATGATATCATTTGTTTATTTTTCTTTGCATTATAGATAAAAAAAAAAATTCCAGCCACCAAAATTCATTCGTCAATTGTTTATATTGAGACCACGTGGATGAAATTTGTTCGGGTTTTATTTATTATTACGGAGGCAAATATTATTAGCTCTCCGTTAAAAAAAAAAGAAAAGAAAAAGGAGATCTAATAGTGGTAATATAATAATAATCATTGGCAAAAAAACAACAACTCCGTTTCTTTTTACTTGTTTGATAAGGTAATATATATATAAAAACACGGTCTAATTAAAAGCAATTGCTTAGTTTGTCAATAATAACCAAACTCTCGGGTTTTTTTTTCAATCCTTTCTATAATTATTCTATAAGTCCTCTAGAGTAAAAATGATTCGTTTATAAAAAAAAAAAGTGCGCGCGCGCTCAATAAAAAAAATGATGAGGCAATAAACACTGTTTTTTTTTTTTACAATGCAGATAATTAAAATAATAATAAAGAAAAAAAAAAGCCCCGCTCGTTTTTTTTTTTTTTGTCTCTCCCCCCCAAAAAGAATCGTGGCTGTAATACAAGTTTTGCCACGTTCCACACTTTAAAAGATCGGCGTTACCAAAAATTCCTGTGATGTGGTCATGAAAAAGAAGATTTTTTTTTATTATTGTCCCAAAATAGTCAAGTGGATTCTTTCAAAAAAAAAAACATATAAAAAGACATCCTGAATTGACCCAATTTTGTTTTTTTCTTCTTTCTTTTTCACTATTATTTATTATATACGAAAACACCTTTTTTCTTTTTCTTTTTTATAAGCCTTATTATATATATATCAAATCATGTCTGACGGACGATGCATTCACTGTGGTCAAAAGGGTCATTACTCAATGTAAGTGTTGCTATCTATCTATCTATTTATCTATTTGAAAATAGAGTTAAAACAACTATATACTTATTCCCAATTTTTTTTTTTTTAGGATGTGCCCAAAAAAACCAAACTCTTCTGCTTAAGATTTTTATTTATATGATTTAACATATAACATATCTTCTCATCCTCTTCTTCCCTTTTTTGGTTTTTATCTCGATATTGGATAAAAAATATCAAATGATCCTGTTCCAAGATCAATTGCGTTCTCTGTGGCAGACGACGACGAACTTCTTTATCTTCCTTTCTTTCTCTCGACTTTTTTTTTCCTAATCTTCCTCTTATAACGACGACGACATTTTACTTTTTTCAACAAACCAGACCAACTTTTTTTCATCATCATCATTACAAACAACTTATAGACCAGAGCAGGTGCTCAAATTCACATATACAAAAACAAAAATATCAAGATATTATACTTTCATACAAAATAACAACACACATTTTTATAATTTTACAAGCAACAATGGCAGGCCGGCCCACATATTAATTCATATCCTCAAGATCTCCTCATATGTATATTATTATTTTTTATATCATTCATCTTTTTTTTTTATTATATTTCATCATTATGTCCATCCATATACAAGTAATTTGTTTATAAGCATATATATTACTTGTTTTATATGTAATACCTTTTTTTTAATACTACCCTTTTCATAAACATAACAGTGTCATTTGCTTTATGCTCCCTCATTTATATATAAACCATTATTTAGATGCATTTATTATTATTATTATTACTACTACTACTACTTTTTTCTTTAATATAAAATATATCATATATCATGATTTGATTTCATATATCATATAATATTATAACTTCTTTTCAAGTGTGTGTTGGTCTCTCTTAATAAGTTTTCTCTGTAATACGTTATATATATCTATAGTTTAAAATAGTTACTCCCCAGCCTAATTAGAACAAGTCCGCTCACTCTCTATTTGACGTCATTGGTGTATTATATTCAAGTTTATTTGCCACGTTGTTTATTTTCCAGCGAACGGTTTCTTTTTTTTTTTTTTTTACCTTGTTCAACGTGATACGAAATAGAACATGCTCTTTTTCTCTTTCTTTCTCATTCACGCAACACAAACAAGGGTATCTTCGGAATCAAAAAAAATCAATAATAATAAATCTATTTATCCTTTCTTTCAAGATGTGATCATTCATGAAGTTAACTAAGAAGTAAATCTTGGATTGAGATATCAAATAAATATTATTAACATTGTTGTTTAAATAAGAAAGAGAAAGAAATAAAGAGAGAGAGTGAGGAAGTTGGGGGAGTGAAGGGCGAGAGAGATATTATTTCGGAAAGACGAACCGAGACAATGAAAAATCAATCAAATCGTATGTTTACTGTACTTGTTTTTTTTGGGGGGTGATTATATATATATATATATATCTGAGCGAAAAAAAAAGAATTATATTTTTTTACTCTGGAACAAATTCAAGCGGAGGAAGAGAGAGGGAGAGTAATGAGTTGTTCAATATGGGTGGAGGGGAAAAGTGATATCGTTTGAAGTTTTAGAAAAAAAAAAGTATGATATGACGCGCCAAATTTTTCTTTAATTCTAATTTATCTATTTCAACCATGCTGCACAGACATTTCAACCCATGAGATACCATTTGAAACAGGTACAGGTACAGGTACAGGTACATAATCTCTCTCTCTCTCTCTCTCTCTCACACACACAAGTTACTAATAAAATTGCGGGGTGGGAACAAACAAAATTTTTTTTTTTTGATTGTTTATTTTTACACCAATCATGTTACAACAAACTAATAAAATCATATTTTATCATGCATGTCAATCTGTTTTTTTTTTCTTTATATGTTATTATTGATTTCTTTGACAATCAAGGGCACTTTTTTTTTGCCGTGTTATATATATATATATATATATATATTAATGATGTTTGATAAATATGATTTATTCAAAAAATAAAAAAGAAAACCTTACCTGAACTCATTAGAAAAAAAAAATATCCACCCAGGGACGCAAGTGTAACGCGTAAGAAAAAAAAATAGATGGAAAAAAAAAAGTACAAATCAATAAATGATGATGCATCATAAGGTACAAATTCATTGGTTAGTTGGAATTATATTTTTCACTACAACTACTGCGCGTTTATGAGATGTTTTGTTATTAAATAACTCATATATATTTATTACATCACGATGAATGATGATTATATCATAGCAACAAAACAAAATTTAGAATGTAAAAATATTGGAACACAAAAGTCCCCTTTTCAAAATAAATACCTCTTGACATCCAATTCAACCTTTTTTTTTTTTTTTGCTAACCTCCTGACAATATCGTCATTCTTTGGGGGAGGGAATAAAGAAGAATAAACGCGCGCAAAAGAGTGAGAGGATTGTTTATCTTATTCTAACTCACTTGTTTAAACTTTATGTGTGACGTTATGTACTATAATAGAGATGGAGTAAACTAACTCTCTTTCTTGACACCCTTGAATGTGTACCAATTTAAAGTAATGATTATATAGAATCAAATCCTTATCTACCTACTATATGCTACCTCGTAAGTATAATAGAGACTAATCTATCTATAAAGATATAATATACTACATAAATAAAATAATAATAATAATAAAGAAGCCCAATGGTATAAAAGTAAGGGAAAGGAAAGCAAGTTCTTATTTTAGTGGTTTCCCACCCTCAACATATTCATTATCAAAAAAAGAGACGCTCCTTGAAATGTTGGACATCAATGAATTGACTCTCTCTCTCTAAAAAAAATGTTGTCATAAACCCTCTCTCTCTCTCTCTCTCTAAATTAATGAAAGGCTGAGCATGATCTCAATGGGAGAGTGCTTAACAACCATTCTTGGATAAGCATCTTTTTTTTTTTTTTCTCGGTCGTTGAATCGAATCCTTCTTCTTTGCGGTGATAATTTTTCTTTTTTTTTTTTGTGTCATGCAAAATGGAATGAGTTCCGCACGAATAATATTTAAAATAAATTATTACGAAACTAATAAATTAGATTGAGTCCAGTTATTTGGTGAATGGGATCAAATATAATATTTGTATATAGATTAATATATAGTCAATATAACGTCATATTTTTTACCATATCAAGTATATATATAATTGTATCTCTTCTTCTTCTATTTCTTAGTATATATATACAATGGATATTAGGATAAATTGAAATATTACGTATCATTGACATCATTGACATTATAAAAAAAGTAATTTGAAATGATAGAGTTAAATAAATGGGGGGGAGAGAGATGGAAGAAAAATCCATTTATATAATTATGAAAGATAAAAAAGATCGTCATGTACTTTGTTTTATTTTACTTACCATAATCAATCCCCATCAATCTATCATTTTTTTAATTACACAAACATACACGGATCGTTCATTATTTAGTTATGCGCGCATGGGTAGGACATGGCTGGTGCATTGCGAAAAAAAAATGAAGGGAACCGATCCATCGATCCATCAAGAGTATATTCATTTCTTCTCTCATCATCATGGATATTTCTCACCCTTTTTTCTCCCCCCCCAACGGTTTTTTTTTGTATGTGATGAATTAAGATCTTCATTCATCATCATGCAGCAAGTAGAAGATTTCGTATGGATTAAACAAGATGGATCCTTTCTAATAATATTTAAATGGATAAAAATAGAAGAAAATATCCATAATTTCGGGATGAAGACCAAAGGAAAATTTAGCTTGATAATATTCAATGGATTATAAATTACATGCATAAAATATAAGACTTATTTTTATATTACTATTATAAAGAGATGTTGTAATGGGTTCAAATGGTGATGGTGGTGGTTGTACATGAAGTTATTTTCTATATTCTAAAATAATTATTCATCATCATCGGTTAAATATATCCTATTATAACATATAAAATAAACTGTCGCAGTAATAATGTAAAATACTGCTGCGGTTGCTTATTAATAAGAAACAAGTTATTTCATATGTACGGTTGGGACAAGTCAAATTTATCATGTTCGTAAATCCTATCATAGAATGCGCAACAGTAATGCATCATAGATAGATGTTCGCCCGAATAATCCCCAATAACGTCTAATCTTACCTTCAGCTACAATACCAACTACCACAAAAATCTTCCGGGGCACTGCTAGTTGATATAGCAATCCTTGATAATTTGACTAATCTTTATCAAATCATTTGATCGTGTAGCAGATCCCTGGGGGGTGCATTCAAATAAAGAATACTGTATTACAATCTCCAACATCAATATCAAGTTTTTGTTGATGGTACTATCATATTATTATTGGTACTATATATATAAGTTTAATTGGGTGCAAATATTTAATACAACAGTCGATAGTTTTATGAATCCATTTTTTGCAGCAAACATATAACCCTTCAGTTTTTGTAATGTCAGCGTTGTGTTAGTATTTATATGAGAGTCTAAACATCTTAAAAGAACAATATTATCTTTTATTTTTTGAGGATTTGTACTGTGTAGCTGTTTTGAATATGATTTTAGGATATATCAAGACAATTTAGGTTTGAATCATAATGTTCCGTGTCTTCAAACAGAAGGTTTCCATATATCTTTGTTTTATCATATCTGATTTTTAACAAGACAAAAAAACGAGAGGAAAAGTGTAAAAACAAAAAGCAACAACAAAGAAATGTTTTTTTATACTGAATTATTGATAATTACCAGTAACCTTTACTACTTCTTCAATTAACTTAATTCTTAGTAAGTTTTGATTAAGATGCTTCAGCAAACAATAGATCATAGAAGACATAATAAAAGCCAAACTGTATTACTTTTTTTTAAAAAAAAATATTCTGTAAAAGATATATATATATATATATATATATATTTCATCTGCTTTACCAACAATATTAAATGATGGTACCCCATGAACAATGTATATGTGCTACCATCGAACTTCCAATCGAACGAAACATCAAGATCGATTACATAAATATCGTTCCAAATTTAAGAAATCGGTTACTATCCAAGCGCAACCTCAAGTAACGATGAGATTACCGTATCAAAAAACGTCTAGTAATCGTTATAATTATATTATTGGTCAAGATTTTATGTATTACCAGAAGGAGCTAAAAAAGATAAACTACTACAACCAGATAATATAAGCAGTCCTTGTCAAACTGGGAGATACTGCTGAAACTCATATACATAATTCAACGAAACAGTGATTTATGAAGGGTATTGGTATTGATGTAGTACCAAAAGAATTAATTACTTATTATCCATATTTAAAAAGGGCCAAAACGTTTTGAAGAGCTTGAAATAGGTGAAGAATTGTAATATTGTCGACAAATTCAATATCGATTGATTGTGTGTGGAAATAAAACGTAGTGTTCATATTTACACATTTCTTCTTTCTTTCGTATAATATATTAGGTCTTTAAACCTTTTTTTTTTTTGGCAAGTGAGAATGTAAGTAATAGTCGGATGTAGCATTCCCACCGAACGACTTTACTCGTATCCTTTAGTCATCTCTTGGTCAAGATATACTACTTTTACTATGAATGATACGTATATTCTGTTGCGTTAAAAGATTTCAACGCGATAGCTCAGCATCAGAGCTGTCAAAAAGCCTTTTTTTACAACATAAGTATATGAAAAAAGGCTGTAAACACGACAAGTGCAACGTTATATCAAGATGTCTATCGACAACTGTAAGTCCTGATACTGAAGAAATGACACTTTGCTCAGAAAAAAAGTTATGGGTTTATCAAACTTGATATATTGGGTTATTATGTACAACGGCCCATTAGATATGCGCACCACGGCAAAAAAAAAAATATGAATTTAGTTGATTCTGTATGTTTATGAATTTGTGGATTATGAAAGGCTATTTATATCTATGAGTATCTATGAAAAAATGCAGTAATGCAATATCATGCAGATATTGCTACGAATCTCTATTATAAAAATGAATGGATCTGCATGATAATGTATGAAAACGAATAGTATATAAATCTGAATGAAACTGGATGAATAAATCTATGAGTATTAATGAATATGAATGAATATTTATAGGTATATGAAACTGCATGGTTATCCATGAAAAATCCTTACACTTCTTTGTGTAACCACGATGCTGGTTTATGAAGAATTCTCACAGTCTCTTTACTACTTTTCTCATTGTTTTGTATAGGCAATGGCCCCCAAAAAGAAAATTTTATTATCCAAAGTGCATATCATAAGAGAATAAAAGTGGTTTCATCCATGTAAAGATATACTATACCTATATACTATATACTACATCCATAGAGCAAAATACGAATTTTTTTTTTAAAAAAAGGTATGAATCTAGCTCAGCAATTGATGTAGCCACTGATAATCGAACTGCAACAGAACATCAATGGATGCTTACGAGTATACCTAACAAAAAGTTGAGCAAAACTATGGGGTTACCTAGTAAACTTCTTCTACGTGTTGAAGCACGCTACATAGTCACCAGCAATATTGATACGAGTGATGTCCTCGTTAATGGTGCACTTGGCGTGTTAAGATTGATTGACTTTGGTGTACACCGGCAGAATGTTGATGATAGAAGACCTATACATGTTTGGATCGAATTTGATAATGCTGATGTAGATACAAATTTGAAAAGTAGAAATCGAGCACTGATGGTATTTCGCAATATCAGAAACTGGACACCAACTGAATGGGTGACAAAAATGATTCGACGTAGTGGCCAGTCAACAATGTCTGTAATATGAAATCAGTTTCCTTAAATTCCAGCTGCTGCTATTATAATTCATAAATCGCAAGGACAATCCTACCAAACTGTCGTTATTAAATTACCTGCAAGAAATAGAAGATCTTTGGATCGTACTTTGCTTTATGTTACTTACTCTAGAGCTATTACTGCAATCAGTTTATTCGTCATTGCAAGCAGTTTTAGACCAACAGCCTCACTTGATCGCCAAAGTATGCTGGCAAGAGAGTGCTATTGCAGCAGCGATCTGTTCAGCTGACACCGCATTTTTCTTTTCCTCCATCAAAACCGTGGGTGCAAAATTTCAATTTATGTTCCATAACGTACAAAGTCTCTACTTGCACACATTTGGTTTGATCAGAAATGATCACTCTTACCTGTCATCTACGATAGATATTACTTGCAAAAACATGGACAATTCTTGATGATGATATTGATGATCTCGCTATTCCTGGATTTGAGTTATTTTCAAGGAGTGACAGCAACGTTGATCACCAAAAAAACAACAGAACAACCATTTGAAAGTTGTTGCTATATGAGCAATTTAATTTCAGCCAGCTTTTGGTTGACTCTTTATAGCTATGTTAAAGTAAGATCTGTGAGTGTTTCTGTAGTTGTGTTGCACGGTCCTTTTGGTTGTTGTATCTATCTACGCAAAGTCAAATACGATTGTAAATGTGATTATTTCTGCTCCGGAAACACTATTTCTATATCATCCCCAGATGGCGTTTATTATATTGCTGGAGACTTCAATGTTCCCATTTCATGAAGTAAATAAAGCCCGTTCTGTAACATTAGTCAGATTCTTTGCAAGCATAAAGTACTATTTATATCATAGATAATAAGAAAATCCAAAAAATAGTAAAACCAACATATGAAAAAAAAGTAGTTAAAGGAACATTATAATTTGGGAATATAGAACGCCTCTATATGTTTCGACGAAACTCTTAGCAACTTTTATTATGGGGAAACGTTTCTTGAGCAAAAGCAGTGTCTGGATACAAATCATAGTATTTTCACAAGTGACAGGGACCATTCTTAAACATATCAACTTCCTACATACTACAATTACTCTCGTGCCTAATCAAAAGCAAAATAGAAAAAATAATAACAAGATGAGTGAAAAACAAATAATTTTTTAAAACCATCAGCTTACACGAAACAGAGAAAAAAGAAATGGAAACACGCAAAAAGCAATAGAGCACTTCATTCCATGACTAAACTAAAGAACAGGCCAACATCACGGCCAAAAAGATGGCACACTATTCAACAGAATCCAACATTGGAAGAGTAGCCTAATCGATACGTGACGGTTGTACCCAACGTGAGAAAGGAACTGGGCGGGTGATATCATACACAAAGACAATATACAGATAAACTGTTGTAAAAACAGAACAAGGGGAGAAGATAAACCAAAGCAAGAAGCGACACTACAGTTTCAATGTACCAGACAAAAAAGAAGAACACCTTGAGAAGACAAATAAAATAAATAATGAAAAAAAAACCACAAAGTGCAATATGTCTAATAGCTTCCTCATCCATTTGTCCATTCACATCCCAAATAGAAATATGAAAGGTCCTTACCAGATTCATTTTTCTCGTTTCTACTATTAACAAGATAATTTAATGAAGCATGTCAAAACAAACTCCCTTTCTGAATCCTCTCACTTGATCGATCAAACAAAAATCAACAATGAACATAATTTTATTGACCTGCATCTGGGTCAAAAAAACTATCAATTGAAACTAATAGGAAAAAAAAAAAAATATGCGTCTACTGTTCCCAAATAAATGAAAATAGTAAAACGACATCCACAAGCGTAACATATAAGGAAAAAAAACCCCCAGTGGGAAAAATCCTCCTTATACATCGAACTTGCCTGCCGATAATCATTGAATACCGTCAAATATTTACAATTAGATATTTACAAAGATACATTTACAATTATTTATTCTATGAGGACTAATAAAGTCATGTTTTAGGCTTATTTGGAAAACTTATTTTATATTCCCATATCGATGAGGCCTCTCTGATTTATTACTGCATTGTTCAACTCAGCAAAGCATTGGATTGCTTATTTTTTTTGAACCGTAAAATAGAACGCGATTCGTTTTTTTTTTCTTCTGTTAATTTATAATGGAATCACATACACTCGAGTTATATCCTGAACGTGGACAAGTTCACATTGCCCTTTTCCGTAATATTACAAATGCACCTGAATTACGACAACGATTAATAGCACAAGATAAAACACTAGCATGTGCACTTGTAGAAGCCAATGTGGTAGGAATCGATTTTTTTTAAAAAAAGTGACATAGAGAGAATGAACTTGTCCTTTTTTTTTTTAATTTTCAATGTATATCTAGGTTATGAATGTATTACATATTCTTCTTGCAGTCAATCGAGCAGTTCATGATGAACAAAATAATCAAATAAAAAGTCATAACGTCCATTCCGAAATCGTGGTCGATCTATCACCAACAGTCAACGTAAGAAAAAAAAAGAGAATACACTCATACTATGTCTATATCCGCATCACATATTACATTACTGCTATATACAGTAATAAACAAATTTACAAATGTAATTGTATTGCACAATATTTCATTCTATAGATTGCTCAAGCATTTCGGAGGTTTGGATTAACAGATGATACCAAAGATCTTTTAGTAGTTAAAGTGGGAGGTGATGCTTCAGAGGTAAACTTAATCCATCCTTTTTCACTACTTCCCCTCATCTTTCTTTAAGAAAGAACCCAATGACAAATACTTAAAAAAATTTGTATTTTTTTTTTACCAGGTGGAAAAAGAAATGCGTGAAAATGTAAAAGGTGACTTAGTAGCCCTGAATCAATTAGAACAAATAAGAGATATCAAAAAGATTAAAAAGGTAAGAACTTTTGGAGAAGGAGAGAAGGGGATAATTTATTTCACTCTGATTTTTTTTTTGTTTTAATCATAACCAAACCTCCTTTCATAGTATTACCAAGTAGGAAATGAAGAAGATACAGATATGATTTTGCAATTAGTGGCAAGTGCTATGGCATTGAAGGGCCATATATAGAAATTAAAAAATAATAAATAAAAAACAATAACTTTCTAAACACAAGAGGTTGAGAACATTCATCCATTTTCATTTCTTATGATTTTTTGTATATGTATAATAATAGTACAACTATTTCAAAATAAAAAATAAAAAGAGGATACATCTTGTACTTTATTGAAAGTTTATATTAGTGTATAACGTAAAAATGTACATCAAGAGAAATTTGATACATAAGAGAGAAGAATAAAGGGCAACGCGTTGTGTAGAGTTTAAATTTAAGGATGTAAAGTTCAATTAAATTCTCAAAAAAATAATATGTATATATTTGGAATAATAATATGGCTTTTTTTTTATATATATTTATTTTATTTTTGTTTTGTTTTTTTAAAGCTTGCTTGGCTTCAAATCACCTTGGTCAACAATATCTAAACCAAGAGCAGCAACTGGCTTGAACATAGCTGCATAAGTTTTAGCTTGAGCGGAAGAGGCTTGCTTACGTGCTACACGTGCAGCAATACCTTGTGTAATGACAGCGAGCTAAAACAGGAGAAAAAGAACCATTATGATGAGATGATATATCCTATTTCTTTTTCTTTAAAAAAAATAACTTACTCTGAAGAAGGAGAATGCAACAGCAAATAACCATCGATCAATAGGATAAGGTCTACCAACAGTAGTACAATAAGATTGCATCAATTCATCTGCGTTGGGAATAGGTAAAGGTTCAGTTGAGTCCTTGAAACCCTTATTGACTAAGCCAGAATTGGCAGGGACATAGAATGGTTGAAGCAAGTTGGATAAATCGGACAATGGGTGACCAATGGTAGATAATTCCCAATCCAAAATACCAATAACACGAGGTTCAGTTGGATGGTAAACCTATAATTCCATAGTATCATTTTACATAATTTATATATATAAGCATCCTCCTGCGAATTGGTATACATATGCATTGATTTACATATATATATATGCATCCCCTCCTTTCTTTTTTCTCGGATAAACCAAATTTAAATATATTGTAAAGAGAAATTTCTTCTTACCAAGTTGTCAATCTATCAATGATAAAGATGAAATGTCATTATGTCGAGTTAGTAATATAAGTAAAAAAAAAAAAGAATAATAAGCACAGATTCATCATTATATTTATTTACCTTATAATCACCATGGACAATGGTGGCTTCATCAACTGCTTGGTTTCTCTTGAACCATGCAAATAATTCATCCAAACGAGGAATAGGACCGACAACAGCACCAGTTTCTTCATCCTTTGCAGCAGCTTGTGCAGCAGAAACCTTTCCAAGAGAACGAATTTGACGTTCATAAAATCCAGAAGACTTGCCATAATCACCTAAACCAATGGATTTAAAATCGACACGATGTAACTTGGCAAGTGTTTCCATAGCAGAGAACCAACTATATATACATATATAAAGAGGATGAGTGGACCCTAACGACGGTATATATCTCTCCATTTTCCCACTTTATAATTTTTTTTTACCATTGTCTACGTTCTTCATAAGGAATCGATGGCATACGGACATCTTCAAAAATTCTACCTTTAAGGAACTCCATGATCTAATATCCATCCCATTCATAATAATCAATATCACCATTCATTTTTTATTATGCCTGATATAATGAATAAACACTTACATAAAATGGGGTACCAATAACAGATTTATCGTTACACAAAGTATATACTTTGGGGACTGGGACATCAGTCGATTCACCTAATGCTTTAATAATACGATATTCACGTTCAACAGCATGTGCAGTACTCGACAACAAAGCTCCTGGGGGCTTCTTACGGAGAACATATTGTTGTTGGCTATATATAATATATCATAATTAATCACTTGAGAGGTTTCACACCGAGAAAAAAAGAATACGATTTGATAATTGTTTTTATAAATGAAGTAGACAAAAAAAAAGAAACCAGAAACCATAAAACTTACTTTCCATCCTTGATTAAATAAGTGGGATTCGATTGACCGTGTTTAAATTGTTTTACTTGAAGAGGAGCAATGAAACCAGCGACATTGGCAACAAGGTAAGCTTCTAAAGCTTTTTCATTGAGTTCATGTCTAATGTATTTATTTTATTTTTGAGTTATTTGGTTTTTATGCGAAAAAGAGAAAGAGAGACAGACAGACAGAGAGAGAGAATTGGATAGGTATGCATACGGTATCTAAACTGCAGAACCTTTTCTTTCTCTCACACACACACATAAATAAAATAAAAAAGACGTCTTACCCAGCTCTTACACCAGATGTTTGTTGACCAGCCATAATTTAATTTCTGTATGTAAAAAAAAAAAAAGAAGAGGTATAAAGAAGAAGTAAAAAAAAAAAAGCCAGAAAATGTGTGTGTATTTTTTGTGATCAGGTATTTAATGATGATTACACATAGAACAACTGAAATCCAAAATGCATTGCCGCTGACAAAAAAAATTGTCGGAATAGTAAATGAATTTGACATTGTTTAATGATATTTGCGACGTGTGATTATTATTTAGCAATGTTTCAAGCAGAGTCACTCTCTATATACTAATACGAAAGAATAGTTAATATTTACCAATTTACACTATATATAATATAATCTTTATTCTAATTCTCATTATTAAACAGAAAAGAGGAATTTCTCTTGCGTCAGCATTGATAACACCAAGTCGCATGGCTAATATTATTTCATTATACTATTGTATCTCAGGTACACACCACAGGAGATCACTTTCTATACGTTTAATTATTCTTTAACATGTCAAAATATGACTTATTCTTTCTATATATATATTATTATCAGTAATGTTTCTTTCACCATTCCTCTATTATGTTCCTTTATCTTTTAATCCATGCTAGTACAATCTATTGTAATGTTCCTTGGCCTCAAAAAAAAAGAAAGACGTCTCCTGGTACCTTCTTGTTATAATGTGTTTTTATTTAAGCTTAACTCAAAAAAAAAGGTTTAGATGAACTCTTTTTATTTGCATACAATAAACTATGATTTGAAGGATCATGCAGATGTAAAAAGATATCTTCTTTAGGGAAATATTTAATCAAGGACACTTTATTATTTATGTATGCCTTAATCGATGGACTAGATTTTGGGCGTATTATTATGAGAGATGACTGATTTTTTTTAAAAAAAGACATCTCTTTCCTGCAAGTATCATTTTTACAAATATATACCATGTGTTTCTTCTCCCTTATTTTACCATGACACAGCCTACTAGATCCACGTATATATTCCCCTTTCATTCTCGTCTCTCTCTCTCTCTCTCTCTTGTAATAATATAGATATATGTATAATCCATGTTGTATAATTCACCACCATAAAAATAGGACACTCCTCATCCAACAAGGAAGAGGTATATATTATACATATAAAAGTTATGTATGAGTCCATGACCTCCCACACTAACTGTCGTAAACTCTTCTCTCCTCTTTTTCCTTCTCCTCTTTCTACACTAAGTTTGAAGGGTCCTTTTCTTTTTCTTTTTTTTAACAATAACATGTATATATAAAAGGTTGTTCTTATTCTCCTCAAATGAAAATGACTCAATAGTATAGAATTTCTATACTGTAATAAGATGGATGATGATGTTCTTGTTATTTATAAAGATCTATTATCACTCTCTGTGAATATATATATAAGACAACATAGTAAGACGATCCGATTTCATTTTTTTACTTTATTTTTCAATGGATCAATATCAATGCTAAAAAACAACAATAACAACTTATTTTCAAATAAAGTGGACAATGATCTTTATTTGTTCTCCTAATTATTTTAGTCAATAATTATTAACTGTTTACACACTATTGTAACTGTAAAACCAACCATGAAGTGTAATCCTTATTTCTCCCTTCTCTCTTCTTTCATCCTCTTTCTTATTCTACTTTCTTTTGAAGTATATAATTAAAACAAGTTGAAAATCAGAACACATTACCTTAGAGATTAAAAAAAAAAGATTCTATTGAAACTACTTCTAGTAATAATATAATAGTAAGTTTTTGATTATAGTGCAAAAAATATGTATTAATATTATAAATATGTATATATATTCCCTCTTCTCCTTGCTTTCCCCTCCCTCTTACTTTTCTAGTTAAGCATTTTATTTTAGAGAGTATGTAGTAGTAATAATAATAGTAGTAAAAGAGTTATATACAATAATAACGTCACACAGCACATCACCATGAAATGAAAAAAATTGATACATGCTCTGTAACATTTTTTTTACTCCTCAAAGTGTCCACCCTTGCTCCCTTTTTATTTCACCGCAAAATAGGTACACGTATATGTGTGTTATTATGTATAGTATGATAATAGCTCCATAATATGAATGGTGACTAGTAGTGGTGGTCAAGTTATAATATATAAGAAGCAGAGAATAAGGTTTGGTTCATTTGGATGAACTGAAGGGATAGGTTGGTCTAGGAACAAAATATAATATACCATATGATCGGTATCATAGGCTTTTTTTTTTACAGTTCAATAAATTGTTTTTTTTTAACGATCTACAACAAATTCTTAACAACTTCATCTTCCTAATCACTCTTCTTCTTCTCTTCTTCCTTCTTCTTTTTATTTTCTATTATTTTATAATTACTTTCGCTTATTTCTTTCTATTAACTATTTTTTTTTTTCATTTATTTTATCAATATATATCTTATTCTTTTAATATCTTATTCTACTACATATATTTTAAAATAACAACAACTACAAAATGACGCATCTTAGTGATTATAGTTTTTTACGTAAGAAAAAAAACGATCATCTTTTTAATTTATTTACACTTTTCAGCAGTATGCAGTACTACACCATTACATATGTTGAACATGCTTCTCATTTTTATCTATGGAACCTACTATTATTCTCTCTATAATATGAAGAACGAGTAATTTCACTCAGTTATCTTTATTGTTGGTATTTCTACCGAGTTTATTCCTTGGACGGTTTTCAATGCTTAAGACCATCGCGTTTTCGACAAGGAGAACTTAAAAGTGTCGTAACATTACTAATATTTATTATGATACCATTTCAGTTGGTTTATGGTAAAAAAAGAGACAATGGTCGATTTCTTTTTTGTCATCTAGTGGTTGTTGAAAGGAGTAGGAACAAGAAAAAAAAACAAGGAGACAAACAAAAAGAATATATATATGAGAGAGAGAGAGAGAGAGAGGGATTGAAGAAGGAGGATGATGGTGATAATAAAGAAGAAGTAAAAAGATGATGGATGGATGGATTGATATTTTTGATAAAGTCAAAAAAAAGAATGACAAATTTGCATATATAAAATGAATAACCTGTTTTTTATTATTATTATACATAAACTTTGATTAGACGTTATTTCATGCAAAATCAAATATGAAGAAGGATTTGCATCCATCTTTGGTCATGTTTTTACCAAACCAGAAGCTTTGTGGACCAAAGCTGATCAACAACTCGTTATTCCTACAGGTAATGATACCATTTTTTAAAAAAGAAGAGATGTTTTTTTAACAAAAAAAATGGCCACCCAAAATTCTTCTTCTTTTTTCAACCTATTTCTTTATTATTCTTATTCCATGGTTCTTCTTTAACATCAATCATCTATTACTATTATTATTATAATGGTGATGATGACTATTTTTCTCCTTTCTCCCTTTGATCTCCTTCAAAATAAAAACTCCCTTTGTAAGGCACATTTTGATCTCTTGGTGTACTATCCAATCGTACCTTTCTCTTCCTCCGCCCCTTATTTTGGTTTCCAGCCTATATATTTTATTCATCATCACCAAATCTCCCTCCTTCTCTTTTCCTCCTTTGAATATACCTCCTTTTTCATCTTCTTCATCTTCTTTTAAACATCTTTTATTATTGAACAAGTTAATACTTATTAGATTTATTATTATATTGTTTATAGATTATAGTTTATGTGTTGGGTTCTCACTACAAACGTATGCATCATAATGAAAATAATAATCATTAACTTAACCATATTACTTACAATTATGCTATTTTTTTTTTTACTGACAAATTTATATTTTCTATTTTATATATAGGGGTACTCTCCTTTTACTTCAATGTTTCTGGAATTATCTTGCTAATTCAGTTGCCAAAACAAGCTTCATGAGCAGTAAAGAATTTTTATTCTATATTGGATGGTAGTGTATAATATAACAACTTTATTCCAATCCTATTCATACCATCCTTTAATCACCCAGATGACTAATAAGAAGAACGATTTTCCTTCTCCTCCTTTTTTTTCTATATCATTCAATAGGACTGTTATGAGTGTTATCATGTTTCCAATCATTCAATATATTTTTTCGCGTGATATATATGATCCAACTTATAAAGAAGTAATGCCAGAACTTGTTTATGGTTGTGGTAAGTGATTACTATTGAATATATATACACATAAATAGATTTGATAATGATGCTAATGTAGAAAAAAAAATACAATACAGAATTATTTATTGTTTCTGTTCTTGGTGTAATTTCACATTATCGTTTCTGCAAATTGCTCAAGAATTCTCGAGATTCCAATAACGCACGATCCATCACTCAAAAAATTCGTTATTTCCAAGTAATACATCATTGTCTCTCCGCCATATTTTTATATATAATGAATTGGTAGTAATTTTCGTTACTCACAATCAATTTTTATTTTATTTAGGAATTAAATAAACTTTTGACTCTTGTTTTGTTTATCGATGCCCTCTGTTTTATCATTCTCAGTGCTGATGGTTTGACAGGAAAGAAATATTTGAATGCCCACAAATTCACGGCTGACTTTTTGATTTGTAACAGTAAGTAGCTCATGCATTTTGGATAACTATTCCCTTTCATTTGATATATATATATAAAGATGATACTAACACCAGATTTTATTATTATTAATTTTGAATAGTCAATGTCACAACCATTATTATCTGGTTTGTTGTGGTTTTGATTTTCCATCCTAAACCTATTACTCAAACAGGTGTCACCAACATGCCACCTCCTTCACAAGACTTTTTGTCTACTGGTAAACAATTTGATACCTATGCAGGATCACCCATTTTAATGCCACAAGGATCGCAAGCATCTAGTGAATTCATGCATTACACTAAATCTGGATCTGTCGTTGTTCCTATGGTAAATCAACCCAGTTACACAAGTGGTACCACTTTTCAATTGAATCCTTTAGCCACTGTACCCACACGCGATCAAAACCATTATCCTCATAAACCAATGACATCACATTCAACAACACATTCCACAGCAACACTAGTATCTACGACATTTCCTAATGGAAAACATGCCCAACGCAAAGATATGGGTGGTGGATATGCACCTGAGGATATGTTCAATAATCCATCGACAAATAATAATGGTAATCGTCCTACATCAACCACACCTCCCAACAATAACAACATGCCAGCAGCATTGAATGAATCCAATGTTACTGCTGTCAATAATGATTGGGAATCGGCTGTGGACTGGCCCTTGCATCATGAAAATATTCAATCAGGTACCAATTCGATTGGTCATGCCAATGGTGGTGCAAATAATGTACGTCGTCAAAAATCCGATGATTCAATGTGGCTTCATCAATCTCCTCGTGGAGGCACGAATAGTAGCGGTGCGAGATCCCCTTAATAATACTAAATGAATTACCTCTCCTGTTTTCTTTACGTTTACCTTTTTTTTCATCCTTCCCTCTCCTTCACTTTCACGCACTTCTCTTCCCCCCTTCTCTCTCCGTCTTCTTTTTTATTTAACTACATAACGATTACTTGATCAATGCGTAATCCAATCCTTAAATGGATTAATTAATTCTAGTTTCTTTCTTTTTTCTTAACCTGCGTTTTCTTTTTGTTCGTCCGTACGTAGTAGTAGTTCTTTACACAATCACACATTCCTCTTTTTAAATATTTCCCTCTTTTTCTCACAAACAACTAAATTTTATATTGAAGTCATATATATATCTATATATATATAACACCTTATTCTCTCCTTTTATACTAATTCTATATAATCTACATAATATGGAAAAAAAGACGATAATCTTTGTCGTTTTGTTTTTTAAACCAAAAAGAAAAAAAATTGTACTATTCTCATGAAATTCTTCTTTTTTTTTTTTCGTTAAAAAATGTTTTATTGTCGAGTGCATTTTGCTAAAATAGAGGAATATGGATGCCATTTTCATAATGCATATTATCCTATCCTAAATCAACTTGCTTATATACAGCATATTTACATTAGATTATATATCAAGAAAACACGTATGTGTTGAATATACCAATCCTTTTTTTTTTATAAACATGTATAACTTTATCATTCCAGTGATTATTATTCTATTAATGATTGATTTAAAACATTGGATATAATAATATAAAAGGATAACGATTAACAGTGTCAGACATTAATACTATAATGAAGGAAAAAGATATCTTACATGTAAAATATTCTAACAACCAAAATAATGACGTTTACGTAATATGCATCTAATGACTCTCATGGAGGGTGGAGGGATTGATTATGAATGTTAATTTATCAACCGAACGGATGATGGAAAGAACGAAGTAGTCGCCTTCAAGACAATAGTATATTGTCGTTTTGCTGTTCTTCTCGATGCATTACTTAGAAACAATCAAATAATAGTAGATATTCGAATAATTTAATTTGGAGAAAGGAGCAAGGAATGATTACGATGACCACTTTCTTGCAGATACTAGTTCTTTTGCTTTTGCTCTTTCTCACTCTTTTTTTAGTGGTGAAATGCAATATACGTTTATCTAAAGACACCATCCTCCTTTTTGGAAACATTTATCAGAGGTATCATTTTTTAATAACAATAAAATAAATATCGTTTCAAAGTTTCATTTGCTGGTTACGACGATATTGGATAAAAAGAGCTATTAGTCGTGTAGCTGTGAATGGAACAGAGGTGCTGTAATCAAATCCATTCTCCTAAACAGTAAGGAAATAACCTTAGGACCATAACGGAAGCGTTCAGATAATATTACAGTAGCAATTATATCAATAAGTTGGGCTGGTATGTAATTTCATTTCTTTTCTCTGTGTAAATATAGCTTATTGAATCATACACACGCCACCATATATATCTTTATAAGATTGTGTAAATGTCTTTATGTTCTCGCTTTACAAAGAAGCTGGGTATGTGATAGGTGATAAAAGTATGGCAAAATAATGAGTAGGGTCAATATATAACATGTTAAAACTTACGGTGCACGCTCATTTTGTAATGATTGTGAGCATCACGTCTCGATTCACATGAAGTATATATCAAAAGACAGAAGCAGAAAAAAAAGACCAATTTATTAAACAGCAGAAAAAAAGAAAAGAGTCACAGAGCTCTCTTTATTTCAAGAAGTGGAAACGTTTCTTTTTTTTAAAGTGAGAGAGTTGAGGGCACTTAACTTTTTTTTTTCAACACAAAAAAAAAAAAAAAACTTCTTTTTCCTTTTTCTCTCACACTTTTTTTTCATTATCCTTTTTTATTTTTCAAATTAAAATATTAAATATAACCAATATTATCAAATAATGCCTCATAACCCGTTGGAGAACCCTACACCTTTATCCAACGGAAGAGGAAAGCAACAACTAACACAACAACTGCAAAGGCATTCCATTACGTCGCGATCACCTCCCATTCATTCAAACTACCCCATTCATAAAAACAGAAATAATAGTGCATTGGATATTGGTTCTATTTTGAATCCTGTAGCAGCAACTAAAACAACAGCAACAGCAACTATAATACCACCAGAAAACACTATACAACGTGATAGTCATATCAATAATAATAAAGACAAACATATAAACGATCGTTATTATCAACATTCACCACCATTACAATCCTCTCATGGACCAGTACCATCACCACCAACAAAACAAATCCCCATTGTATATAATGGTATACCTGGGTCCCAACCAACGCGAATGCAACATGAGTATACTAATAGAGCAATGCCACCTGCTTTTTCAACCACCAGTGCAACTACTACCCCTATTACAACCACTATGAAACATAGGAATCATAGTGGAGGTTATACCAGCGATGGTAGTGGTGATGATAATCATACACGAAAACAATTTCCACATCACAAGAAGTCAAAAGAAAAAGCAGTAGCTAATGATTCTACCGTTACTCGTAATATTGATGCAGACGTTCCTGGTACAACAACACCAACCTCGGAAGCAACGCTGAAATGGCAGCCAGTAGAAACGCCGCAAGGTCATTATCAGCATTATCCTGGAGAACCCTATAATAATACATATAACAACAACAATAATAACTCTAGGTTACCATTAACAAATGGATATCATTCTCATTCTCATCATCATCAGCCACCACCACCTCCATCATCAGCAGAAATGCACTCGATATCGCCCACAGCACCAATGCATGTAGTACCACCACCATCAACCGAATTTGTCAATACTATGCATCATGGTCATCCATATTATCCTCATCAAAAACACGAACCCTCTGCAGGTCCTTCATTAATACAGCAAACACAAACGCAGCCACAGCCAATGTACGATACCCTCCCAAGACAAAACTCTACATCCGTGTATACTGGTGGCGCGCCAACGACGAGTACTGTGGGTGAAGTGTCATCGCCAAATCGCTCCGGAAACTTTTACTATTATTATCAATATCCTACACCTGAATCACCCAAACTTAATTCTTCATCTGCAGCTACGTCACCTTTCTTCAACAATGAAAATGCAGGAGCATCTGATTCTCGAAAACGTAGTTTACCTTTGGATTATAATCAACAATCGAAGCGTACGCGAGAAAATAGTGATTTTGTAACTACACCACCTTATACTATGCAACCATCTTCATCAGCATCTTCCTCTTCTTCACGTGCCATTGATCAACAGCAACAACTTCCCACGTCAGAACCTTATACATTTTATTCATTTCCATCCGCTCCTCATCCGCATCATCATCAGCAACAACAACCACATCCAATGTATTATCATCACCCACCACCTCCTCATCCTCATCAACAACAGCATCATGCACAGTCACCTTATCCACCATCCTCAATGGATCCTAATTCCATACAACATTATCAACAACAACAACATTATCCTCATCCTTTACCACCATTCCCTCCACCTACACCTCCTATTAAAGAAAAAAAGAAAAAGAAATCAAAAACAACAGAATCAGGCAAACCCGCAAAAAAGGGCCGACCATTGAAAAACCCACCTTCTACAACCATTACTGCTACTTCAACACCTACTTCCACAACAGCACAACAAGACGCAGGATTGTCATTAAAACCCAAAGTAAGCCTTATTTTTTCTTTTTTTATAAAAAAAATTATATAAAATGAAACATGTTACACAGAAAATTTCAGGATGTATCTGACTGACAAATAAAAATTCTCGATATGGCTATTAACTGACGATCAAAAAAAAATAGGAATTATCTTCTACCTTACCTGATTTATCAGCATCCTCATCCATCTCTTCATCACAACCTTCAACACCTACCAAACCTTCTTTGGATGAAGCAGTGAAAAAACCAAAAAAACGTGGACGACCTCCAAAAACCGAAGCACAAAAAATTGCAGATGCAGCAGCGCGAGCCGCTGCCGCCAAAGCGGCTGCTTTAGCCAACCCATCCTCTCCTTCTTCCGATAATAACACAACAAAGAAAAAATCGACCAAAAAATCCGGTAAACTATCCTCTGCTATATTATTGAAAAAGGAAAAAGAAGCAACACGATATTGTATTTGTCAATCCATCTTGACGATACCCAAATACATGATTTTGTGTGATCATTGCCAAAAATGGTTTCATGGTGCTTGTATGGGATTGACGGCCAAAGAAGGTGAATTTTTTGATTTGTATTATTGTAAGGATTGTACGGTCAAGGAAGGGAAAAAATCTACTCGACGTTTACCTTGTGCCAATACCACACAATGTCAGAATCCTGCACGGGCGAGTACACGAGGCAACAGTCGATCCAAATATTGTTCAGAAGAATGTGGTATGCGTGTTGCTCGTATGCGATTAGAACGAGCACAACGATCCTATGATATTGATCATCAATATACTATAACACAAGAACATCCATCCTTGGAAAAGAAATTAAAAGGCATGTTACAAGCCGTTCAACAACAACACCAAGGCAAAGGTCAATTGAATATTGATTCAAATCAATGGGACTTGGGACGATTGGCAAGGATGAAAGAAGAACGGATCAAGGCACGGGCTATTGTGAAATTTGTGGATATTCAGACACAATTTTTGAATCAAGTGGTTGAATCCCAAGTGGATAATGATCCGAAAGTGTGTGGTTATGATTCTCGATTAGCATGGCAAAACGGTGTATGGAATGCCATCAAACATATTTCTCGAGAAGGTACTGATGTCAAGGTGGAATTGACCATGGAGATTGAAGGCGTGGATGTTCAAGAATTTACTGTATGTAATAAGGTGGGCAAGTGTCAAAAACATGAACACTGGCGAGAATTACGTCAATCGGAATTGGAAGTGGAACGAAGGAAACAAATTGATATTTTGACCTCGCTGGATCGTAAACGTAAACAGATCAAGTCAAGAATTTCTGATCAATTAAAACAACCAGAAGGCTGGACGTTCTTGGATAATGGTACTATATGTCATGATTAAAAAACAAATAATCCACTTTCGAGTCTTTTTACTTTACAAAATGGACTACTCTCTCCCTCCCTCTCTCTCTCACACACACTCACACACATACACACACACACACTTTTTCTCCTTTTTTTTTTTGTATATGATAGTTTCATGTTTTACGTATTATCTCTAATTCTCATTTATCTTCTTTTGTGTACAAAAAAAATAATTTGTTTATAGTAAAAAAAAAGAGTTCATTAATTTCCCCATCTCATTTTTTTTTCAATTCATATTATTACATAACGCATCTTGTAGCATATATTCTTCATTCCAATTATCAATTTTTCTTTCTATATATTATTAAAAAAATACTCCCATAATAATAATATTCATACTTTACATGAAAAAATAATAATACGGGATTTATTATTATTATAATTATTAATATATAAAAGGAATATTTAGGCTTATAAATAATAACTGTATATATATATATATATATATATATAATGATGGGTAAAATAGTATTAAGAGCAAAAAGGAAGGAGGAGAGTAGATGGAGAGACAGAGAGGAAATATGTCAAATATAAACAAAATAATAATATAATTTAATAATTAATGCGAGCAAAACCAGGTCTTTGTAGTTCGACTTTTGGCATTGGGTTTTCCACTTCATGTGGAATCACCATGGTTTTTAATGTCGTTTTGATTTCTTTTACTTGAATGCCTCGGTACATTAATTCTCTTCGTCCGTCATCCACCGATGGTTCTGAATTCTCTTCCATAATAGTAGGTTCCTGTCCTACCCCTCGATGTTGCTGCTGTTGTTGTTCTTGTTGTTGGTCATTGGCCATACCAGATGGTCCAACCAACCATGAAAATCGAGCTGAATAATGTCTTGAAGTCGATGTCGATGACGATCGTGAACGTGATGTCGAAGTAGAAGAAGAACTTTTTATTAAAGGTGGTAAACTATGTTGACTACTCATACTACTACTACGTTTAGGTCGTGGTGCCATAGCATCCTGGGGTATGATTCTGTTGTTATTACTGTTGGGTAAAAAGAATGACGGTTGTCGATTCGATGAAGAGGATCTTCTATTATTTGTTGTTGAACGAGTACTTTCACTTTGACTTCTACCTCGATTAGGTATAATAGATGCATTACCAAGGGCCATGGAAGATGTCCCTCGTCCTCCACTTTGAACTGCTGCTGTAATAGCAGCGGCCATAGCTTCAATATCTAATGTATCATCCTTTTTGTTATTGTCCTGTTTCATATTTTGTTCCTGATTTTCTTGTTCCTGTTCAACGATGATGGAACAATTGGATATATCGGTCATGGATTCTTTTGTCTCTGATAAAGTACTAAGTTGCTGATCGTTCTTGATTATCATTAATAAAAAGAAAAATGAAGAAGAAAGGAGAAATAATAATAAAAAAAAAAGAAGCGGGGCCAAGGTTTTTTGTTTTGTTTTTTTTTTTTTTTTTTTTTGTGTTTTACTTAAGGGACTATAAGTCAATTCGACTGTGTAACACATTCCAAACAGCACTCAATTATTAGAATTTTGGCGCTGTGTAACGGAATCCAATTAATCAACAGACCATTTTTATATAAAATAAAATGGGGTGTGAATTGATTTTATAATTACACTGCATTTTTAAATAGACTGCTACTGAGAGGGTCCAGTTCAATTATTATTATGTATAATCATCTAGATTAGATTCTTTATTAATTTTTTTCAGGGAATTCTTCTGGTCATAAATAATAGAGACATTTATTAACAACAATAACTGTTTTAAAACTAATTATATTAAAATGAAATATAATGCAAAAGATGACGATATGTCTATACAAGGAAAATCACTAGTTTTTTTTAGGGTGTGAAACTAAACCCACCATCATTTTTATTTGTTCATACAAGATGTGTAACTTTATGTCACTTTTCTAACTAGTGCACAATTACTTAATTTGTTGCACTTTACTACATAGTAGATTACTCAATGAATTATTAAATGATAAATTGACATATCATCATATGTATATTTATATTGGTAACAAAAAAAAAAATAAGGTGAGCAATTGTATTATTATTGTATGTAGGAGTGTTATGCTAGCACTGCATAGGATATCATTGTTATTGTAGGTAGGGCCTATCTGGTCCAGGGCAAACGAATTCCAATGAATCAAGATTTAATGGATTTCGTTTTTCTTGGGGACTTGAAAACATATTCTATAATATTAAACAATTTATATGTTAAGATCGGAATATTTATATAATAGTTTCACACTCACATTCCATAAGACCATTGACAAAACTTGATTAGCACATTTATTTGGATGGAAACTATATATATAATATATATATATATAATGATAAATGATAGTGAACAAATCATACTTATTATCGCATATAATATTTACCAGTCAATGCCACTCAAAAATCCTTGTTTATATTTAGCAATGGGTAATTCTGCAAAACCTGGTTGATAAACGACTTGAAACTGTTCATCAGAAAGTGATTTATCAGCTGCTAATTTTTCTAATCGTTTATTGTATTCGAATACCATAGCATCCGCAGCTATAAATATCGGTAGGTTTTAAATTTTAAATACGAATATTTTCTTTCCGTATATTTTTATATCATTCCTTTTACACTATTATGTTACCTCGACGTTGTTCGTCATTACTTTGAACACAAGAGCAAATACTGAAATGGTAAGGATTCCAAACAAATTCACAATAAGGATCTCCTTGAGCTGCTTCATAAACACTGGATACCTATTTTATGTTTTTCCCGCCAAATGGAAATTAAATTAATAAAAAAAAAGGAGAGGTCGTAGATACTTGATCATCATCATCATGATGACAAATATAGAAATATATATAAGTTACATTGAATAAAGCCACCAAATTGATAAATGACTTGCCAACTTCGGTTTTTAATCTGACAAGAACATCACGAATGTCGCTTTCAAATACATCCGCTTGAGCAAGTAAAGGTAATCTTGTCACCGGTGGGTCACATAAAACACAGATATTATTGGCACCAATAAACAAAGTAATCAATTTCCATTCGTCCTTGATCCTCTGATAACTGTGATTCTTTGAATGAAGCAGGTGAACTAAACGTGTCACTTCTCCATCCAAATCTTGTGTCTTTGCCCCACTAATCTATTATCATATATAGAAAACATACGCGTTCATCATCATTGCTTTTTTTTAAAAAAATAAAACGTGAGGTTTAGTATAAAAAGTTAAAACAATAACATACAGCGTTATCTAAATCTTTGCCCCGCGACATTGGTAAGGTGACACCATGAGGACCTCCTTGGTGTTGACTATAAGTGCTTAAAAAGTTTGGAATAGTATATTCATTCGGATCAGTCCCTACGGAAAAGACTTTGCCTCGATATTCCCATACAGTTGCAAAAGGAGGTCGTTCTATTGTCACATATTATTATTTAGGATAGAACAACAACCAGCTCAATTTTTTTTTTTTTTTTAGTTTTGTTTGTTTTTTTCCCCAAGATGGAACTTTCTTGCCCCCAATTTTTTTTAATAAAGATGAAAGGTAATGTGACCTGAAAGCATTCCAAAACCAGCAGTAATACTATCCCCAAGTGCGATGACCGCTTTAATGTCCTAGAACAATATTGCGTAGTAGCAGTAAGTATATATATATGCTTAATTATTATTTTTCTGCTTCTCCCTTACTTGAGGGCGTAAGTGTTGAGCATCTCGAGATGGAAAATGAGCAAAATCATGCCAATAAAAGGGTTCACATTGAAAAGTAGGTAACTGTACTGGACACCTATCATCTCCTCCTTTGTAAGAGGCATTGGCATGACCACCCATTGTATTATAAAATTGTTCGATTAATTGAATCCATTCTGTTGTAAATGGACGAATCAAATTTTGTTGATGGATCGGTTGTTGTTGCTCTTCAAGGATAAAAGGTATTTGTATATGTTGTTGTTCATCTGCTCTTGTAGATGAGATAAAATGATTTGTTCGCAATACTAATAATATAACAAATAAGAAAAATTCATAAAATCTTGTCATAACGATGACATGTATGAAAAAAAATGAGAAAAAAAGAAAGAGAAGAAAAGAAAAAGAATAATTAATGGGTATTTTGGGCAACTACTGGCTTTATGCAATTATCAAACTCCCCTCTTCAAGTCACGCGGTATATGCCATTGAAACTTTGTTAATGAAGATGTTGATATACTACTATACATTTTGCCAAGTGTTTCTTGTTTCTTTTTGTATAAATATAAGCTCTACTTCTTTTTTGCTATTTTTTATTTGACAACAGAAACAAAGTCAAACAATTTCATTCGTCATGATAAAAATAGAAGACACGTTGTAATAATACTTAAGCAAGAAGTATTTATAATAAAAATATACAGGTATAATAGCGAGTGTTTGTGTTTTGTTGGTTGCATGGATTCAATTTGGAATATTATTTGTTGTTGTTCGCTATAAATACTAGTTATCTATTGAGATTACTATCATGGATTCACCTTTTATTTATATATTGTGTTCTAATGCTCGACTCATATACCGTTGTATAAAGTAATCCATTTATATACCTAAACCCTATTTTCCAAAAAAGATAGTAGCTGCATACAAAATTTATGTTCTTTGGTGTAACAGTCATCATCTAGTCGTTTTGTCATAATAACAAAAACTTGGGTTTGATCGACACTATTTCTTTTCCCATGGCATTCCAAACATGACAAATATGTATACGGAAAGTGTATCTATCATAACAAAGCTACTTTTATAATATGAATAAAAATAAAATTGACGGTTTTTTTATATAGTAAATGAAGAAAAAGTATCCGACATTTTGAATCAAAATTACAAATAATATATTATTGAGTGCCCCTAGGTAACAGCTGATTTGTTACACATCAAGTTTCAGCGAGGAGGAGTAAGTGTAGTAAAAAGTGTGATCTGGGATGGGATGAATGAATAAGGATGGAGATCTATAATAAGAATAAGAATAATAAATCATTCTATTTTATTCAGTTTGTAATATAATAGGATGCATATGAAATGATATATATTTATATATTAAATCAAATCAATTTTGCATCTCATTTTATTTATCATCATAACATTAACAAGCTTTATCCATCATCATCATATAAAAAAAAGCAGCCAAACCTCGGGGAACCAATTTCATTTAATGTATTATTTCACCTCATCTTTTTTTTTTCTTTTATAATACAAAAAACCTTTCTATATATATATTCCCCTTTTCTTCCCTCTTTTTTCAATTCTCTTTTTTTATTTCATTTTTTATAATGTACACAGACAATAAAACCACAGATACTCCACCGCGATCCCACGATCATCATCACCATAATCATGGCCCATTATCCAATCATTCTTATGCCATTCACTATGCACCCAGTCCAAGTCAACACATGTCACCTGCATTATCAGAAGCGAGAAGACCAGGGGATGTCATTCGTAAAACAACATTGAATCGCATCAGTTCTTATCATGATCGAAAAACGACATCAAAGCAAGTGACAACGAAACTAAAAAATTTGTTCGTGAATAATCGAGAACGTGAAGAACTTATGACAGCTTGTTCAAAAGGAGACGTTGATAGAGGTAAAAATTAAATTTGGATTGAATGTGTTTATATTGGATGATAATGATGCTATCCATTGAGTCCATAGGAATGTTGGGGTTGTCATATTTTAAAAGAAGGAAAGAACGATCGTCTGTGATTATTATTAAAATAGATAATACTTATGTTTATATTAGTGAGTCATTTGCTTGCCCACACAAAACCAAATGTAAATCCAGATATGGTGCGTGATTCAAAACTCAGAACACCTTTACTTGTTGCTTGTGCAGCAGGCAAAGCAGATGTCGTTCGTGTATTAATACGATGGGGAGCGGATGTGAATAATCCAGTGGGAGATGTGATTGGAAATAAACCATTGGATTTAGCTGTTATTTCCAATAATTTTGATACCGTTTTGGCATTATTAGAAGCAGGTAAGCATTAAATATATGTGTGGGTGTGTAAAATTCTACGAATTGCGTTATAGGTTTAGTTGTAATACAAATAAGTAGATTACATAATTCAAACCATAATTTTTTTTCAGGTGCCCATGTGACACAGCCTCCTCCTCCTACTTCAATGAAATCGGATGATGGATTACCAGCTCCAGTTCAACAACGAGTGGGTGCTCGATCACCTCTGAGTTTAGCACAATCACGCCTTGATTTACTTATTACCCAAAGACAAAATAGAGATAATAATAATGAATCAAAACAACGTGAACTGTGTATGGATCAAATTGTACAGGTATGTATATATATATCGAGCCTTATTTTTATTTCGTCATGTCAAAGAGGAATGAAATAGGATCTAACTCCTTGCTTTTATTATGATAGATAATTAAATTACTTAGATACTTTTCAAAACCTAAAGAAGATGGTGATAATTCAAGTCATACGAATGAAAATGTGACACGCGAACTAGATGAACTCGCATCAAAACTTTCTTCTATTGGGTTACAAGAAGGGAATACTACCAAAGATAATAATGATGATCTTGAAATCATGACAAGTTTAAGAGACGTCATTTCTAAATTACATATTTAGCTTGTTCTTTTTTTTTCTTACAAGTCTGTTTCTTGTTGTTGTGCAGTTTCTTCCTTTTTTTCCCATCCACCATCCATCTATATCTATTCCAATCCATCCCATCCTACTTCAATCTATATCTTTTATCCTTCCACATGATTGTTCGCTCGTGCGTACGCTCGTTCTTTTTATTTTCTTTTTCTAGTTTCCTTGTAATATGGTCATAATGTCATGACTTGCATGTTTGATCGATATCTTGCCATTCTTTTCCAAATACGTCGCCAGCTTTGCATAATCATCCTCTGTAACAAACATGAACGTTGATCCTGACCATAACGATAATCGAAACTCTGGGGATGTGGCACATAATTCATTTAGAATATCCGTTGCTTCCTATATTTATAATTGATTCGTCATTATTATTATTATTATTCTCTCCCATACACACACATACATACTTTTGAAGCGTCTATAACAATGCCTTCAAATGACATTAATACATGTCATGTCCTTTTTTTTCCCACTATATTAACACTCCAAGCAACAAAAAAGGATGAACCTCTTCCAACAATATATATATATATATATATATATATATATATATATATATTGTGTAGTATACTACTAACCTCTTGTGAAAATCCAGTTTTACTTGCTAATGTTTCCATAGTACATATTTTAAGTCGCTAGATAGAAAGAGAGTTTATATAAGATGACATGGTCACTCGATAGATAATAAACAAGGGATAAACTTTTGTTCTCATTATTACCTTGACTGTATCTGCAATGCGTCCACTATATTTATCAAATCGACTTTTTTTCTTTTTAGCCTCTTTTTCTTCTGCCTTTTCTCGCTTGACGCGTTCTTTTTCTTCTTGTTTCGCTTTTTTTTCTTTTGCTTTTCTTCGACGTTCACTCTAAAAGCAAACCAATGTATTAATAATCATACGCTCTTTTCCATATGATTAAAAATCATTTCCATCCATACCTCATCCGCTCTTTTAATAGCTTCTTCTTCTTTTCTTCGTCGAAATTCCTCATCCAATGCTTCATTTTGTGCCCGTCTTAGATCTTGTTGTTGCCTCATATACTAACAATTATATACAGATACCAAAAGTGAATGTCCATTCCTTGATCTCACTCTCTATTTTACCCCCCCCTCCTTTATCAAAACTTACTTCATTATATTGTCGCATTTGTTCTTTTCTTCTTAATTTTTCACCTTTCTTTTTTCCAACTTTTCGAACATGAACTGCGGTAGAGGATCCTTCTCCATTATCATTCTCTCCTACAGTAGTTTCTATTTCTTCCATGCCATTCTCCTCATAAAGTTCTAAATCACTATCGTCATGGACTGTTTGTAAGGATGTAATAGAACCATCTATAATACAACAAATTCCTCATGTTGTCAGTTTTCTCTATCTATTTATATTGCATAAATAGAATGTTTATTTTACCTCCAGAATCCGATCGTAGACGTTCTCTAATTTCTAACAAGAGTAAAATACCCAATAAACAAATGGCAATGGGTATCATGACAATCAAAACTTCATTATTAGTCGCCATTATTATTAAGATAGTAGTAGTATAATAGAAAAGAGAAAAAAAAAGATCAAGAAGAGAAAGGAGGGGAAAGAGAAGAAAGTAATAATGGTGAAACATGCACACACACGCTATCACTTTAATGAACTTGAAAATGTGAATGATTTGTTACACAATAAACATCGGCTTGTGGAAAAGATGATTGATTCCTGTTTCTTTGTGTATATTTGATATCTTTTTTTTTTCCTTTTCACATTACATTCCAAAAGTTCATCATGAATTTCGAAGAAATTAGTAAACATAATAAACGTAGCGATCTTTATTTGGTCATTCATAACAAGGTTTATGATGTCACCAGGTTTGGAAACGAGGTATAATATATATACATACATAAACAATGAATTCTTATTATTATGGTATTATTGACTATTGATGATATATTTTTATGGGGGATATGTCATGACGACGATAGCATCCAGGTGGGTTAGAGGTTCTCTTAGATGAAGGAGGCAGAGACGCTACGGAATCTTTTGAAGATATTGGACATTCAGATGATGCTCGAAAATTGCTTGAAAAATATTATATTGGTGATTTGGATCCAAAGGTAAAAAAAAAAAAAAATAGTCTATTCTATAATGTCGTATGATTTTTTTTAAAAGAGGGGACACTCTATAAATAATCCTAACTGTAACGTATATAGGAAGTACGAGAGACCATCAAGAAGCCTATACCTGAAGCAATTCCACTATCATCCGCTGCTGCTGGAAGAGCAAGTTCAAACACAAGGTAAATTAAAATAGTGATTGTCATTGTTGGGGTGTGGCATGATGCCATTTTAAAGAAAACTTATATATAATTGATATATATCAAAAAATATATTTTGGTAATTTTAGTACAATCACTGGTATGGTAATTCCAGTCTTGGTATTACTTGTATCAATTCTTTGTGTCAAATATATCTACTCTGGTTAATGCATGGTATTGCCATTAATAAATATACAACAGATTACATATTCACGTATTACTTTTTTTAGATGAATAAATAAATGAATGTTTATTTATTGGTGAGAGAGAAGAGATAAATAACAGAAAAAAAAGAGGGATATTTTTTACTAGAATGCGCATGCGTTTTGTTATGATAATATGTAATTTGTATTATGATGAAAGAGAAGAGAAAAAGAATGGTAAGTTATATATTCTATGCATCAAACATGAAGATGAAAATCTCAAATAGACAAAAAGATGAATTATGAAAAAAAAAATTGGGGGATATACATAATAATCTGATATATAAAAATATATGAAAAAGTTAATATTACTTTTAATATCAATAAGAAAACGCGACATGTCAGAAAATAAAGATAATAACTGGATTCATCTATTCAACTTACCAATAAGCCTTTTTTATATAAGAATTTTAATCACCACATTGACCAAAGTTGTGTTCTGAATCATCAAGGCTGCCAAGAAGATTGCTGTTAGGTTGTTGGCAACATCCCAAGAATTGCATTTGAGGAAGCTCAAGTCGATTAGGGAATAAGCAATCACCGCCACCAGGACGATATTGAGCATTAGGAAATAGACCACAACAAAGGGCTGTATTGGCAGCAAATGTATTTTCACACTTGCATTTGGCTTGATCATCCGCATAGACAGTACCCGATGCAAAGAGCATCATACAAGTAGTAGCTGCCACCAAAAAACTTGTTTTCACCATGTTTGTCGATTATTTTAGTATAAGAAAAAAAAATGTAAAGAAAAAGAAAGGCTTATTTCCTCGGTATTTATATTCTTTTTTTTTTTTCAAAATAACGTAAGAAATCATATACTAGAATGGATAATGATGATGATTACGGACATATCTCTGATAACTCCTTAAAAGAGAGAGAGAGAACAGTACTCTTTCTCTCTTTTTTACAATAGATTGATCGATGACATTGTAAAGTTAGGCGCGCCCCATATAATAACTCGTTCCTTTTTTTTCTATTTTATCCCTTATAAAATGTTCGCACACTTACACTCTACAAATATTATAGAAGGAGATGTTTGAAATCCTATTATTTCGTATCGTAAGTAATTTCGAAAAATACATATTACAATAAATTATTGGAATAGAACGCTCCTATGCATTAGGAAAAGAGAGGGTATTCCCTCCTATTTTTTTATATGATGTATTATAGTAACTCTGTTGGTATGCATTAAAATCAAAGGAGGAGGGGGTTAAAAGGACAACTAACAACTTGTGCATATAGATTTACATACATGTCAAACATTTCGTTGTTTATATATATACGTGAACCTACACTTTTTCACCTTACCTTACCTATTTACTAAATCTACTTATTGGAGTTAAAATCTAACCTGTTGCTGACTCCTGAAAAGAAAAGTATCTTCTTCCTTTTACTACCTTAACTCGTATATCCCCGTTCTTAATGTCAACAGCTCTTGAAGATCTTTTTTTTTTGTACGTAGGGTTAAATTCTATTTTACTTACAAAGACTTCTCCCTCTCTCTCTCTTTCTCATAGAGAATACACACATACTGTACATATGATTCTGTATTCTATATAATACAAGCCATCATTTATCGTTAACATTTTTACGCCCGTTTCTTGCCACCTACATGATTATAAGTAAGTTACTATATTTATTGATACGTATATATTTTTATACCGATATATAAATGACGATTCTTTATGATTAGGTTTTCAGCCACTTAACGAGGTATATGTATCCCTTTCTTATCGGTTCTTTTTCTTTTCCTTAATAATCAGTATATCCGTGTAATGGAGCTAATCATCTCCTTCAAAATACACACATCAATTAGGTATACAGTGACTTCAAATAAATCGTTTTATTTTCAACCATACATAGTATACTTTTATATCATTCACCCTCGATCTCTACTAGTTTTTTCATGGGATAGATAGGCAATAGATAGCCTGGTGGTTGCTATGTGTACGCAGTGAAAAAAAAAGAAGAGTGTAATGTTCTAGTTCCTTAAATTATTCTATATCGTTAGGAGTCAACCATTCATCTTATAACACAAGCACTACAATATTAGTTGCTCCCAGAGAACAGTAATGTTTGTAAGTATATTTGTACAAGTAAACAAGTTTCGATCGTTTGTTGTTGAGACTTCATAATGAGCAACACCCTGATCTTGCACATCCGACGAGGACAGAGTCCAGATTTACAATAAAAATAAATAAAGTCAATAATAGTATAAGCTGATTATAAAAAGTAAAAAAGTATTCTCTATCTCCTAAGTTCCTTTTCGTTTGACTTCTCCTCGCCACCCGTTTGCCCCCGTTTATCACTCGTACCCGTTTAATCCCTCTTTTTCTCTTCCTCTCTCCTTTCGAACTGATGTAACTATAGTAGTAAAATAAAACCCAAATTCCTGCTATATATCCTTTACTTTTTCCTATTTTTTTTTGTGGATTCCTCGATTTTTGACGACTACTTATTATCCTACCTAATAATGATTTTCGAGTATTTTGTATAAGAATATTACCTATAGATCAGGTTTTTTGTTGTTATTAGAAGTGACAATCTTCTCTAAGAATCATAATATGTTAGTCATTTATATCTACTTTTTGATAATAAAATCGATAATCGCATTCTTTTGCATATGAAAAGAAATATACCAATTTCTTAGTCACGAAACTTTTTTTTGTCGCTTATTGAACAAAGAAAAAGGCGCGTATCTTTTTTGTTCCATTTTTTTTTCGCGACTTTTTTTTTTTATTTGACATAAAATAAATATGGCAGCCAACAAATCACTTAGAAGAAGAACCACCACCACCAATCCATCGACCAAAAAGAAAATTACAACCAAATCAACTAAATCCAATGGAACAAAGAAAACAAAAGCAACCGCTGCCACGACAACACCAATAAAACCAACACCACCTAGTATCGAAGTAACAGACGCGTCTTCACCAGGTAAAAAAAAAAAATAAGAACGCAATCTTGATCAAACTTTTTTCATTCTTTTGTTTTATCTCATTCTTTTCTTATTCTCTTGGATTAACCCTCCATCGCACAATAGAACAAATTCTTCATGCATCTTGGAAGTTTTTATATTGTTATCAATTCCTTTCGTTATTTCGAACGTTCTTGAAGCTCCCAGTCATTACCATAGAAACACTAGAGGAAGCTATCATGGAAACCAAGAAAACAACGAAACCAGGACTTGCACGATCAGAAGGTAGTTTTCTTGCAGACGAAATAAACAGTCGTCTCGTTTTAGATACAACGACGATTCAAAAAGATGTTTCACTACAGCAACTCCTTGAACAAATATTTTCTATTCTTTTAAAACATATACAAAGTCGACAAGCAAAGTAAATATATACATATCACATTAATGTTTGAGGAGTGGGGGAGGGCACTGAGTGACTATGGTTGCTGCGCTTTTAACAAATATATAGATATATGGATGATTCCTCTTTCTCAAACCCACATACACTTTTAATTTTAGTCCAACCAATTGTCATGGTTACTTGTACGATTATTTATTGGATCATGATGATAATGACGACATTTCACTATCCAAATCAAAAGAGGATTGGACTTTATTTGACCTTTCAATACCAGAAAAGATTCGTGTATTGAAATCATTAATTGATCTTATGGAGAAAACCGATCTCATGATGAATTTACGTGCAGATATTGCACCCGAAACTTTGGTATGTATAATGTATGTGCATATATAGAACATGGAATAAGAGTATGATGTATATGAATTTGTGTTTTATGAGAATAGAAAGTGTAAAAATATCCAGATATATTCAGTATCTCTAAAATTTTGAATCTGTCTTATTTTTTTTTACATGATTAGCGTTTAGCACCTATTGGCATTGATTCTGAAGGATGGCGATATTGGATGTTTAATAGTAAGTTCTTTTTTAATATATATATATATATATAATTTGTATCGAGTAAATGTGGAACAACTCAAGGATGATGGATTTTAATTAAAAATCAAATCGGGTGTTATTTCAATCCTAGGCACACGTTTATATAGAGAATTACCTTTACCACAAAGAAAGGGCATGCCAATGTTGATGGGTAAAGATTATACATTTGAGTTGGTAAGTGAATATCATGAGTATTTCTCCTGTGGAAAAAATGGATGTGACTTAATGTATACTAACAGTGGATATGGAATATCTTTTTAATCAATAATCATCTATCACGATTAGGTTTGTGATACACTTGAAACATGGCAAGAATGCCTCACTCGATTCTCGACAAAAACCCGTAATCATAATGAAAAAGCACTTAGTCTTGAAATCAACGAAATTGCACCTCAAGTTATTACCAAGTTAGAAAATCGGTTGGCAGCAAAGGCTCGTGAAGAAGCCAAATTAGAACGGTTAAGAAAACTGGAAGAATTGCCACGAAAACGTAGTCGACGATTAGAAATTAAGGTAAAATAAAGCCATCCATGGAGAAAATGGAGAGAAGAGAATGAAGGAAGGAGCAGGGAGGAATTCAAAGGGAGCTTAGAGGAATTTATAGTTGTAAATGTGCATATATTTTTTTTGATAAATGAAAAAAGAAAACATGTGGGAAATAACACGTTGGTATTCTTTTTTTAAAAAAATGATAATAGGAGGATGAATTGAATAAACGTCGTAGAGTCGACGAAATAGAACAACAACGTATTGCTTTAGAAAAGCAAGAACGTGAACAAGCTAAAAAACGAGAAAAAGAACAAAAACACTTAGAGCAAGAACAAATGATACAAATTGTACGTACCAAAAAGAAGGATTGGATGGTAGGGTGAAAAAATAGGATATACTCTAAACATGTAAAAACAAATGGGATTATAAATGTTTATAGGAAACAGATCTCAAGAATTACGTATATGAACTTATTACCAGTAAAATCGATGAAGCGATTCAGCGAGAAGATGAAAATGCTGCTGCCAGTGTTACTGCCAATAATGAAAATAATAGTAATGAAGCAGAGAGCACATCATTACCTACTACACCTACTCCAGAAACCCGTACTAAACGTCGTACATCACCTTTTATTCGAGACACACCTGAAATTGCATTTTTACAAGAATTGCGAGGAATTTTAAGAAAATCAGCCAAAGAAGAAGATCGAGTAGAAAAGATGCAAGGATGGGCCACTTTATTGGATCAAGATAACTTGGTATCAATACAAAAAGGACCTCATGCTGAAATTGCACCTCTTCAAATTGGTCAAGGTCTGATTTTACAAGGCAACGGAGTCTCTGGAGGTAAAAAAAAAAAACGAAGCATTATAACCATTTATTCTACAGAGAGGGACGAGGACATGGACTTATATGTGTCTTTTTTTTTTTGGTTTGGACATTCAGATTTGACATCGCCTTTGCTTAAAAATATATTACGGGTATATCTCTCCACGTTACCAAAGGAAACATCTGATATGGGTATGGATTTAACAACAATACGAAAGAAATTATTATTGGATCGATATACATCTGATGAGCGATTCTCTGGTTTGGAAAACTTCTTACAAGATTTGGATCTTTTATTACCAGGAGAAAGTGAACGAATAGGTGTTATTTCACCACAAAAATATGCAGCAGATCTTCTTGTTCGTATATTTCAAAAACGTTAATACTTTTTTTTTATTGTTATTATTTCATCATGGATTGAATGCTAGAAGTTGTGTTGTATCAACATACTTGGTTTAAATAGCCAAATATACATATAAAAAAAATAAATGGATATGAAGATTATTTTCCCTAGCTACTTAAAATTTACCACACTACTATCGTTTAACGAAAAAAAAAATATATAGGATGGACATAAGCTATATTAGTCGAGAGTGGTTAATTCCATTCCATTCCTTGTAAACTCCCTCCTTTTTTTTTTTAGTCAGCAGCAGTCTTGATGTCCAAAAGTCGCCACATATACCAGCTACCAACACTTCTGTATGGCTAAATGGTCAATAAGTAGTGTATATATGAGTAAAAGAATGGAATTAAAAGAAAATATATTATACTAAAAATCCAAAAAAAAACTTACACGCCAATGGTCAGTAAGTTTTTCCATTTGATCTGGTAATGGTAGATTGTTCTTTAATCCGAAATGTTTGGCTACTCCTTTACGGATACCTATATATAACATGTATAGTATATCAGATAAAAAAAGCCATTTTCATGCTTGTATGCTACGATGATGAAATTCCTTTTTTTTTCTTTTTTTTTCTTTTTTTTTTTTTTTTTTTACCAAGATCCGTGGTAGGAAGAATATCTGGATGTCCAAGATCCATCATTAAGTACATGTCGACTGTCCACTAAAAGATCGAAGAAAGATACGGAGAGAAAGAAGAAGAAAAAATGGTCAACAATTCAATCAACATTTGGTATAAGTAAAAATGATCAGGAACAAATATTCTACATGACCAATGCCTTTGACTTGAATCAATAATTCACGGATTTCATCATCTGTCATTTTATGGAGTTTATCTGCATCGATATGATTATCCTTGAACTTTTGTGAAAGATCCAGAATATACTGTGCTTTACGATTTGAAAGTCCCACGGTTCGAAGTTCTTCAGGTGTTTTTTTGAGTACCATTTCTGCTGTGGGGAACCATGAAAAGTGACCTGTTATTACTTCAGGTACTTTGATTTTTTGTTCTTCGGCAAACAATTTGACAAATCGTGTACGAATTGCTTGTGCCACTTTGCCACTGATTTGTTGATAAATAATAGAGGAAGCCAGGTCTCTACAGAAACATATATATTCATTCGTGATAATAATAGAATTCATCCAAGGATGCGATAAATAAGAATTTTATATTATACACCAATGTATAGGTTTTCATCGTGGGTTGCTATGTTCTATTCTAAATACCTGAAAGGGTTGGATGAATCCGTTTGTTGAACACGACGTTTGATAAATTCTTCAATATCGTCATTGGTAATCAACTTGTTTAATTTTTTATCCACCTTTTTTAAATGGGCAAATGCTTCATGCACGTCAAAACTGCGATCCACTGCAACTTTGTCAACTACGTCAATGGGGTCGGCAACGCTTGGTGCTGCGGCGGGTGGAGCGAGATCTTTCCCAGTGTTCTCGGCCGTATACGCGTGCTGTGCGCGCAACATATTTGGTAATGTCAGAAGAAAAACAAATAACGCGTATAGATCACATAAACAAACACACACTTCCTCTCACTCTCTTTTTTGTTCTCACGAGATCAAAAACTATTTTACCTTTTTGTCAGTTACAGTGGTTGCTGCAGTGGGCTGAAAAAAAAAAAGAATGACCCAGAAATTGACATGAGTTATCATGAATTGGGAATGACATTCACCTTACTATGAACGAGGTGATTCATTCGAAAGAAAGGATAAAAAAACAACAACTTACTTTATGCTTAGCTACCTTTTTTTCTGGTTCAAGTAATGATTTTTTTGGTGCTGCGCGTTTTCTTCTAAATGTTATGCAAACCAAATAGACATATTTATCAATTATTTCGATCAAAAAGAATACAGTTAATAAAATAGATAGAATAAATACTTTGGGGTAGCAACAGAAGTTTTATTTTGAATTTCAGTTTTTGCATAATAATTGGTTTTTGGTAGTTTTGAAATTCTTGGGCTTTTTCTTGGTAACATATTGATGTTTGTGGGTGATGGTGGTTGGAAAAGTGAAAAAGAAGAAGAAAAGGAATTGAGGAGAGAAATCCAATTTTGGATTTGCTTTTACATTATTAATCCACTACCCGCTCCCTAGAATTTTTATTGGGAAAAGTTTCATATTTTCAACCCACTTTTTTTGAGTATTACATCCGTATATATTAGACATTAATTTAAAGAGTATGAATTATGACATTTATTTAATCATAAAATAGTATATCTTTTTTTTTACAATTTGAAATTCGGATATCAATGCTATTTACTATGAACTGCACAGAGATATTCTGTGTAACACAATTGCAATACAGCAATGTTCAATGATCCAGCTAAATGCATTCTATATTAATAAAAATCTTAACCATTATTTCATAACTATGGATCATACTTCGTTTACGACAACAACAAATATATTTTTTCAATCCTTACCGGACTATTCGGACACGGGTTCGTAAATAATATATAATGTATACCTTCTAAACATACTAGGTTTTTCATTTTCATCCGTCATATCTTGATCCTCAAGGTCTTCTCCTCGATAACTTTTATTTCGATGGGAATTTTCGTCCAAATGGCCACCCAAATCACCATCAATTCGACTATTCTTATAAGTGCTATCTTCAGAATGATCTTTTTTATTTGCATCATCATTTATTTCATATTCATAGTCAATTTTACATAAGTAATCCTTTATTATTATTGTCAGTGTTTGCTATTACCACAAATAGCAAATATATCAGCACTATACAATTAGCAAGACAATTCTTTCAAAACGTTCACACACATAGTTAACAATAATACCTATATAAGACTACTTACTATTCGATCTTGATCCTGCTGGGCGATAAGTTCCATCTTGAGTTACTCTTCGTTGCTTTTTATAATATTGTTGATTGCGGACGTTTAATTCTGCTTTACTATCCAAAATAAGAGTATCTCGTCTTGAGCGATTCATATAGCTGGGATGAGCAACAACACTAGCAGAATTCGATCCATTATTGGCAGAAGGACCAATGCCAGTATTATTAAATTAATATTTGACATATTTTTCTATAGATCCTTGAAGTATTGGATGGATGTATATGAATTCAAACCGCCATTACAAGTGACATGTTGTGTTTCTTGTTGTCAAGCGACTATTGAAGCCGATCAATAGATAGTATTCTCAAGTGATAATTATGTAAGCTGTGCTATCGCGTGATCTGTCTGCTTACCCAGGTACCAAATTAAATAATGTATGCTTATTTAGGTTGTTTAAAGGGGTATAAGAAAATAAAGATATTTAAAATGTATCACATTTTCCTATTATGCATATGTACAAATATATATATTGCAATCAAATCAATTAACTTTGTGAAAAAAAATAGACAGTTCTTTTATACAACGAAAGAAGCGACAAAAAATCATAGTAAAAAACTTGACAAGCTAATATCTTGTCATGCTGGACTTATATATATTCAGTAATGAATTTAGTATATACTTATTATGCTTCTACAACAGGGACTAATGCAATGCCTAAAAGTTAAATTAAAACCCCGAATGGCTTCATGCCACTACAAAAGTGAGAGAGTTTCTTTTTCCGTTCCTTCCGCCACACTTCTCTCTCACCCCTCTTTTTTTTTGCTCGACGTCTTCTACTACCTTAACTTATTAAAATACCGTCATGAGTCGACCACCTTACATAAGCAATGGACAATCACGATCCTCCGTATCATTACAAGAATTACATCGACGAGCTGCTTTTAATATGGCAGACGCTAATAAATATAATGCAAAACAATGGTTATCGACAGCAAGTCGATTATTTGACGAGGTTAATATTTGATATTTCATAACCTAAAAAAAGTGTCTTGGCAACGTTTTTTTTCATTACCGCCATGCTTGGCTAAAAAATAAAAATAACCCTTATACGCACTGGAACTCACTCATTTCTTTTTTATTTACAGGGTGATAGAGCAAGACAATTGAACGATATTGAAGGCGCGTACGTTCATTATTTTAAAAGTTGCAAGTAAGTTCTATATCAATGGAGTAAAAGAGAGGACTAGGTTCCGAGAATTGGAGGGATTTGCATGGTACCTTTTTTCTTTATTCGATGGCTTACAGTAGTTTTCTTATAGTATTTGGATTGAGATCATTAAAAAACATTCTGGATTCGATGAAATTCGGTCACTTTCACTTTATCATGCCATGAACAAAGTATTTATCTATTTTTATAACAGAGAAGAGGGGAGGAGGAAACAAAGAAATTATTGATTTGGCGTTGGACGGTGTGCATATGAATGTATATATATAAAGAATAGGGTTATTTACATTTTAGTCTATGATGCTATTTTATTATAGCGAATCCCAGAAGTACTTCAATGGCTTGAAACGACAAAAAATGAAATAGAACAAACACAAGTACCACTTCAGAATCCACAACCAGTACCACTACCTGCTGTTCAAAGTAACACTCCTACAGGAAGCGATAACATGGATCGATTTCCACCTGTATCAGCATTAGAATCTGCATGGCCGGAAACCAACAAGGAAGAAGTATCATTGGATGATTTGCCATCTGTACCTACTCATGCACCTCAAGCAGCTCGACGCATGCCCATGCCTACACCTCCAGATCAGCATCATCAGCAATTACAGCCCACCAGAAGAAAACCTTTGGTACCTTCCAATTCACCTATACCTTTAATGCCCTCTTCCTCATCGACATCCTCATCATCCTCCACGATGCCACTCGTACCACCTATTCATGAAAATCATCATTTACCGGTATCTTCCGCAAGCAGTACCACCAGTAGTCATTACAGTAGCAGCGAATTTGAAAGTAGTGCTATCAAAAGGCTCAATATACCCCAACGAAGTTCATTTGCTTTTCCATCCGCCTTGATTGTCGATCCAGCCACACTTGCTAAATGGCTTTTATTACGAGAAAATCGACCCAGTATCCTATTGCTCGATGTTCGACCTTTGTCCATGTATAACGAAGGTTGTATTCGACACACATGGATTTGTCAAATTGAACCACTATCACTTCGTCAGGAGTAAGTTGCAAAAAAAAAATAAAAAAGCTGGACAGGGATAGGGTGGGAATAGAAAGGATTTGAAGGAAGGGAGGGAGAGTGATAAAGAACCATGGTAATAATAACTGTGTATATAATTAGAGTGACATCCCAAAAGATCCAACGATCCTTGATTATGAACCCAGAATCGGAACAAATGTTATTTGATCAACGCAACAAATTTGATCTTATTGTCTACTATGATCAAGATACACAACGGTTGGGAGATGCAAGTATTCCTTTACGACAACTTGTATCTGCCATTTATGAAAATGAATTCAACAAACCATTGCAAAGGATGCCAATGATGCTGGCAGGTGGTTTTGCTGCCTGGGAACAAGTGATTGGTGATCGAGGTATCTTTTGTCATAATGGTCATAATAATACTAAGCAACGTTCAGGCAATGTAAAACAAGAACCACAGGATAAAGAAAATAAACAGCCCAAGGAAACAAGTCGACGACGTCATTGGTTAGAAGGTGTAGTTGGAAGAGGACATCATCATAGAGAACGATTGCATAAAACGACGTTTGATTGGGTAAGTGAAAGCAATAAAAAAAGAAAGGAAAAGGAAGACTATGGATGTTATAGAAGCGTAGGTATTGATTTCTTTGTGTATATATTAGTTTAATGGAAGACAATATGATGGTGAAATTCAATCCATGACAAGAACATCCAATGGACCTACACCTCCTCTTCAAGGCATTTTTGCCAATTCAATTGGAACACCTTCACCTGGTATCGAATTACCACCTACCACCATGCCAATTGTACCTCCTTCGCATGACATGAATTATAACAATGAAAATCATCAAAATCAACCACCCACACCAACTGAAGAATCTTTCATGGCCAGATATCCAGATATTAAACCCAATATATCATCCTCAGCCACTGTAGCCGCCGCCGCTACAGCTGGGCCCATACCTCAAGCAGGCACCAGTCTTCAGCGACGAAGAACGTTTATCGACAATCCCTTCCATGGTTTTACTGAAACAGCCAATAACAATTATGATGTACCTCCTAGATTACCTGCAAAGCCAACACGTCCTTTACCTCCGCCTCCAGCACCTCCTGCGCATTATCCTTCACCACCCAGTCATCCTCATCCATCACAACAACCTATTCCACGACCTTCCTCCGCAGGACCATCCGCTCCACCTTTACCTTCCAAACCTGATATCATGAAACATCATGCTCAGGAACATCCTGTCATTGATAGTCGTTATGCTCGTATTTCATCTGATAATTCAATGTCTCAATTGAGTACAGTTCAAATTGGTAAAACGGGGTTGAAGAATTTGGGTAATACTTGTTTTATGAGTTCGATTATTCAATGTCTTAGTGGAACAACGCCTCTTGCTCGATATCTTTTAAGTAAGTTCTAATATATATATGTGTGTGTGTGATAAATCTTGATTATCTATACCAATTTAACCTTTCTTTTTCTTTTTAGCTGGAATGTATAAACAACATGTCAATAAGAGCAATCCGCTAGGAACAGGTGGTGTTCTTGTACAAAGTTTAGCGGAATTGATTCGAGTTATGTGGAGTGGCAATTACAATTTCATTTCACCCGTAACATTTCGTGTACGTATTTTGGAGGGTGTTCTTGAAAGGAAGGGAAGAGAAGGATAGAGAGTGATCTGAGAGACGAATTGATTTTTTTAATACATGGTCTATCCCTCTCTCTCTATTTATAGCAAGCGCTAGTTCGATTTGCACCTCAGTTTGCTGGAACAGAACAACAGGATTCACAAGAATTCCTCATGTTTTTGTTGGATGGTCTTCATGAAGATGTAAATGTGGTATTGGAACGACCACGATCCAAACCTGAAACACCAGAAGAAGAGGAACGATTTGAACGTTTGCCTGATTGGCAAGCAAGTGGTATTGCTTGGAATAAGTATTTGGAACGAAATGAAAGTATTATTGTCAGCTTATTCCAAGGTCAATATAGAAGTCGTCTTACATGTTTAACATGTAAAAAGGTAAATATATAAAGAGAGAATCCCGGATAATCCCTTATGTCTTTTTTTTTTTTACTGAGTGGCCATTATTTTTTTTAATTAGACATCGACTACATATAATACCTTCATGTCTTTATCACTTCCTATACCTGCTAAAGGACCAGTATCTACTGTGAATTTATATCAATGCTTAGATGCATTTGTAAAAGAAGAAGTACTTGAGGGTGAAGATGCATGGTAAGGAATAGAATGCTTATTTTTTTACAGAATAAGAAAGCAGTAGAATTGATTTATATAAATGATTTTTTTTACAGGAATTGTCCTCATTGTAAAAAATTGCGACGTTCAACCAAGAGTTTGACTTTATCTCGAATGCCTGTGGTTTTATTGATTCATTTGAAACGCTTCTCATTTGAAGGACCTTTCCGTAATAAACTGGAGACAATGGTTGATTGTCCAACAAGAAATTTGGATCTTTCCAGATATGTACCCAATTCAATGATTCCACCTAATGCTGAAAGACCTGCATTTAAATATGATTTATATGGTGTATCTGTAAGTGTGATGTTTTGACGTATGCGATAGAGAGAAGGAGAAACTGATAATTCATGGTGATTTTTTTTTGCCGTAATTAGAATCATTATGGATCATTGACAGGTGGACATTGTAAGTTAGCAGAATATATATATATCATGACACCGAGAAAAATGAATCGAATGTATATTATGCTAACATGCTGAAAATATATAGATACCGCGGCAGTTCGTGATGGATATCAAGGTGATTGGCATTACTTTGATGATACAAGATTCTCAGTATGCGAAGAAGATAAAGTTGTGGTAATATATTTTTACAATCAATCAATGAATATAAAGATATATGAGTGAGTGAATATTAGTCATTAACGATGAAACTTTATATAGACTCGTGCGGCCTATAATCTTTTTTACGTTCGATCAACTGTGAAATAAGATATATTTAAGGGTTCGATAATATATACATATATATAAAAAACTTAATCTCCATCCAATGACCCTTATTATTACTACTACTATTTCATTATTATGTACCATATACCTTTATATATTTTTCTAGTTATAAATATTGTAAAACCTTCTTTCTTTCTTATCTCCTCATGAAAGTATTTTTTTTTTGAAAGATGATATTATTAAAAAAAAAAAAAAAGAGAGAGGAACCAACCAATCTTTCATGAAATTGAATGTAGTTGGCATGAGTCATTTTCTTTTGTGCTTCCCAAGTAGCACTTCTGAGAAACAAATATGAGATCTAAAAAAATATATAACAGAAAAGCAACAATTGGTTAGCCCCGCACACTTTGATAGGATTGTGGACACATAAAAATCCTGCAGGAGGGAATTTTTTTTTACTCCTGAAATAATAAAATCCTTTTGTTCTATACTTGAACACACTTTGACTTGTCACATACCATGTTGTTTTTACAAACATGCAAAACATTACCTAGACATTCGATTCGAATAATACCAAGACGATCGTCATTGACTCGACGCTCATTGTCAACCTTGGAAACTCTTAATCCACGACTCGTAAAGTATTATTATTATTATTGTTACTATCTTTTTGAACGCGGGAGAGGGTTTATGGGTTTGACGAAATAATAATACTAATCATAGCAAAAACTCGGATAATAACGAATAATGCTCATATATATACATAGATAGCCAAGATATTGGACGAATATGTCATTGGACAAGAACGTGCAAAGAAAACTTTATCAGTAGCTGTATATAACCATTATACTCGTGTCCAAGCAAATATTGCAAGAACACAGGCAGCACGAAAACGAATAGACGCAATACAACAAGCTGCAGTAACCAATATACCTGCGGCAGATGAATTGGGTCATCCATTCCATCATCATGAACAAGAAGAAGAATCTTCTTCTGTCGTAATAGATGATGTCGATCAGCAAGAGCAACAACAACAGCAGCAGGATCTGCTTTCATCCTCATCATCTTCCACTTCTTCCTCTTCCTCTTCTTCTTCCACAATCACGGGTGATGAAGACCTTTCTGATTCGACCGTATTAGAAAAAAGCAATGTGTTATTGGTTGGACCTACAGGATCAGGTATCATTATTAGATAAGAGAATCACTTATTGGAGAGGGGTTATGGAGAAATGATGTTAATAATACATATATATTGCGCAACGTATATAGGCAAGACACTACTTGCCAAGACATTGGCTAATATTTTACAAGTACCCTTTTCAATGTCGGACGCAACGTCATTTACACAAGCTGGATATGTTGGTGATGATGTTGAATCCGTGATTGAACGATTACTCCAGGTATAAGTTATTACTATATCCTATTTGATTTCATATCAAGATAACTAAAAAAGAAAATGATATTTCCTATTTATAGAGTTGTGATTATGATATTGACAAGGCAGAAACGGGTATTGTATTTATTGATGAAATTGATAAATTGGCACGTACAGGAGGACCCGAAGGATCAAGATCTTCTTCAAGAGATGTTGGTGGTGAAGGTGTACAACAAGCCTTGTTAAGAATGTTGGAAGGAACCAATGTCAAAGTGACCAATAAAGGTGTCCCAACTTCCTCCAATATCACTGGTGGTACTTATATGGGTCATCCTGTCAATAATCCTGCCGCAGCTGGTAGTGGAGGCAGTGCCGTTTCCTCTTCCTCTTCTTCTGCACTTAAACCTGTACCAGGCGGTAGCCTAGGCGATTCTTATAATGTGGATACAAGTAATATTTTATTTATTCTCAGTGGAGCTTTTGTTGGTTTGGAAAATCATATTAAACAACGTTTGGAAAGAATACCCAAGGTATTGATTTAAAAATTGGATATGGAAAAAATGTATGTGATAATTATAAGGCGAATAACATTTATGCGTGAAATACATTTATATAGGCAGGGTTTGGTGAAGATAATATTGTTATTACTCCATCATATCAAAGGACAACATTAGATCATGTTGAACCACCAGGTAATGTAAAAAAAAGGATGTTTCAGTAAAACGAATTAGTATAACTAAACACTCAATTATTGTATGTATGTTAAAACAGATCTTGTAAAGTATGGTCTCATCTATGAATTTGTGGGTCGATTACCTGTTCTTACAAGTGTCAATCAATTGACGGAGGAAGATTTGGTGCGTGTATTGACAGAACCCAAGAATGCTTTGGTGAAACAATATCAAGACTTATTTAATCTCTATCAGGTAATAATAACAGTGTGAAGGGATGGGGTTTATTTGACAATAATAGTAATTTAATACTAATAAATAAACGCACTATGAAAAAAAAAACCAGGCCGAAATCCGATTCACAGACCCAGCTTTAGCTCTCATTGCTCGTCACGCAGTACAAAAACAAACAGGTGCTCGTGGTTTACGCCGCATCATGGTAATATGAATATTCTTGTTGATTGCTTTGTTATGTTATGCAAACACCCAATCATTCGATGAAGAAACAACTCTATTCACACGATTATATATAACTGCTTTATAATAGGAGAATCTCTTATTGGATGCCATGTTTGATACGCCAGGATCAAGTATTCGTCATATTCTTATTAATGAAGATGCTGTCACTGGCAAAGGCAAACCCTTATATTATCCAAGAGGTCAATGGTCTTTTATGGAACATAAATTTGAACATGAAAATAGTGGAAGAGTAAATGAACGGAAGGTGATTTCACGCGAATAATAATAATAAAAAGGCGTTCTTTTAGGCAATTTTTTTAAAAGTTTTACATGTTGTTACTATGGGGCTCATGGTGTGATGAATTTAAGACAAGAAAGAGAAAAATGGATTTTGTAGTTAGAAGGCTGGGATTATGGTTTGTTATTTACATTACTTACTTGATATTCTTATTTGTAACAGTAATGGCATGATATATTGTCATGATAAATTGTTTTAACAGAGGAGCTTGTTATTTTGTCATACAAGTACATTAAATTTGTAGAATAATCACTACCGAAGCTTAAGATATAGAACAAGTCGATGCCATCGTTGACAAATACGTTGTACCAAATAATAAGATACGTAATAATGTTAAAGATGAGGTAGTGAGAAGTATAACTTCTGTTTATGCCTGACCCGCGTTTTATTTTTCTTTGTATAACAATGAAACATTCCATCCATATATTGCACCACATTAAACAAGAATAATTTGTACAAGTTTTTTCTACAAACGCATACCTTTAAAGAATATATTTTATATATTCTATTTATATTCACATGATAACTCTCTTCCTTTTTCATTTAATTTTAATTTGACTCTTTTACTCCCTTACCTCGACCTTTTCCTTATAACCCAATAAGGTTTTTTTATATTCTTTTATCCTTTTTTTGAGCCGTCTTGATCGGATGCCATACCAGGCGATAGATCTTAGGAGACATAATAGAAGACAGAATTTTAACCGTACAAGTTTTTTCCCAAATTATTTGCGCCAAGCATAAATAATTTTGCGTCAATGAGAAAGAAACTTTGCGTTTCCATATTATATTTTTTGCGTTGTCTGGAGAATGAATTTGCGTAGGTGATTTTGTGTTAAATATTTTGCATCAAGGTATTTGCATCAAGGTATTTGCATCATTATTTGCCCTTTGATATGTATCCAGTTTTATTTTATTATAAAACCACCTACAAAAAACATTGTCTTCCTGTTGATAGAATAAATATTCAAGCTGATTATTTCTTATTAAGATATTGTTAAAAAAAAGGCGTGATATGTCAGAAATAGTTTATATGTGAAGTAAAATAGGTTAAAATATTAGCATATACTATAATGATTATCTTAATTGGTAAACAATTTCAACGATAAACTGCACTCTTCTGTTCTGAGCGAGTATTTGTATTCCATTCTTCCTCTTGACAATAGTATATATAACTAGTAGTAATAATTAAACAATCCAATCTCCATGTACTATATATGTAATGATGATAGTAATAATACTACAATTATTAATTAGCAGAGCTACTACATGCATAATAATAACAATAGGACCAAATAGAGTTTGTGTTATTTGATCGTGTGTTTAATATACTTTTATATCGTAGTAAAGAAAAATGCTTTTGTGGATGTCAAATAGTACAGGAAATGAAAATACCGAAAAGAACACTTGCAGTGATAAAAGAAAAGGGTTGAAGAAATATAAGAAATATATCCAATAATAATAATAGTGATTGCTATAAACATGAGGTATATGAAAGAAACAAAAAAGAATGCTGATACCAAAAGATGGTAGAAGAAAAGAAAATGGTTTTTGCAAGTTACAAAAATGAGAGTGATGGGTTGATGAGAAAATGATGGTTGTTGTATCGGTACTTGATACTAGTACTGTACTTGTGTACTGTTTCATATAAGAACTCTTTATTTATCTGCAATAGCTTCCAAGTTTTTCTTCATCAGTAGGCATGATACCTTAGCTCCATTACGTCACAAATTTATTATTATTATTATTATAATAATACAAAGAGAGAAAATACCTTGTTATTGATAACCCAACTTCAACCTTGTCGAATAGGTGATAGACACTGATTCAATATGAGCCTTGTTATGCCTAAAGTATCAATAAACAGTGCGTTATTTCCATTCTCCTATTTAATCCTGGTCATTATAAATAAAACTAACTCACATAACTTGAGTATAATCGACAAAGAAATGATCAAGAAGGGATTATCAATCCAGTGACTACCCGGCTCAGGCAACAGCAATAAATAATTATTACCACCACAAGAGGGAGGAATTGGTCAAGGCAAGGATAGCCATCAAGTCACTAAGATTGAGCCAAACTAGCTCGGTTCTGCCTTTCATTGTCCTTCAGCAGGCGGAAGCATTGGTCTCCTTGCGGACAAGTTTGGCCCTTCTCTCGCATCGTTAGGAAACAATATCAATCCAGTGACTACCCGGCTCAGGCAACAGCAATAAATAATTATTACCACCACAAGAGGGAGGAATTGGTCAAGGCAAGGATAGCCATCAAGTCACTAAGATTGAGCCAAACTAGCTCGGTCCTGCCTTTCATTGTCCTTCAGCAGGCGGAAGCATTGGTCTCCTTGCGGACAAGTTTGGTTTTCCAGATGCGGGTGATCACCTTCGCCGATTATTATATGTAGCGCTCCAAGATCATTGAGAACAATACATGAAATTCGTTGGGACCTTGAAAAAAAGAACCTCATAAGAATTATTATCGACTATAAGAAGTTTAATTTTATACACGATGTTTTTGAATATTACCATGTAAGAATATCTAGATTTATGAACTAGTTCTTTTTTTTTTGTAGGTGACTGAGGAGTCCGTTTTTATTTAACTACCCTACTCATAACAATGAAATTCGGGACTTAAATAAAGGTAACATCACCTTTTTGTCGAACTTGTATGCATAAGTGGAATACAGACTTACCAAAAAATTCACAGTACTTCTTTTTTTTACCTATCGACAACAATGTCGCCTATCTGCCCTTTGGAATTCTGCTCATTTGTTGTTGATGATTCACACTCAAATATTTGTTTATTTTTCAAGCAGTATCAAGCTGCGGATTGGAATCTTTACAACTTTTGTGTGTGGATGCGCGCTGTTGACTCGAACTTTAATAAAGTAAAGCAAAAGTGGCAAAACAACCTCAACTCAATCAAGGATTTGAATATTCCTCGTGATTTAAAACGCCACATTGGTGACCTAATTGCATATAGTAAAAAAGCTTCAGTATGTCGACTTTCTAAATTATAATTATATATAACATTTATTTATTTGTTTTTTGTGTCTTTGTTTTTTTTTTTTTTTTTACTTTTCTATAGAAAGCTACTGTTGGTGAGGCACTTGATTCACGAATTAATCCACCCGTTACTTCACAGCAATCCACACTACAACAATCCTCTTCACCTCAACAAACTATTGTCATGCACCAACCTACAATCGGATCCATGAACTTCAGTGGTCAAAGCACAAGTACGAGTTTATGCAATCTTTTTAATCTTATTAAATAAATAAACCTGAGTTCACGTGGTATTATTAGTTTTTCAACTTACGGCTAGTAATGAAAACCAAAGACATCAACAACAAAATTCTGAACGCATCGATACCAATAATTTCGCAGTAAACCCGTCACTTCGATCACTTTATCCATTAATTTACAAATTGGTTAGTCTACACTACTTTTGTCAATACAGAATAACAGCTTGGGTGATTAATATTTTTTTCTTCTTTGTTAGCATAAAGGAAATACTGTGGATATAGATCAAGCAACAAAATACTTTGGGAAGACGTTGCACGATAAATTATACCAGCATTGTGTTAATTTGATGAAAAAATATAAATATCTCACAAAACTAGAAGTATCATACCTACAGTAAGTAACCGTTGATAGCAATCGAACTTGAGCAAGTAGTAAATGGGCGTGTCACTTTGTTATATGCAATATAATAGTGCTACACTTTCTGGAATTGTTAACATGTTGAACAAACAAGACAACACTTTGATGAATTTTATTCCGGATAATACTGTTTCAGAAGTTAGCAGTGTTGCTAAAGGGATAGTTGATATTCAGCAGCTACGTGTTATCGATGTTTTGGATCACTTATATACGGTATATAATCTTTGTATCTTTTCTTTTTCGTTTTTCGTTCTTAGTAACAATATATAATACACACAATAAAACGTGAGTCTGTATGTATAACGTTTGACTATTATCTAGGTATATCACAATCGAGGAATTCAAGGTTTACGTGTTGAGTCTATATTGAAAAAAGCATCTATTATTTCCCAAGGTGGTATCAATGCTGAAACGTCCATTGAATACAAGGTGTATGACATTATGGAAGTAATGTAAGGAAAAATAATAGGTTTTGTAACAATGGTGATTGTGTGGCAATTAATAACTCATTATACGGCTTTTATGGTATCTAGTATTAACGAATTAGAATATGGCAATTGGTGTACTTCATCGAAATCTGAAACCGATTGCCTTTTCTATTGGAAAAATATTCTTCATATTATTTCAGAACGTCGGATGATTCACAAAAAGTATATCTCAACGTGTAAGTGGAAATTTTTGTTAGTTAGTGAGGACACACTTATTAACACTATTATTTCTATTATTATTATAGGGGAGAGTTGACAAGTACGGCTACAAAATTTGAAAGAGTCATCAATGAATATGAATTTGGTGAAACAAACAAGAATGTTTCTGGCAGAAAAATCGATTTACTTATTCAAACAACCAGTGTCAATATTCAAAACAAACCAGAAGTATTTGATTTATCGTCCATGGAATTCAAAAAGTCAGGAAGTGATGATATTTACCTAATTTCGCAACAAAACAAAAACATCCGTACTATGAAATCAGTACTTGCTTCGCTGTTGGCTACTACCAACCACATTGACGTTGTGCTGGGTATGGATATCGTTGGTACGTTACGTTATATATTGATTATATTTAACTTAAATTGTTGACAATATCTAACGTCGACTTATCCATAGGTGTGTCAGGCTATATGTTTGCAGTTTTACCGTATGAAGGGGTGACTTTTGCTACCAATGTAACCGATGATAAAATTGTATTTTTACCTGTCAACAAATACGATTTGGATGATTTTCTGGACAAAAAGAAGTATGTGCTTCCTTTGCTATTTACTTACAAGGTAAAATAACATCAGATATAATAAAATTTGAGGGATAATAGCATATCAATATGAAGAACGACTAATTTGTTTTTATAGGATATTATCGTGAAACAAGCTCAAGCGATTGACATGTCTTGTCGTGAAGCAGTTCGAGAACGTCCTGTGAACAACGAATCACCAAGTTTACCTGAACATCAATTGCCCCCAACTCTATACTCACCCAAAAGATAATTCAATTACTCAACTCACTTATTGTTTATCTTTCGTTTCTTAATCATACCAAAACACACAACTTTATGATCGTATTATGGTGCATTATTTTCCAAACACAAGCTGTTTCATATTCCTTTCTTCTCTTCGACTATTTGTATTATTCTTTTTTCAAACACAAAGTTATTTTCTCCTATTATTTGTATTATCATTTCCCAAAAGTACTAGTTTAGCATTTCATCACCATTTCTTTTTTATTATACACATATCACGTGATATATTCTATTCCCCCAAAAAACAAACATCGGAAGATGTCGTACAACATACAGTTGTAAGTTTTTTTAAAAACACACATACCAAACCTCTTTATATCTTACAGTTTTTTACCAGCACTTCTCATATACATACAAAATAGAAGTAATATAAGTTGATAAACTTGTTAGATAATAAAGAAATAATAATAAATTTCATGAAAAACACTGCTACTTCATTTAAACTTATTTATAATTATGATTATTTTGAATAATCGTATTATAATTAAACGCTTTTTTTGAGTTTTAGGTCCATTAACAAAAAGAGTAAAATTATAGTGTTATTCTTTAAAAAAAGTTTGAAGGGTACCTCGTTTTTACCTACCCCAACAGATTGATTTGAGTGACAAACTTACAATGCATAAGTTGTAAGGGAATAAAATAAAACTAGCTTCCATTTCTCGTTGCGCTTCGGGTCATTCACCGGACAGCGTCGCAAAGGGGGTTCCCCCTTAACCCCATACCCCCATGGTATTCCAAGCTGAATATCTATGTATCTCTTTATTAAAAAGTGAATACGTATGTAGAAGAATATTGATAAAAAATTGTCTATGTTAATTCTGTCTTTATATATATATGTGAATCGATTTATATTATTTAGCAAAGAATAATTTATTTATAACACAATCTTTTCTATGATGCTTCCAACCTACTTTGAATGGAAGGTTATTATCTTATCCATTATTAAATTGCATTGACAAGTTATATACTACATCCAAAACATTAAAAGTTTAGCACAAGCCGTATCCTTTTGGAGTAATGTCGTTCTAAATCCTTTAACATACATTCTTATGAATATATACCAGATACATGAGAAATCGTATGAAATACATGAACAAGATATGCATAGAATAGAAGAAATAATCTGTGAAAAATATAAAATATTATGGTAGTGAATAAAAAATCAGACAGTATAAGAAATACGTTGAGACTGGTTAAAAGTGTTTATTCAGAATAATAGTAGTATGATTAATGAAGATGATGATAATAATTCTATATAATAAAATCGAGTCCTTTTATACTTTTCGATAATGAAGAATATGTGACTAATTATTTATTACTTATCGTGTGCGTGTTTTGTGAGAGGGATTGATGATGAGAGAAAAAATTTTGTTTTTTATTCCATTCATCAAGATGGACTTGACGGATCTTTGTTTTTATTTCTTTTGACATCTTATCTTGGGTATACCATAATATTTGGCATCCCCATTTACACGGATAGGACAGTATCAACGATTTAAATTTAACGCTGCTTAAATTATTCAGATAAAATTAAGAGCAAAAAAAAAAAGTAATCCCTGTACCAAAAAATACCTGAAAAGTTACAATTCCTGGGATAATTCATTTATTCCATACGTATATATATATAATTTAGTTGTCATTATTTCTTTTTCCAAAGCAAAGATATTAATAGTAAATTATTATTTTGACATCTCAAACTTTGTATTTGATTCTCACTATTTTGCTCATTTTCAGGTTCCGCGATTTTCGGTCACCATTTTACATGGACCTACCTATTTTTACTTTACATATAAACTATTTCTGACATATCACGCCTTTCTTATTTACAATATCTTAATACGAAGTAATCAGCATGAATATTTTCTATCAACAGGAAGACAACATTTTTTTGTAGGTAGTTTTATAATAAAATAAAATTGGGTACATATCAAAAGCGCAAATAATGATGCAAAATATCTAATGCAAAAAATATTATATGGAAACGCAAAGTTTCTTTCTCATTGACGTAAAACCATTTATGCTTGGCGCAAATAATTTGGTACTGTCACCCCAATTCTCAATTGATCGATAACAAAAGTCAAGTGACCATAAAAATATCACCATGTGCGTTTGTACAACTATAATCCGGTATATTGTTTATACGTAGAATTTCTGTCTTGCATTATCATCAATTTGTATAATCACCTGAAAGAAGTTCACAGAATAATCTGTGGATCATTTTTATTCTTGGTAGTAATAAACATAATGCTTTATAGATGGGCGTCCAATTATATATTTCTTATTAATGTGTTGTTAGTAATGACTTACTACTATGTACATACCAGTCAACAAACTTCTTTTGATAAAAGGTCAATTGAGTAAATATTTAGTGATTAAGCAATTAAAGGCTTGATGATCTACTTGAATACCGAAATATTTATCAGATAGTTCATTTATATTACTAATAACCGACAACTATCAGTGGTTTTCTTTTATGCCATGCAACAAACCGTGTGTGCGGTACGTAAAAAAAAACATGTTAAACTATAATATATTGCATAGTTATAAGGATTAGGTCCGTGCTGCTGAGTCGATATATAAGATGATCTCCATGAACTTTGTTCGAAGATTCAACATACATTACATATTTATTTATTGTTATTATTTACCATGGAAGGGACATCATCTATATAGCTATTTATATGGCATGATGAATTTCAATTATAATTTTGTCATTATAATATGATATTATCCACTTGAACAATTTATGCTATCATCCATGACCTCTGGTATGTGTTGAATACTACTTTCCACCAAAAGTCTATAAAATACATAACAAAGCTAGATTACCATACCTATTTTTATCTCCGATACGTCGGGGTTAAAAAACAATTTTCAAGTCCGCCATGGAATCTATTATGATTTCTTTTGCCAGAGTAAATTTTTGTTTTTTCTTTTTTCTTCCTTTTTTTTAATTGGAAAGCAAACTTCTTTAAAAAAAGCCATTTAAAGAAAAACATGTAAGTAAAAGAAATCTTCATATATGATTCATTGAGAAATGGTGGGGATGAGATGAGGGAAGATGATGAGAGATCTATTGTTCTTTTTCACTTGTTCTTGCATTTTTTTTTCTTTAAGTCGTTTATTTTATGAAAGCGACGACAAAAAAAAAGTCAGCTCTTCCAAGCGCCGCTTTAGAGGAAAAGAGTGTGGGTGTTTTGTGGAGGATGGGGAAAAATAACGCGAGCGCGTATTTAAAAACAAGTCGCGTTTGAGTTTTATTATTATGCATTTTGAAATGGAGTGTCAGAATGTTGAAAGATGAATGGACAAGTGTACCATGGATGGATATAGATATATTTTCATATGTGTATGCATGCGTAGTGTGTATAGAGAGAAAAGGAAAAAAAAAAGATTTTTTTTGTTTATAAACAAGGATGGCTTATCTTCTTTTTTATTATTATTTAGTGTAAAAAAAGAGAATTCTTTCATTTTTTTCAATATTCTTTATTCCTATACAAAATAGTTTGAATCATCATGCAACAACCCCAAGTTTCATTTTATTCATCAGCTACCACTACAAATACAGGAGAAGATAATTCACAAGTCATTGATGCTGCTATGACTTCAGCTGTGACATCACTCATCAGAAGTTCCAATAATATTCATTCTTCTTTACAGCAACTGGCTACCTCTACTGCACCTACACCTACTCCAGTTCCAGCTGCTCAAACGACAACAACCAATATAGGTCAGACACAACAAAAACGAAAACAAGTCAAGAATGCTTGTAGTAAGTTATTTATTTTTAAATAATATAAGGAATTTTTTTTGATGATTAATCAACTTTTTTTTTATTTATAGCCAATTGTCAAAAAGCATGTAAAAAATGTGATGATGCAAGACCATGTCCTCGTTGTATCAAGTATGGTATTGAAAGCTCATGTGTGAATTCAGTACGGAAAGAACGTAAGAAAGGGATCAAACGTGGTCCTTACAAGAGAAGACAAAAAGGTAAATACTTGTTTTTTTTTTTCTTTATGAATAATAATAAAAAAGGGGAATGTTTTTCTTTTTGTTTTGGTTGGGAAAAAGAAAAGGAATGGAAATACTATTTTGTTTGAGAAAAAAAAAAGGATGATGAGTCAGAAGTACAGATGGAAGGAGGAGGAAGAGAAGGAGGAGGGGGGACACATTAGAAATGATGATACTATATGAATGAATAATAACCATGATGGATGATTTTATAGATGATGAAGGTAGTAATGATAATAATAATAATAATGTATCTCGACCACGCAAGTCAGTAAAAAAAGATTCAAACAATAATGAAAAACGACAAGGTGAACAACAGGAACGAGGAACAACAGGAGCCGCAGCTGCTGCAGCGGCAGCTGTGGCAGCAGCAACTACTACAAGTCCATATGAAGCAATGCGCCCGCCAAATGTGCCCTATGGTTATCCAAGCAACTTAAACCAGTATCAACCTTATGATGCAACAGCTTATGGTTCCTATGCAGCCGTTTACCATCAACACAAGGATCATATGATGACCAATCCATACGTTTCTGCTGTATACCATCAAATGGGTTACCCCGTGGTCTTACCAGGAAACAACAGTGACGCAACAACAAATCATCATCATCGAAACAACAATGAAGAAGAGAAACAAGATGAGGATGATGAAAAGAAACAAGAAGAGAATGGTAATGATGAAAATAATGAAAATAATAAGAATAACCATGACGATGATGATTCAAAGGTCAGCAGCAAGAAGAAACAAGAGGATTGTAAACAATCCAATACATCTCCTGTACCAAGTACATCGACTTCACCTGCTACTACGTCTTCACCCGAATCCAATGAAGATGATGATGCTACCAAACTTCAAAATCTTCAACGACTTACTGAATTGTGTACTGCTGCTTTGTCACATAATAATGAACAACAACAATCACGTACTGAATAAAACAAAAGATTGATTAACACACCTACATACATTACACATATACTATACTCTTCTTTTACCCCTTCACACACACATATATATATATAACCAAAGCCCCTTCCTTTCCCCCTTATTTTAACACCATTTATCCGTATCTTTCCATATATACATCATACACACAAGTCGCATCATATACAAAACAAAAAACATTCTTTCTCTCCAAAGCAAAAAAAAATATTTCCGTTCCCCTTTCTCTTTTTTTTTTTTTTTTTACTTTTCCCCCCTTCAAAAAATATATTTTGAAATATTTCTCGCCTTATTCCCCTTCTTCACCAGCATGTCTGTACAAAATAAATGAATTAAATAAATAATGATGAGTTGATTATATCTATCTATCAGTATAATATATCAAAAGAAGAGGGAATGTGTTTTTTTATATACAATATACATTCTTATTTTTTCAATTTATCTAAATCTAAATATATATAATAATAATAACATGTAATATCTAATCTCTACCCATTTCATCAGCAATTTCTTTACCACGTCGTTCTGCTGATAAAACACCATCTTGAATGATTTGTCGAATATTAGCTGCTTCCATGGATTTGAGAGCGGCTTCTGTTGTACCATTGGGAGAGGTGACCTTTTTCCTTAAAGTGGCTAAATCATCTTCTGATTGTTGTGCCATTTTCGCTGCCCCCAAACATGTTTGTACAGTTAATGCTTTGGCTTGTTCTGGTGTTAATCCAGCAGAAATACCCGCATTGGCTATACACACATATATATAAATTAGTTTATCCAAATCGATGATAATCGCTCTATAAAAGATAAATAATAAAATAACGATACTTACTCATAGCTTCCATAAACAAAAAGTAATATGCAGGACCGCTACCACTCATACCTGTGATAGTATCAATCAAGGATTCTTTATCCACCCACATAACTTCCTTAGCAACCGCGCTCATGATACCCACGGTTGTGTCACGTTGTGCTTCACTAACACGATCCGTCGCATATAATCCCACTGCACCTTCACCAATCAATGCGGGGGTGTTAGGCATACAGCGTACCAAAGGTTGAGGTGTTTTTAACCATCGTAAAATATCCGTGGTGCGGATGCCTGCCGCAATTGAAATAATCAATGTATTACTTTCGAATATCAAATCAGCAACGACTTGACGGAGCACTTGAGGTTTGACGGCAAGGATCACCACATCCGCATCCTTGATCACTTTATTATTATCCGTAGCACTCATACATTCAGGGAACTTGGATTCCATATATTCACGTCTTGGTTCATAAGGTTCCGAGAAGCGTAATCGAGACGTGGGGTGACCACTTGCATATAAGCCTCCAATGACAGCTTCCGCCATATTACCTGCACCAATAAATGCAATGATGGGTTTATTTGTATAATCGCTATTATTGGGTTGTGTAGTGGGAATCATGATTTTCTGAAATACAAAAGAGGAGGATAAAGATTATATATATTATATGTACAGAAAGGAAGAAAGAAAAAAAGGAAATGAGCGAAAAGAGTGTTTTTTTAAAAGAAACCAAACTTTTGATGTGGTGAGCTGGCATTTTTTCCCTTTATTGAATTAACCGGGATATCGGGTTGATACGCCATTGGTTCAGGTCGGAATGATAAAACAAGTCATCAATAGTAGATGCAAATAGAGTCATCGTTCGTTATCTGTAATATAACTTATGAAATCTCCTTCTCTCTTTCTGTTGATGGGTTTATTTGCTCAATCTATAACTATCAGCAATCATTGAACAAAATAATTATCCTTGTTCTCGTTCTTTCTATTCCTCCTCGTTCTCACTCATTTCTTCTCTCTCCGATCGACGACTTGGTGTTTTACCTTTTATGGAAATTGGGAATTTTTGGCATCCAAAATAATAAAAAGAGACCCTCATTTTTTGCAACCTATAATAGCCACTTTTGGTTATCCATTGACCATAAATCGTTCTATCACACTTATCACTTGGAAAACCATATCTTAACCTATAATAAATACGTTCATATTAATTATAATTACATATAAATATTCATTCTTTTTAGATGTTTATCGCTGCTATTATCAGGTGGTTTCGTTTAAACAAAGAAAAAAATAGCTCTTGTTGTATAGTCAAGCCTCAGTAACTGGTAGATCTAATGCTCGACATAAAGGCTTTTAGAGTAGCAAGTTTTAGCGATGACATAGGATAATGATAGGCAAGTTAAAAACCTGTAAAGATAAGTTACAACTATATACCACATTATTTCAAAAGATGCAAGAAAAATCACCTTCAAAAGTCCAAACCACTATGGAAGGCAAATCGTCAAAAGCAAAAATAAATCATTATTTCGATCGCACTTCAGTTAGACCATGGTCCTTAGAAGCCATTGTCAAGTATATCATGGATAATAGTTTAGGTAACGAAGGAGGCGCAGCAATAAAAATGGCGACTAAGGCATTGAAATATGTCAAGAAAAATTCCACCATAAAAGATAAAGTTGTCAAAAGCTCAACAATGATTGATGCCTTTGGAAAAACCGATCAATACATTCCCACTTTCACCAAAGCTGACAATGTGTAAAATGAATAAACTTTAACAAACGTAACCAGTAGGTAATATATAACAAAATAATGAAAACACGTTTGAGAACTGTATATTAACTTAAATATTTCGATAGTAAGTGGTAACGAAGAAAACAACCTACACTGTCTACAAGCGTAGCTGCTACCCAAGGCAATATGGTTAAGGATCAAACGAATGAATCTCGATCATCCAGAGCTGGTAAATCGTATTTTTCTTGCAGCTTTTTTTCTTGCGTCATCACAATCATAAAGAAAAAAAAACTTACATCATTCAGAGAAAAATATATAAAAATCGAGACAAATAGAAATGTGGTAATAATAACAATATAACACACTTGCTCATTATTTATAACACGTTTGTTTGCAACTATTCGCCAGTTCTTTCTTTTCTCATTATAATTTTGATGGTATCATTATCCCAGGTTTCGATAAGTCACTGGTCACTGTTTTTAAGCTAGGCACTGTCAAGTTGCATAAAATATTTGCTAAGTAGAAAAAGATGGATATCAAGGATAGAATAATCATAGGTACAAGCCAATGGTCAGCAGTAATTTAATATTACTATTATTAAACATGCTCTATCGTTTCACTTATGTATATAGCACTGGTTTGTCCTCGATCATGAATTTAGTGGATCAGCGTGATGACGGGTAACCATAACTCTTTACTTCAACTTAATGGTCGTACAATAATGGAATGTATACGCATTTGAAAATTGAACCAGTAAAAAAGTAGATTCACCAGTGGATGTTTGGATGATTGTCACAAAATTATGCGTTTTTTAAATCGTTGAAATCATTACATTCGTGAATAGCTATGCAAGAGGAGCTTTAGATTAATGAAAATTCTCCAGACCTGTAGAGTAGCTGGATCTGTACAACTTGGTGAAACATATTTAGTCAATTTAAGAAACAAGTCTGTCGACGGATAATTCACAATAGAATGCAAAGCAATGGAGTATATGACTGTAATTATCCATGTTTATTATATATATGTGTGTATTCGTGAAAATATATAGGTACCCTTCAATTACCTCCATATATGTTTTATCCGTTTGTATGTAGGCTCGAATTAATCAAAACAAAAAGCGACATACTGGCTCAATGAAAAATATTTACAGAATCTGATTATCTCCGTGTCATTTGGTCACCATTATTGGAACGCTTACTTCTCCTTTACGGATAATCAGGTAATGAATACAAGATTGGGTTGGAGAGTAAATTGAATATATTAATAAGTGATAAATATATATAATTTATACTCTTATTGATATTATCCAGTGGGGAAAGTATTTTTGCCTACACCGCACATAAAAAGTAAGATACTTATTTTGATGCAAGCTCTGTTAAAGGATTCAATATCGACTTGCGTTTTGTTGGTGATAAAAACGGTATTTCATATGACCTAGGTGCTGGAGAATGTGGCAAGGATGGCTCCGAAGCGAAACTATTACATGATGAAAGCAAATTGGGTAGAGAAGGAAAAGACGTTGTAGATTGTTTATTGGAAATGTTATACGAAAGCAATCATCAACAAATATTACCATGACAAGTACAGATAGATGGTAAATATTTAAATGAATCTATTTATCTTATAATAATACACAAATAGCAAAAACTGGTGCTTTTATCCTGAAGGGAAATAATCTTTATTATGGTCGCCGTGTCAAAAAGCGAATCCTTTTATACTGCTGAATAGTTCAACTATTTTATGAATTATATTATCGGAAATTGAATTTCATCATTGTTTAGAACAAAATTGAAAAATACGTTTTTTTCAAAAGATTTGTTACGAAAATACTAATTGGACACAAGAACTGTACTTCTATGATTAAATGTGCCTGTAATTTGCTGTCGAATCCGTGGGGACAATGGGTTAGGAACCTAGACCACCACAGCAACCTGTTGAATGAATAGCTGTTTTTATCGTTTTTGATTAAAACAGACCGGGTTGTCCATGATTTGCCTTTTGAGAAAATCAATCCGCAGGAACACTGGGTCAAAAACCTTACCTATATCACTGCAGCAATCTGTCGAATATCTGTGTTGTCATTCATTGAATCACAGACCGGATTGTGAGAGGTTTGTTTGAGGAAGTGTTTCAAGTAGCATATATTGTTTTATCTGCGGGGACAATGGATCAAGAATCTAGACCACTGCAGCAATCTGTCGAATATCTGTTGAACCACGTTTTTTTTCGGTTGAACAGACCAGGTTGTATCGATCGTTCCTGTTTGATTTCACCTGGTTACTGCGAGAACACTAGGTGAAAACCTATGCTACTGTGGTAATCGATGGAACAGCTGCACTGGCGATTATTGCTGAACAGCCGGATTGTCTTGTTTGCCATTGAATCCAATAGGCTGAACTTGTGGGGACAATGGGTTAGGAACCTAGACCACCACAGCGATCTGTTGAAAAGGAAACTTTATATGAAGCTATTTTATACATTGGATACGTGCTTGAGTTCAATAGTTGCTTACTGACAGATCTTACACTTTAAAGGTGAATGTTTTTAATTTTGTTATGATAAGATTTTTATATTTGAACTGAAATGGCTACTTTGTTTTATATTTCTATTGATAGGTTACAATGTTATTACTTCAAGGATGTATATGTTGGCGCCTTTAGTGGCTTCGAAACTTGTGGATTTCTGAAATTTGACAACCTTCAATCAAGCTACTTGAACATACTGTGACCATATTACTAGTTATTTTTTATACTATTGCACTCTTTAAGCAATACTGTGAGACTCATTAAAAAATGTATAACGTATAAACTTCATTTTAATAATACTTTGTAAATAAAAATGAGTATGAAGAAAATAATAATCCTCTTATGCTCACTTTTCTACATTAATAATTGTGCTTTTTTGAAGTATAGATCGAACCTGTTACTATGGTAGAAATAGAGTACACTACCCCCCCCTAAAACCGCATGGCTGGTACAAGCCAAAAAGAGGAATTCCAATCCCCAGAGTGCTGGTAAAATATACTTTTCCTATGACTTTTTTTTTATCATTTACAGTGAGCCACTATAATTATTACCGTCTCACCTCATCATTACAATCGTAAACAGAGATAAAAAAAAACTCATAATGCCCCCCAACAAGCTATTATGAGGTAACAAACATGATAGTTTCGAAGAAAACACTACAAAGGAACATTTTTATTGCATACTTACCACAGTAATATATACCTGCCTATTCTCTTGTTGGGAGGGGGTGCATCAAATCTGACACTTTTAGAAAATACTGACGTCGCCTATATATTAAATACTCAGGGTGGTGAGTTGAATGGGAGTAGTATAAGAATTCAACCAGCAATAACAAACTACTTTTAATTCTCCAACAATATATGGCCATTCTGGTAAGTGAATGGTATTTTTTTAATTCCTCTAAAAAACGGTTTCAATATTATACTAATTTTCTTGAAACTGAATAAAACGTTTCACTTCATGTCGTTTTTCATTTTACCGAATCTTTATTTACTACATACTTCATAAATATAAAAAAAATTGCATATACTCAGTAGCTGTCCTGACCGGGCCGTATTTATACATTTTGTTCGGCTACTTATGTAACGATATTACACTAGTTGAGAAAGGCAGAGAAACTGACGAGGTACGGGTAATGTATATTAATCAATGGGCTTGGGCCTCTTCTGTTGATGCCATAAAACCCGAACTAGAACCTATCGATACACCCGGTCAAGCATCAGAATCAATGAAAGATGCTCGAATTAGTGGCCATATCATAACAGGAGTTACGATTGGAGGAGCTATTGGTTTCGCTGCCTTACTTTCTCGAGCTTAATATGACGTGGTGTTAGTATTCTATTATCCTTTACATATGATACTTCAAGATAGCTTTAATAATTAATTTTATTGTAGCATTGTATTTAATCAACTTTACGTATCTATTAAATAGCATATATATTCTGGATAAGGACAAATAAAACAGCTGGATTCAACTATATGGTTATATTAGATTTATAGTAGCAAATAATGAGTTTCCTCTTATTATTTTTGAGCCGCACCATTATTACAATAATGATATACCTTGTTTGATTAGGTATAAACGATTACACATTTTTATAATATAGCATGTAATTTTTGTCATACCCATTTATCTCAATTTTGATCAGGCTCGAATTATATTATATGACCGAAAAAAAAGAACTACGAGGTGTGTGGTATTTATTAATGAATAAGTTGTACAGCTAGTTTTTAAAAAAATATATAACTATTGCTTTGATATAAATAGAAAAAAATCCACGGATTAATGTTTTTTTGGCATTACTAAAAACATGGAGTGTTATGTTTATAATCACCCTCAATGGTTCAACGTTTGAAATGATGCTTACTTTTATATTATAGACCTCTTTCTAAGATCGTAACATCTAACTTAAAAAATAATTATGAAACAGGAAAAGTATTGCTACGTGTTTGATTTCTCATCGACCAAGTAATAGTTTTTGTATTCGCAGTACTCAGTTTATTACGTGGGACAATCACAACAGAGCGTTCCCATAAATAGCTATAATATAATAATGATAGATAAATGCTATTGATGAACCACATCGACATTATGAGCCTTTGCAGGACAACACGACACATACGTTATCCATTGAAAAGATTAATGCAATAACACCGACAAGTTTTGAAGCTGCAGGATCTCTTTTCCATTTTCAGAATTTTTTGTAACCCAACTACACAACTGTCGCTGTTTGCCACGTATATAATTCCTATACTCTCCCTTTTCTTCCTCTTTCTTTTTCACGCGAACAGAAAAATAATATACAAGAAAGCAAGCCAAGATCCGAATGCGTCCATCACAACTTACTCCTGGTGTTAATCAAAGGCCACCACAGTCTATGAGCGATCCAAATCGTCCTGTACCTCCAAGTTATACTCAAGGCACGCCAATGCGACCACCTGTACCACCAGGTCAAATACAACAGCAACCTCCTATTCCTGCCGCTGGTACACCTCCATTAGTCAGACCTGGAATCCAACAACCTCAAGGATTCTCTTCTGGTCGTCCAACACCATCTCCTCCTATATCTAATGCACCACAAGGAGGTCAACGGCCGCCATTACAAGCTGGAGTAGGTGCGATACCACCGCAACAACCGATCGATCGTACAATGTCACCCATGGCTCAGCAGCAACCCCAACAACAACCACAACCACAATCTGGAGCATCCCCATTACAAAGTGCAGCTTCACCTGCTGTAAGTCAGCAACAACCCCATACGGATCATCATAAACGAAAGAGAATGTATCCTCAACAGATCACACAAGCTTACATGGATGAACCAGGTGGAGGACCAGGAGCAGGTTATGGACAACAACAGCAACAGCCACAAATGACGGCAGCGGCCTATCCTCAATCACCATCCTATAATCAACAACAACCAATACAACAACAGCAAGATCCATATGCGTATGGTCAAGGTGGTGTAAATAACATGACATCGCAGTTTGGAAACATGAACTTGAGTGGATCAGCTTCTCCTGTAAGTAATTAATTATTAGTTGAAAGTTGGTTGTATAATTTTGTGTGTATGTATGTAATATGGATTATTATGCACACAAAAACTATGAATACATTAGTAAACCGATATGAAAAATAGATGCCACAAGCTATTTCTCTATCTGGTGCAAGACCCAATATCGCTGATTTAATGGCTCCACAACCACCTGTGCGAGTTCCTCCAAATGTAAATTTTTCTTACTAGTATATGGGAAGGAAAATAAAGGAATGGGAGAGAAAGTATGAGTATATGCATATGTATGTATGGTATGAATCTTTTTTTTTGTCTCTGATATATGATTCTTTTTTTTTAATAGACCTCATTAACGGACTCACCATTTGCCAATTGTGATCCATCCTATAAATGTTCTACATTGAACGCAATTCCTGCTACAGAACAACTTTTGAAAAAATCACGTCTTCCTTTTGCACTTGTATTAGCACCATATCGCACTGTGGGTGAAGGAGAGGTAAACTGAAATGCTTAGTTTTTCTAAATTTTATGCCAAAACAAGGGAATTAAACTAATAAATTGCCATATTTCAATTTTTTACACAGAATCCTGTACCTGTGGTTTCTGATAGTGTCATTGCTAGATGCCGCCGTTGTAGAACATATATTAATCCATATATCACGTTTGTGGAAGGTGGTCAGCGTTGGAAGTGTAACATGTGCTTCTTACTTAATGATGGTATGAGTTTACGTTGGTGATTGTTGGGGTTTGTGCTTGTCGTTTATGCTTTATTCATTCTTGTTTTTATTTTTTTAAAAGTCCCTGCTGCTTTTGACTATGATGCAGTAAATCAACAACCAGTGGATCGATGGAAACGTGCCGAATTGAATTATGGCTGTGTAGAATTCGTGGCACCCACTGAATACATGGTATGGTTGACGTAGTAGTCTGCTCTTGGTTCTAATTGATGCATATTTGTAACATTGTATATTGATTTTTACTTTTGTTATTAGGTACGTCCTCCTCAAGCACCATCCTACGTCTTTGTTATTGATGTATCACATTCAGCAATTCAATCTGGTATGCTTGCAACAGCAGCAAGAACGATTTTAGATTCTCTTGACCGAATTCCCAACAAGGAGAATAGAACACGTGTTGCTATTGTTACTGTTGATAGCTCCTTGCATTTTTATAATCTCACTACATCAACTGGTGAAGCTGAAATGCTTGTCGTTGCGGATATCGATGATGTCTTTATCCCCCACCCTGGGACTTTGCTTGCCAATCTTACAGAAAACATGGATACCATCCGATCTTTGTTGGAAAGATTACCCGATATGTTTAAAGAGACGGTCAACGTAAGCAATGCATTGGGTAGTGCGTTACAAGCTGCTTATAAATTAGTGGTAATGTATAATTATGAAAATGTAGACAGAGGGTGTTGAGAGACTTTATATACCATATAGTTTATTAAGTGATGGGTTTTTAAAAATATTAGTGTAACCAAGGTGGCAAAATTATTTGTCTGCAATCAACGCTTCCGAATTCCGGTGTTGGTGCTCTTAAACTTCGTGAAGATGTCAAACTCTTGGGTACTCCAAAGGTTTGTTCATATGGATGACCTATATAAAAATAACCGGAAAAATGTATACTAAAAATGAATGATTTATAGGAATCGACACTTCTCAATGCAGCATCACCTTTCTACAAGTCTTTTGCAGTGGATTGTTCACGTTCACAAGTTGCCTGCGATATGTTGATTTTTGGTGGACAATATTCGGATGTAGCAACATTGAGTAAGTACAAAGTTTAATGAGTATAGTTGAGAGGTATGTATATTATTTATCATTACAGAATATTAAAATATGAATCAATCCTTGTCTGGAATAAAACAGGTTGTTTACCACATTACACTGGAGGTCAAACATACTACTATCCTGGATTCAACGCAGCTCGTACAGAAGATGCATTCAAGTTTGCGCATGAATTCTCGGAATTGTTGGCAGAAGAAATTGGTTTGGAAGCAGTTATTCGTATCCGAGCATCCCGTGGTCTTCGCATGAATGCATTCCATGGCAACTTTTTCATCCGTTCTACTGATCTACTGGCCCTACCCAACGTGCCCCGAAATCAATCATATTGTGTTGAAGTGGCGATTGAGGATGATCTTAAAACACCTACTGTTTGTTTCCAAACGGCATTGCTACATACTACCTGTCATGGTGAACGACGTATTCGTGTAGTAACTCTGTGTGTACCAGTCACCACTTCAATATCAGAGATTTATGCAAATGCAAATCAAAAGGCTATTGCGGACTATTTTGCCAACAAGGGTAATATACCGATGGAGGAGAATTATATATTAGGATGGTTTTTATTTCTTTGGAGAGTATAAGATTATTGGCTGTATTAATGAAGACGATACCTTTTTTTATGTTAGGTGTCGAACGTGCATTATCTTCCAAACTGGATGATGCCCGTGATGCAATTGTTAATAAAACCATTGATATATTCGGTGTTTATAAGTCACATGTGTTAGGCTCAGGACCTGGATCAACGCCACAATTGACAGGTCCAAGTAATCTTAATCTATTACCATTATTGGCTCTTTGTTTAATTAAGCATGTAAGCTATATTATCTTTTTTAATTTTATTTCGATGTCAAAGGAAAAATGAGATCTATAAGATTTTTTTTTATTAACTTGAATTTTTTTTTTGGATGATATTTAGGATGGATTACGCCAAAGTTCACAAATACCAACGGATTTACGTGCTAATGCCATGAATCTTCTTCGAACAATGCCACTTCAACTTTTACTACCCTATCTTTATCCCAATCTTTATGCGTTGCATACCATGCCACCTGAGGTAAATAGTCATTTTTTATTTAGCTTCTTTTCTTTTTGTATATGATGTATTATAATGACATTACCGAACTCATTGAATTAAATGGATACTATATAATATAGGCTGGAGAAATTTCAGAGAATGGTGTGGTATTCCCACCCGTGCTGAATCTTACGGTTGAAAATCTTGAACCTCACGGTTGTTATTTGTTAGAAAATGGACAAAATATTTATTTATGGGTGGGTCGTGGTGTTGTACCACAGCTTTGTGTTGATCTTTTTGATGTAAAATCTTATGATGGACTCCGTGGTGGTAAAATTACAATGCCTGTACTGGACACACCAATCAACAAAAAAGTGAATCTGCTTATTGGAAAAATACGTGAAATGCGACGTGGAAACTATTATCCTACCCTTTATCTTATCAAGGAAGATGGTGATCCATACTTACGATTATGGTTCTTGTCGCATTTGGTGGAAGATAGGACTGATAATATTATGAGTTATCAACAGTTCTTACAACATATCAAAGATAGGGTAAGTTTTTTTGGAACATATTTGGATAAATCGAATTGAGGCAGAGAGGAGAGTGGTCAATATATAAAATTATAATTTCTCTTTTTTTTTTTCTATTTCTTTTATATAGATCAGTAACGGCTCCTATTAAATAAATGTTTTGCTTTGATTCTTTTTTTTTTTTTACCCTTCTCAACACCCTCTTTTCCAGTATACGTTTTAAATTCATTCTTCCTTCTTCCCTTTCGGTTCAAAATAATATCTAACAAGTAGAATAACAAAAAAAAAAGAACCCATATAGTGTTTGAGTTATTAACTATATAGTAGAGAACAGACAAAAGAAAACATATTATATTTATAAATAATTATATTTTTTTATCGTCTCTTCATGATTAGGCGTATCATCATATGCAATAATTAATTTGTTGAGTTCAGCATATTGCTAGGGAAGTTGGTATTGTTGCAATTGTTTCATTAAAGGGAATTTTATAGCAACGTATCAATGTATTTTATTTGTATGCAATTCTAGCAAAATAGAAAGATTATTAATGATGGTGGAAAATGCACTGATGAATTGTAAAGAGAAATATTAAACTTTTTAATCCAAGATACAAGATATGACATGCCCACCCTGGAAATGTTTTTTCTATCTCCGACAAGTGAGCTGGTGTATAATGAGGAAACAATTCAAAATAGTGTCTTCTTCCTCGACCCTTTTTAAAAATGTTCATTTCCAGTGCTATTGGCCGCGTCGCCACTAGTGCCTTCCGTGCCGCTCCTGTGGCCCGTCTTGCTGTCAAGCCCGCTGGTACTCAAGCTGCTGTTAAGGGTGAGTTATAGAATTCTCATAATAACGACAAAAAAATTGTTGAAATCGAAGAATTTAAAGACGATGAAATTGTACAAAAATAAAAACAGCAGTCAGTAGTAACCAATGTCCACCATTTTTTCGTAATCTTGTTTAGCTCGCTCCTATGCCACCGAAGCTACCAGCGCTGGTCAAATCCGGTATGTATAGAACAATAATCATCAAGAAAAGGAAATTCAGGAATGACGATAAGAGATTAGAATGCGTTGTTAGGGAAACAGTGTTGCTCATGTGTGTACGTGTATGTGTCTGTGTTTGTTTATTTTATTTTTTTGTTTAGTTCCGTTATTGGTGCCGTCGTTGACGTCCAATTCGAACAAGAAAACCTTCCCGCCATTTTGAACGCCTTGGAAGTCCAAGATCACTCTGGTGGCCGTCTTGTTCTTGAAGTCGCCCAACACTTGGGTGAAAACACTGTCCGTACTATTGCTATGGACGGTACTGAAGGTACAGTAATGGTTGAATAAGTGGGATTTTTGGGTAGTGTGAAATATGTTATGGAATGAAATGGAATGAGATAAAAGATAAAGAAATATAATATAACAGTTGGGGAGAAAAAAAACCAGAGGGATAATAAGGTTAACATGGCACGTAAAAAATACGAGAAACTAAACACATTACCATTTAATTCTATTATAGGTCTTGTCCGTGGCCAAAAGGTCGTTGATACCGGTGCTCCCATCACCATTCCCGTCGGTGTCGAAGTCTTGGGTCGTATCATCAACGTCATTGGTGAACCCATTGATGAACGTGGCCCTATCAAGACCAAGAGCTCCCGTCCTATTCACGCTGAAGCTCCCGAATTCATTGATCAATCCCCCACTCCCGAAATTTTGGAAACTGGTATCAAGGTCGTCGATTTGTTGGCTCCCTATGCTCGTGGTGGTAAGATTGGTCTTTTCGGTGGTGCCGGTGTCGGTAAGACTGTGTTGATTCAAGAATTGATTAACAACATTGCCAAGGCCCACGGTGGTTACTCCATTTTCTGCGGTGTCGGTGAACGTACTCGTGAAGGTAACGATTTGTACCACGAAATGATTGCCACTGGTGTCATTAAGCTCGAAGGTGATTCCAAGTGTGCTCTTGTCTTTGGTCAAATGAACGAACCCCCAGGAGCTCGTGCTCGTGTTGCTTTGACCGGTTTGACCATTGCTGAATATTTCCGTGATGAAGAAGGTCAAGATGTGTTGCTTTTCATTGACAACATTTTCCGTTTCACTCAAGCTGGTTCTGAAGTGTCCGCCTTGTTGGGTCGTATTCCCTCCGCTGTCGGTTACCAACCTACCCTTTCCACTGATATGGGTGGTATGCAAGAACGTATTACCACTACCAAGAACGGTTCCATTACCTCCGTCCAAGCTGTCTACGTCCCTGCTGATGATTTGACCGATCCTGCTCCCGCTACCACTTTCGCACATTTGGACGCCACCACTGTGTTGTCTCGTTCCATTGCTGAATTGGGTATCTACCCCGCTGTCGATCCCCTTGATTCCAAGTCCCGTATCTTGGATCCCCGTATCGTTGGTGATGAACATTATGCTGTTGCCACCGGTGTTCAACAAATCCTTCAAAACTACAAATCTTTGCAAGATATCATTGCCATTTTGGGTATGGATGAATTGTCTGAAGAAGATAAGTTGGTTGTCGAACGTGCTCGTAAGATCCAACGTTTCTTGTCTCAACCTTTCGCTGTCGCTCAAGTCTTCACTGGTTATGAAGGTCGTCTTGTCAAGCTCCAAGATACTATCCGTTCCTTCAAGGAAATCTTGGATGGTAAGCACGATGCTCTTCCCGAATCTGCTTTCTATATGCAAGGTGATGTCAACGATGTCATTAAGCGTGCTGAAGAACTTGCCAAGGAAATGGGTGGTCAATAAATCGTCCAATAACGTGGTGATGAACAATCCTTTGTAATAATAAAAAAAAGACATTTTTGTATTTGTTTGGTTTTTTTTTGTTTGAAATAATAATAATAGATAATTTATATATACACACATATATACAACATTTTTTTTTACACATTTGTTTCTTTTTTAAAGTTGAAAAAGAATCCTCTTATTCTATATATTTATTTTCATTGTTTATTTATTTGTTGGTGTTGGTGGTAGGTCGTGCCATATCTATAAGGGTATTCAATTCACCGGATTGTTCACACATGGCACGGAAAAGACTGGGAGGAGATTGGTTTAATAAGTTCCAAGGGGTATCATATTCTACCACACGACCTTGATCGATGACAAGGACACGGTCGTAATCAATCACGGTACGTAACCGATGGGCGACACAGATGAGTGTTGAATCTTGGAATGCTTGACGGATAGTACATTGTATCTTGGCGTCCATCTCGAAATCCACACTAGCCGTCGCTTCATCCATAATAATCAATTTGTTATTCGATCGTAATAAGGCGCGGGCCATACATAATAGTTGTCGCTGACCTTGCGAGAAATTCTGTCCACCATGACTCACGGGTTGATCAAGATCTAGAATCACTGATTTGATATGAACACGTTCGAGCGCTGCCCATAATGCATCCTCTGTATGTTCTTCAAATGGATCTAAATTGGATCGAATCGTGCCTGAAAACAATGCTGCATCTTGTGGTATCATGGTCAAACTGGAGCGAAGACTTGTCAGATCAATCTGAGTAATATCGATACCATCCAAAATAATTTGACCGTCTTTAATGGCGTCACTCTCAACAGAAGAGGATGGTTCCAAAAATCGAAATAAAGATAAAGCAAGTGTTGTTTTTCCTATAGAGTAATCTGGTTATTATTTGTCGCATTTTTCCCTCTTATAAACTATGTAATAAAAAAAAGTGATATAATTATAGCTTACCAGAGCCTGTTCTTCCAACAATACCAATCTTTTCTTTATCATGAACATCAAATGAGATACCACGCAAGACAGGATCAAGCTCTGGTGCATATCGAATATACAAATCACGAATCTGAAGTTTTGCTGTCATGGGCCAATATTTGGGTGGTTTAGGTTGATTTCGAGGTTCCTGATCCAATTCAAGATATTCTTGGATACGTTCGACTGAGTTCATATTGATTTCCACCTGGGTATATTGTCGAATCATCCAGTAGACATGAACCAAAAAAGTACGTGCATAGATGAGGGAAATACCAGCCATACCGGCATCGATTGAATCGACATTTTGGAGAATGAGAATACCGGCTCCAAAGGACATGAGTGCACCGGCTGTATCCATACGTATAAGGAGCCATCGATTCACCATCCAAAGGAGATAATAAGGTGTAATATACGTGTCAAGCTTATCATACATGGCGGATAAAAATTGGTATTGTTGCCCAAAGGCACGAATTGTTGTCACACCAGAAAGTGTTTCCGTAAAATGGGAATAGATGGGTGATCGATTGACAGAATTTAGACGTTTTAGTTCTCGTGATGATCTCAAGTAATACAAACCAATGATTAAATAGATAAATGCTACATATTATAATAAAAAAGGGTTTCGTTAGTATTCTTGTTATTTTTTTTAAAAATAATAATACCTTTTTCACCCAAGGTATTTTAGTGAATATATATATAGCGTTGCAATTTACCAGTAGCAACCGCCACTACAACGAAATGAGGAGTAATCACACTGATAATGATGGAGGCAGCGATCATGCCAGTGAGACATTCTATCAATATTCCAGCTGTTCTTGCCATTTGCATATCAATGACCGTCATATCAGTACCAAAACGATTGAGAATTCTTCCTGAAGGTGTAGTATCAAAGAATCGTAAAGGCGCATGCGTAATTCGATCGAGTAACTGGATAAATAATGTTCTTGCTCCACGGATCGATCCCCAATAAAGTAGAATATTGCGTAATGCATCGCATATTACAAATGTTAAACATATGATGACATAGACTGATATATAATAATCGACTGTGACATTACTAGTATTTTCTTGTATAGTAATTAAGGTGATATTATTTTTAGAAGATATGGCGGTTGATTCTTGATGAATTTGGAGTATATTGATAGTGCCGTCGTCACTGTCATCGAAAACACCCGTGCCAAAATGAGCAAATGAAGAAGTAAATGGTGTTTGTTGACTACTTGATGTATAAGCAGCAGCCCATATTCTTAACCACCTTTAAATAAATATAATGAAAGATGATAATTGTAATTAATAGTCTGAGGACAGAGAGGATTATTATTATATATAACACACAAAAAAAAAACGAATAATGCTTCCATACCAATTTTCAGCAAATACAAGTATCCTTGATGTGGAAAAGAAAAGAGCCAAGATAACCCAAAATAACCATCCACCACATGCGCGTAGATAAGTCACATACACTTTCATTTTAACTTGACCTTTTTCGGACTGTTCATCTTGGATCAATTTACCAATTTCCTCCTTTTGTGGTCCATCCACAACACCCATATTATTTTCTATAAGAGGATTTTTGCTACACAACATTTCCGTTTCTGTTGTAGATGATGAAGATGACGTCGTATCACTAGAAATGCTATTATTGGCTGCAAAACAGGCTTCAATAAATTTATCGGATGTTTGTAATTTTTCGACGGTATCACATGCAGCCACGGTACCATCTTGATCCAATCGAACCAAGAAATGAGCAGCAGGTAAACAAAGCTGGATATGATGAGTTACCATAACAACAGTACGACGTTTTAAAAGACTACCATTAATACAATGTTCAAATATATGGCGTGCTGTATGTGAATCCACAGCACTTAAACAATCGTCCAGTAAAACCACTTTGGCATACGAGTATATCACACGTGCAAGTGAAACTCTATAAATATATTTTATATATTCAAATAATTTTTATTATCATTAGTTTCTGATATGCATAGAATTACATCGATACACAAACAAAAAATTAAATAGGACTCGCATCCTATTCAATTTTTACATACCTTTGTTTTTGACCACCTGAAAGCGAAATACCTTTCTCACCAATTTCAGTTTGGTCACCATGGGGTAAAATGGATAAATCTTTTACAAGTGCACATTGCCATAACACTTTTTGGTATCGTTCAGCTTCGTAAGGTTGTCCAAAAAGGATATTTTCACGGATGGTCGCTTGGAGTAAAAAGGGTTGTTGTGCTGCATAGGCAACGGAATTGGAGAATGCCGCTGCAATAGCTCCACTATAAAATGTATGTCCTTCTTCATCATGGTATCCACGATGATCCATTGAGTCGTTTTCACCGTCGTTATTGTTATCACGATGATAAGCTGCTGTATTGCTATGATGAGGAAATCCACTCAAGGGCAGGTAAGCCTTTCCTTCCATCGTATCCATTTCTCCCAAAAGTGCATGTAAAAGACTCGATTTTCCACAACCTGTGGATCCATAAACCAAACTCAATTGATTGGGTGGAAAATCAAAAGCATGTAATATACGTAATTGAAAAGGTGTATGATGTGATGATGTACTACTACTTGAATCTTGAACGTATTTTTTGTCATTATCACTGTTGTTTGAAAGTAATGGTGTTTGTTCGCTAATTTCTTTGGGTTGCTCGGATGATGGTGTAGTATTGCGATCATTTTCCGTGCTACTGTTGTTATTGTTGGGCCATTGAAATATGGAACGATCGAAACCGACACGGGGTGATGAAGAGGATGAAGAGGAAGTATCACTTCGTGTGGGTGGTTGAACTTCAGGATCTTTCAGATAGGCTGAAATACGTTTCAAACTTACGTATGCTTCAGTAAATGCACTAATGGCATCTGGAACCAACATGATAGGGCTCTGCAGCATATCAAACAATGTGATACTGACAAACACAACACTGTTGATTTATATGCATCATTTGTTTTTATTAATGTAATATGTATCAGTATTATAATTCCTTGTCATTTACATATGTTTATGTTTAGAATAATGTAATTTACCTTGCTGTTAACTCTCGCTGACATACCTTGACATACCAGATAAATGAACAAGCTGATACAAGTACAGGCATCGTCAAGTAGCCAACACTCATTATAATGTCAAGTATACACGTCCGACGTATTTGTTTCAATTCGCCATTTCTAGCATCCATAATTCTTGATTGCCAATTGAGTTCCGATGCTGCATATTTGATGATACGAATACCTTGCAAAAGTTCATTCACCAGATTATTTCGTTTATCTTCTGCACGAGAGAGGTTCATGTAGGCTTGTCGGACTTTGTTGACCAAGACATAGGTCATTGGAAAGAAAATTACCAAGACGCCAAGACCTACAATGGCTGCAGAGCCAAGAAGGTAGTAGAGATAGATCATGGCAATGACCATTTCCAGGGGCGCATTATAAAACATCTATGGAGCGTGGCATTTAGAAGGGTGCATTATTCAAAGTGACCCGCACGCATCCCCAATCCACTTTTTTCCTTTCCCTCATTATTTTCATTTTGCCTTTTTTGTATCCTTCCGTGATGGCTCCTTCACCCATCACCACAGCTTCAAATAAAGATATATATATAATTACAAAAATATATGCCGGTAAATCTGCAATATGATCCGCATCCAAACTCATCAAGTTTGTAATTTTTCCAATACCGTTATTCGCATCCCCGTGATCTTCATCATTCTTATTCATTTCATTACCCTCATCCTTGTCTTCTGTCGGTCCATCTTTTTTCTTGGATGATTCTGTGGTGGTATAGGTATCTTTACGTCTTAATGCTTTCGCATAAATTTCTGCATCCAACATACACAATGTACGAATATTCCATCGTCGACCGACATAAAGTTGAATACTTGTAAAAAGCATTTTACCAAGTGCTGCAAGGAACATCATCAAGACGTAACCATAGGCAACATGTAGGGTTGTGGGAGAGGATGTATTTTCTTTCTTTTGCTCAATGTATTCAAGAAAAAGTTGTTGAAAATATGGGTTGAGATAAGATATTAAAACGGCTGCATTTGAAAAAATGAATTGGACCCAAATTGATTTCTCGTTGGCTTTGTAGATTCGGTACAATAATTGTCGTATCATCCGTCCTGTCGTGATACGGGTCGGTGACACATTTTCTTTAATTGCTGCAGTAAAATTTTCATGAGCATAACGTGCGCGATGTTGGTGTGTTAGTGGATATAAATCATTTCGAGAAATTGGATTTGAAAAACCAAAAGTGACCAATGGATTGACCTATATTAAGAAAATTGTATATATTTATAAAATTGGTTGGTATTACATCATTCACCCTATTGATGTTCTACTTATAATAAGTTTTATTACCCATTGAAACACAGCCCAAGAAAATACACTGGCGCATGCTTCTGGACTGTGGCGTGTCTTGTGATCTCCCTAAAAAAATTGTAATGGTTGCATGAATGAATACAGATTCAATCTCCTTGGTTCTATTTCTGTTTTTACCTTGTCGCCCAATTGGTTCGTAATATTGAATGGGTGAATGGGGTGAGGTGTCGTTCCAGTAATAACAAATAAGAAAAAACATAATCCAAAATGAATTGTTTCCCATATATTTTTATTATTTTCTTGTTGATGAATAATATCTCCTTTCCCTCCTTCTATCGTTGGATGATCGAAATAGAGATGATATCCAGCATCTGTCAATATGTAGCCATAGAAGAATACGTAAAAATATATATAATGTCTTGCATGATACATATAATATGGGGGCGAAATAAAGATCACCAAGACTAAAAGTATCTGATGATATGATAATAAGATGCACGTTATATGTATAAGAAAAAAGGGGACGGTTTAGTTTTCTTTTTTTTTTATAATAGAAATCAACTTGGCATCCCGATTCAAACCTTCTTTTTCTCAACTGTAAAAGAAAAAAAAAAGTAACACAAAGAAGTTTAAAATTACCCAGACAAGAAAATAAGATATACATCTTAATGATTCGGATAGTTCTTGTAATGATAATAAATAATAGATCCAACCAAAGACGGGTATAATCGTTAATGTCATTTGTAAATTTTTATAATAATTTAATTTTTGGTGACTTGTATCGTTATGTTGATATGTTGTTGCCGTCGCTGTCGCTGTGTTGTTGTTATTGTTAGTGGTGAACATCGTATCCGATTGCTTTATCATCATGGATATATTGATAGAAGATGTTTCTAGTTCTAAACGTCGTTGATGGCCAAGATATAATATGCCGGGAAATACGGCTAATAATGGAGATATACATTTTAATACAGTACTATTGAAACATTTTATAAGAAAAAAGGTCCCGGTGGTGGTGAGCCAAGAAGATACTTTGTTTATTAGTATTCTATGCATCTAAGTCCAATAGTAGTGTTGACCCCAAACAAAAAAAAAAGCTTACAAAGCATCTAAATCATTTTTATCATCCATTTTTTAAACTTTGAAAGGAAAAAGTAAAAGTAAGAAAAAAAGAAGAAGAAGAAACAAGAAAAAAGAAATCAAAAAAAGGAGAGAAAAAGTATGAGAAAGAAAAAAAAAAGGGTGAGACATTTTTTTTGTTGAGTATAAAGTGATGCGTGTGTGTAATGCTACTGCTGCGTAGATATAAAATCTGATGCTAATTGTTGTTGATGTGTGTGTGACGCATATAAAAATACATGTATAAAAACCCCCGATCAGAAGAGATGTGATTGTGTTTATTAGGTACCATATTTCCACAGCAGCAGGTTTATTTGTTTATATTATAATATAATACATATCCACATACACACACATACACATGGTGTTGCTGTTGTTATTGTTTTGTTGTTTTTTAATATAATACATGAATAGTAAAGTTCGTTTTTTCATTGTTTTGTAACACGAAAAAATAGAAACGTATTAGGGACATTCTATATAAAACAGATCACTTTAAATGACACATATTCATTCTCAACATCTTGCAATATATATATAACTATTTTTAAACTTAAAGGCGAGAGAGAAGATCAGCTGTGGATTTATATATATAAGGATGAAAATATTGAATCACATCTTAAACTGCACTAACTCGCCATCATTACCATGCAAGCTTATTTTGAATAGCGATATTAGTAACAACAGAATATTGCTTTTTTATGAAGGCCAAAATAGAAAATAAATGATTATATGGTTTACAACAATCACTGTATTCATTTTTATTAATTAATTTAATAACATGATACAGATTGTTACTATTACCTTTACTCACATGACGACAAAATGACATATCGATGAATGACAACTGTTACAAATGTAATGTGGTTCACCAACTTTGGGGAATATTCCTTAACCTACCTTCTTATATTGCCCAATTTTTTCGTGGACTGACATCTCCCTGAAGTAATCATATATATAATAATAAATACATTCCTCCAAATACAAATACCCCCAAGGTTCCCAGGAGAGCCCTTTTTTTTTTGCAAGCTATTGTTTACATGTAGACAACCTATTACTCTAACGCTTTGCAATCAACATCCATGAATGCAGCCAGTGGAAGTAATTCAAATTTTGCCATTTGAATATTCTACTTTCGTGCACCAACTTCACTGACGATTTCCATAATATCAAGGAATTTCATTATATTGAAAAGTACTCTTTATTACTACCACTAACCACCTCTACCCTTTCAAGCGTCTCGTTGTAAATGAGGATCTATATCTCCAAATCCAAATACCGTTCATTTAGAAGCGTTGTGATAAATGTGAGCCAAAAACAAAATATATTAGCCGCTACCATCACCCCCTGAATATCTTTTTAAATAACGAATTATGAATACTTCAAAGAAATGGTCTGTTTGTATAACTGAAATATTTCACTGACACCATATTCTTTTTATCATCAAAGGTGTAAATCGACCAGACTCGTTACTGCTTCTGTCATGATCATTATGGATATACCTAATTATAGGTACTGCTTCTGCCATTATGGTCGTGAGTACTGGATGACGAGTAATAGATTATGAAAGCAATGGGTCATCACCTTTGACGGATACCCTTTTCTTACCTACCTTCCTGAGTATTTTAATCTCTCAACGTTTTATTACAGTTGTATGTACGCAGACGTTGTTGATATACTCCTTTAATATAACATATGGACAGTAATGGACGCTTTTCATAGTTTGATTTTTGTAATACAAAGAAATAAGATGCATTATGTATAATAAATAGAATAAATAAAGTCGCCTTAGAATGACATATATTATTATTGTTGTTATTGAAGATGAATGATGAAGCTTAAAAAGAAAAAAAAATATGAGTGCGTGAATGGGGGGGGATAAAATATATAATAAAATGAAAATTGAATTAGAAAAAGAAAAATAATGAGTCGATGCTTTGGTTTGATAGAAAAAGAAATATGTGTGTGCGTGCTGGATGAGTGTGAATAATAATAGAGAACAGAAGGGGAGAAAAATGAAACTATACAGTAAAACTTTTTTCTTTTTGTACACAATTTTCAAAAGCCGGGGGAGTTTTTTTTAAACATCGTATATCAACGATTCCAATAAACATATTTGTACTGTTATTGGAGAAAGCTTATATACATTACGTGTGATGATGATGATGATGAAGAATATAAGAAGTGACGTTTGTGTGGGGTTGTTATTTCTCAAGGGGGAGCTGCTATATGATGATGAAAGATGAGGAGGATTGAAAGTTCAAAAAAGAAGGCAAGGGGGAGGAGGGGAATAAGCATGATTTTTATATATATTACCATGAATAAATGCGAAACAAATAAATATCAAGATTTCACACAATAATAATAACATTTAATAGCATAAGATGAGAGTTGCAACGCCATCATCCGTAAACTTGATTTCAATTTCCATATCTTGTTGTTCCGGGATATCTCGGATCATGGCATCGTCGACACGGACAGCAATTATATTATGGTCATTATTGGATGATTCAACCATATCATGTCTTGGTACATGGCGAATCACGCTTTTGATAGGGACTGGAACATTCAACTTGGTGGAAAATTTGTCAATTAAATTTTGGACAGTCAATTCATCAAGATAAATAGCTCGATAGTATTCGTCATTAGGACATCGTACAAATAATGATAGGACTATAGATTAATAACAAAATCAAACAGGTTATTCTCTTGTTTTTACATATATATATATAACTTTGATGTTGATTATGGCTATTCTTATGATTAATAATAATAATAATAATAATAATAATAATAATAAATGACTTACCAGCATGGCGACGACGTCGAGTAGGAACGTAATTGGGATCTACGCCATCCACAGCTAAAGGACCATTACTATTACCGGTATCATACATTGAATAATGATGAGGTGGATAAGTAGGAGAGGGTGTAGTGGATGAGGATGGTGTTGTTGGTGACAAGGAGTGGGACCCTGTTGCATTACAGGTAGGTGTTCTTACCCTGGTGGGGTGAGATGGTTGACAAAAATAATCTTGTTGACTAGCAATGGTATTTGCTGAACGTTTAATACCACGAGGAGAAATAGGCGAAATAATACCAGGAGAAACATTCGTAGAAGATGGAGGAGTAGATAATGCAGACGAGGGTGATGATGAAGACGAAGAAGTAGGTGTAGTAGTAGGAGAAAAAACAAAGGATGGTTTACAAGTGGATGATTTGAACCGCTCAGCAGTCGTTGTATTAGAATAATTTTGTTCAAGTGCAACTGATGACATTACAGGTGGAGATAACTCCTCTGCAATATCCGAAAAAGCTGTATACTTGATCTCCCTTCGTAGGGCATTTAACAAAGGATGGGCTTCTCCTGGATTGCCTATATAAAGTAGTTTCAATGTGTCAATTTGACAAGTTGTATTCATTTTCAAGCGTATTCTATATAGTATAGATCATGATAATTAGAATAAATAATAATAAAAAACACATGCCTTGAAGCTTTTCAAGTTGCTTCTCAATGTGGCGTTGATCATCCTTATTCTTGCGCTCAGCGCCCTATAGGGTTTGACAGAGAAAAATTACATTAGGAATAAGAATTAAGAAGAAAAAAAAAATACAAGTATCAAAACGTGATGTAATAAGCACTATGATGCATCTTACGCATATAGATGAAGTCGTCGTAATAATTAGCATATTTTTTTACGGAAAAAACAACAAACCTTATCACGAAAAAGTTTAATCCTGCAGTAGGTCGCTTCCATCAATGATTGCTGTTGTTCATGTGGAGAGGGTATTCCTTGGGTTTCCATATGCAATCGTAAAGGAATCCCTTTGACACCCTTAATACGTGAAAAATCAGTTGAAAGACAATTAAATCGAACATAAATTTTGGCTCCACGCTTTCCATGCCAATCAAAGGTCACACGATCAAAATAATCACTTTGAATATTTTGAATACCAGAACATCGACCTGAATCTACAGAAAAAAAGGGAGAGAAGATTAGATCAGTATGAAACAAAAAAAAACCACGAACTATTTCTATATGTTCTTTTTTTTTTTATCTTGACAAAAGTATATATTGCACTAAAAAGGTTAGGTTTTTTTTTTTGTATAGAAAAGGAGGAGGACAAAGTTTAAGGAAGGCTGAGCGATTCAGAAGAAGGGAAGAGCGAAGGGGATCGAAGAAGGATAGTTAAAAAAAAAGATACAAGGGAGGATTGGAGAAATGGGATATACTTACTAACTTCTAATGCGCGTGCATTTTCTGGTTCTCGTTGTTGTCCTAACCAAAATCTCCAATAATTCAATGCTAAGCGACGATGAGAATCATCATGAAACATAATGGCCAAAGTACTTGTATGAATACCACCATAAGCATCATTATCAGAAAGAGAAATGCAATAATATTGTCCTGTTGATATATTACATTAGATGATGGTTAGTTTCAACTACATTTTTCATCCAATGTAAGATGCATATTTATTTATACCTTTATTTAAATAAGTAAGTTGCGTTTCTTCTGATCTTTGTGCAGCGGCTGGAGGGGCTAAAATAAGTAAATAATAATGCCAAGTGGCGATCCCACATAAAAAAAAAAGACCAGATTTTAATATGATAATAATAATAATAAATCAAAATGATGAAGAAAATATAGTGACATTAGCAATAATTGCAATTTGTTTGTAATAAATACCTTCCAAGATAATGTCGTATCGGAGACTAATAGAGTAGAACATATATACACACGTTTTTTTGTCAGTTAAAACTTTATTCTTTTTTTGTGGTACCTTACGCATGGGTTACACCATTAGAACACACACACACACACACACACACACACACACAGAGTACTACCCCTTTCTTTTTCTTTCACATATCAAAGATCGGGAAAGAGATGCCGAAATCATACTATTACTTTACCTAATGGGTGATGGGCAGCTTGTTGGAGGAGATGCCATGGTAGTGGCTCCTCCTCCTGAGAAATAGGTTGGTGAAGACGAATAAGGTGATGGAGTAGCAGTAGCAGTAGTTGCTGTTGAAAAAATAGGACGATGAATTGTAGCGGTATCAATGGGATATGGCACACCAGGTGCATCTGCGGTTGTGGTTGATGAGGTGGTGGCTCGAGCGGGATAATTTCCGCTGTTGCTGAGAAATGAAATAGGTGACAAACTAGCTGTCGTTGGTACCGAATGGTGATGTGGGTGATGTTGATGACTTGATAACAAAGGTGTGTTATTATCAAATCGATTTCCATTATGACTACCTAATGTAGTTTGTGGTTGACGGTATCGATGATGATTGTTATTATTATAGTGATTAGATAGAGTGGTACTATTAAAATTGTTATTTTCATATGTTGGTTCATTAAATGACCTGAATAAAGAAAGAAATTTATAATTATTAAAAAATATATCTTTGGATATATTGTATAGATAGGATCAACAAAAAGCTCAGTATTATTTTACCCATCGTCGCAAGTAGGCATTGGAGGAAGATAAGAGTTGGCCAGCATGATTCTATAATATAGTATATATATAAATGGTCAATGATATTTGATCTGATGATGAACGAATAAATTATATATGTGTATTATTGGGATACCAATAGTGTTTTTTTTTTGGATGAACTCACCTTTCTTATAAGTGATTAATAAATGTTATGTTTGTAAGTAATATGATGAGAGATCAAATTAGATGATGGATAAGAATAAATGAGAAAAAGGTAAAAGAAAAAGAAAGAAATTAAAGTTATTATATATAAAAGAAGATAAATATATAAAAAGTGATAAACAATTACACTTGTTTGTTCACACAAAAAGATCTGAATAAGTAAAAAACGTAACCAAGAAGGATGCTATGATGATGATGATTATTTATATATACGATAGAAATTTGGATTGCTGATTATTAGTTGCTATTTATTTATATTAATCCCTGAAGAGAACGTTCGTTTTGTGAACGGTTGTGCAGGAAAAGGAGGGGAGAGAGAGAGAGAGATAAAATGATACCTATTGGCTGTTGCGTTTCTTATATCTAATCAATGCTTTGATATGTGTGTATGTGCTATTATATGAGTTATGATTTTGTTGTACGCTATAATGATGCGTGTGTGGGTTGCTTTTTTTTTCTTTCTTTTCCTCCTCTCATCACTCTTTCTGCCCTCCTATTCTCCTCTCTCTCTCTCCCCTCCATATTCTTACTATCTTACTACTGCAACTACCATTAGTACAGTGAATCTCAACTACTAACTTCCCCATCCCTTTTTTACCCCTTTATCCCTCATCACATCAAAGCTTTCCCACTGATATTATGACTAAAAAAAGTTTATACGTTTTCAAGGAGTTTTGCAACTGTTGCTGATCACTCCGTTATGTCACAACAGCAGCATTTATAATAATCAAAAATGGGATCTCTCCCGAGTTGTGTGTGTGTATGTGCTTATGGATATGTAATAATTTAACAAGTTTTTTATAACTCTAATTTAAACACGCAATGTATTATGACTATTTTACTACTTTTACTCTCTATTCTATTATTATGAAAGAAAAGACAAGAAGGGAAAAGAAAAGATGCATGGAACACGTTGTCGTTGTGGCCGCTCAAGTTTTTATAAAATGTAATTTATTATATATTATTATCATGGAAAGCTAATCATAATAAAAGGTCATACGTGTAGTTTTTATATTATCTTTTTGATATTAGGATGCTGCAACATGCAAGTGCATCATGATCCTCTTTCTCTTTCTTCTCTTTATGCAAGTACATATTGGTAGAGTACGTCCTCTTATTATTATAACCACTCTATATCAATTCTACCATGACTACTTACTAATTAGAAGAGTATTCTATGTTACTAGGTAAGAATAAACCTTATATACTAAATTTATACATATAGGGGTGAAAAGCTCTATTTTTATATTATTCAATGTTGTTCTATTGTCGCCAAGTTAATAAGAATGTTGAAATCAATATATATATTTATACAAAATTAGATCAATAATTGTCACCTATGAGTGGAAAAAATGTTGTTGTTTCTCTAAATGAATACTTACTACTTTTATCATTTTTAGATAGATTTCAATCATATAAATGAGAACGATGAAAGGGAGTAAAAATGCTGGTTTTTTTTTCCTTTATGCATGTATTAGTGGGAAAAAAAAAATAAAAGGAGTTGCCTGATAATAATACTTTTTTTTTAAAAAAAAAACCCCACTCTAGCGCTAGTATTGTATAGTGATAATTATAGTATTATTATCGACTTGTTTAAGCATTACACTGATAAATCCATTGCCTGTGATGACCCGCAGGGTCAAAAGAAACTCCACTATTTTTTTTATGGAGATCATACATGCAATTACTTAGACACGTAATTATAATAATATATTATTTAGATTTGTAGTATTTCATAGAATTGAGAGAGAAATTCTCTTTATTAAAGGATCGATCGTATAATAAAGTTTTGGTTTTTTGATAATATAAATAATGATGTTTGCCACATTTTGGTGCATGTGTGTTGCACAAAATAGAAAAATCAAAATGTCATTTTTATTAGTTACGATTTTGTACAACAAGTAACAACAATAACGGTATAATTAAGTTATAGTCAGAAAACGTAAAGGAGAATTATATAAATTTAACTTGTTAGTGTAAAAAAAAAAGAGCGTGATGTATTTTTTGGGTTAAGTAGTAGTAGTGGTGGTGAAGGATTAATAAACACAAGTTGATCATGTAAGTAATAATAATCTATTATATATTACTTTTTAGGAAAACAATGAAAGTGTTGACGACACGCGTTCCTTGCTTCTTTTCTTGCTATAATAATATAATATTTATTTAACCCATTTCTCTCTTGCCCCCTTTCAAAAGTCAGTGATATTTATTTCTCTCTCTCTTTCTCTCCATAATGATAATATATCATTTATAAGCCCCTCCCCCAAAAACCAACAAACCAGCATATTAGAATCCAAAGAATTCCCCTTCAAAAAAAAAAAAAGAAAACAACGTCAATGTATATTCCAAACTCACTCTTGATTACTTTATTTATACATTTATGATCGTCATGGATCATAGTTCGTAAGATTTTTTTTTTGACCCCTAATAATGGAGTAGTAGTAGTAAGCAGTAATTATCATATATTCTCTTTCTTATTTTGCTCCTTAATATGCAATCGCACGGTCATATAAATTTATTAAGTGAGAAATTCCTTTTTTTTAGTGTCAATGTATATAATATTATGGAGGTGATTGGTCTCTCTCTTTCTCTTTGAGTGTGTATGTAATGGGATTCTACATGAGTATATTCTAAAATAGTATTATTGTATAATCAAATAGGTTTTGGGAAAAAAGAAAAGAGAGTTTTACAAATGTGCATGGCCACATCCATCCTTCTATTTTTGTATGTATATATATGTGATTCTTTTAGTACCTTAACTCCAGCCTCCACCATCGAATCCGAAAAAGCCCTATTCAAAATAAATAAAACATGTGAATTTTGACATAGAACCAATCATATTTTCTCCTTTTATGATAACAATAGTTTTCTTGTTTGGTTTCAAGCTTAGTTTAATAGAAAGAATGTGCATCTTACCGTCAATAGAAATACTGGGAAATATGGCTTTTGTTCAATTTGTGAACACCCTGTTATACATAAAATATAAACGCACGGAAAGAATATTTCGTTTTGTTAGGGAGAGACAAAGAAAAAGAGGGAAGGGGGGGTGAAAATTAACAGTTCTGTTGCTCTCTCTTAAGAATAGTATAGGTCTATCTTTTTTTTTCCACATCTCATATTCATGGCATGAAAAATAAAAATAAGAAAGATTACTTACAGTTCCATGCAGACGTTAATCGACCATCAATACAACTACCAGCATCATAAAAATTATCAGCACCAGATCCATCAAATGCCCCTCTAAAGAAATCAGCTATAATAGATATAAGGAGAGTAAGATATCGTAAGCATACATAATCATACATTGTATAAAGAAGAAAGGTGATAATATAATACGCTCATTCAGTGCAAAGACGGAAAAGACAAAAATAATGGGATTTAACCCTTAATCTTTACCAAGGATAGCTTTTCTGCATTCATTCACTCCACCGAATTTTCGTTCAAGGAACTTTTTTCCACCCTCGTGGTTGGTTAATTCATCCAATTTATCCAATGTAAGGCAAATAGGTCCAAGAATACGAGAAACTTGGTTATACTAATATTAAAAATAATCCATGGATGAGTACATAAGGTCTTTTTTTTTAAAAAAAAAAAAAAGTCTCTCCTCTTCCATTTCCTTAAAACCAATTCAATCAATAGAACATGCCCTTTCCCTCCCAAAAAGAAAAGCATTTACCTTGTCAATGAATATTAAGGCATTAGGCACGTTTTTATCTCCCAAATGGATGACACTGCTCCCAATCCATGTACCCGCTTTCTTTTGTGCTTTGAATAATGTTCTATGCATCTCCCTGGAAACTGCAGGACACGGTTGTATGCGATGCAAGCCCTGTCCTGTCTGTGAGAGACGGTAAGGGTTGGATGTGCTTAGCATATCCTGATCGGCCAGCGTCCAGAGCATAAACATCTCGTTGAGAATTTCCCGCCACAGTTTGAGTGTTTGGTTTACATAGATATATTGCGTTTCATGATCGTGACTTAAACGATGGCCTTGTGTTCCAGATGCAATCGACAATGAATAGTCTTCTTCAGGTTTTTTGGGATGGAAATATTCTTCCAAATAACGTATCATTTTTTCACAAGGATCTCTATGTTAATATTATTAATATTATTATTATTATTCATGATGATGTGGAATATATGTTTTAGCACATGAACATGCATTTCTTTTTTTTTCTTTCTTTTATCATCATCATTTACAAAAATGGTAAATGCATTCACAACGAGGTTCATTTTTCTCCACACATTATATCCATCCATCCACGCGCTTCTTTTATTGATTTAATAATAATCATTGATATAATAATAATAAAAAAGACCCCGAACTTACCGATTTTCTCGAAGATAAGCGTTATTATCACCAATACTATATAAACAATGACGTATTTCGTCTGCTGACAAATATTTGGATTGATATTTTCGACTCAATTGTTCAATGGATTTTTCTTTCCGTCTAATTTCTGTTTGAATTTGTGAACGACTTTTTCCTTCAGGAATAATCTCTCGTGTGGCTAGTAGAATGATATCTTCGCGGAGAACACCAAGACCTCGTCGTTCTTTAAGAAATTCGTAAACAGTAAGGATAGGGGCGACGCAACTGAATCCAAGCATCTCTTGTACTTCTGGGATCATGGAATCCTAATATAATTTTTTAAAGTTTTTAAATCAGTTGCATGAATAATAATAGTGGTAATAATAATAAAAAAAAGCATTCTTTGCTCGATTTGGAAGTTCATTTGCATCTATCATCATTATCACGACATCGCGCTCCAAATAATAAAAATAAATAAACAAATAAAAATGAAGCACAACTTACTGATAGCATGTACATTAATTTACCATAGGCGGATCGCATTTTTTCAGGATTCATGATCTTATGGCTATATTCATATATCATTTTCTTTAGCCTGTTGTTTTTTTATAATTCGTTCTCTATTATCTATTTCTTCTCCCTCCTCAAAAGTAGCAATAGCAATCCCAATTTCTACTAACCGACGACCAATCTCAAATATCCGTTGGAAGAACTCTTCATTTTCATCAAATGTACGTTCAGCAAATAACTCCTGGCCTCGCTTATAATCGCATGCAAGGACAAGACCAGTTAATACCGCACATAATTCCTTGATTTGACTCACAATTCGTTTTGCCTTGCTAGTATGTGATTCATTATCAATATGATCTATTAAGGTATCAAATTTGGTTTTAGTTAGTTTTTAATCTTATTTTTTTTCTCGATCCATCCATCCCAGTTTTTCATTATCACCAAGAGAAATAAAAAAAAAAAAACTCTTCTCCTCTTCCTCTCCATATTCCCTTTTTATCCCCTTTCACCCTTGGTCCATATTTTATGTATATATATTCTTCTTCTATTTACCTGTGTATTCACTGACATTCAATGCTGACTCTAGTCTGTTGATATATAGCTGTTATGTTAGTGTTCTTATTTTGTCTTTTCCTTTCTTTTCATACAATAAATAAAGAAACACACTTACAGTCGTAACAGCTTTCTTTCTTCCATATGTAATCTCAATGGAATATATTTTGCTCTAACAAAAAACAATCATATTTTGTAAATAATCATTTGCTATCATATAAATAAACATCAATCAGTTTTCCATTCCTTCATACTCATTTCATTTACCTATTTTCCATCCATTTTCCAATATCAAAATCATTCTTATTGACAGTAGAAGAAGCTTTCATATCCGCTTTGGTTGACTGCTACACATAATAGAAGGTAAATGGTGCATAATCTCAGGTCAATTTTTTTTTATTATCACTGCTCTCCAACGAATTATCCTTACATCTTCCTTATCAACTAAAGTATCATCATCTTCATCCATTTTATCTGCATCATTCTTATCATTCTTTTCTGCTGTGTAAGGCTTACTAATATGTTTGGCACGTTTACCCGTTCGATGAATCATGCCTATTTCCAACACGTTAGATATGAAAACCCACATATACACAGATAACCAAAACATCCTCCCTTACTACACAAAAGACTTAAAATAGTATTCTTACCAAAACAAACTTCACAGAAAGGTTCATTACAATTTTCACAAAACATGATTGCCTAATCAAAAAAAAAAAGAGAAATATGAAACGATAAACAACATAGAACTCATTTGCAGAATAACTATCCAACTTATTTTGGATCTCGATCGACACAAGGGAACATTCATGGCCAATGTAAAAACTTACAGCTTGATCCTTGCATTCAACACAAAATCCAGGTTGAGCTTCTTGCTCTTCTAATAACGCGGGATCTTGAGTCAAATCTTCCTCGGTTTCCATAACGGATACCTTGTCAGACAAAATGTCATCGAGTTGATTTCGTTTATTGGCACCAGATGGCATGGTTATTTAATTGGATAGTAATTTATTTTGTTGCTATCGCTTGAACTGCTCGTTATTTGTTATAGAATATGAATTAGGTTTTATATTCGATCGTTATACAGAATGGAGTGGAAGGGAGGGGTGTGGGTTTATTAAATATGAAAGCCAGCTTTTTTTTTTTTTTTTTGGAATAATTAAGTATGGCGCAGTGTATTTTATAAAACGACGGATTTACAGGTGACTGTGTACAGCATTAGATTTGAGTATCATCATACTATAGTAGCAAAATCACATTTGTTTTTGGAGTACAGCCTATGCTTTATTTTTGTCATGTTGGGTTGAGCAAAGGTTTATATGTCTTGTATACTTTATTTCGAAGTCTTTTGTTTTTAAATATGATACATGTTTCAAGACACAGAGGAGGGAATTTATAATAAAAATAACATGAAGGATGAGTCGTACCTACCATTATAGAATCATACAAAAATATAAAATAAAAAAAGGACAAGAATACAAAACCAATCAGAATATAAAACTACGTATGAGATAATCACTTACCAAAACAAAAACACAAGAATGAGATAGTTAAATTAGAAGAAGCGCAATGGTTAGCATAAAGACAGCATCGGGAATATACAGAAAAGCATATAATCACCACGAAATACATTGGGTTGTAATATCCAACCTGTTTGTCCCAGGCCATTTTTCGTATACATTTAAAAAGATTCAGTGCCATACTTCTGGCAAAATTCACAGTGCATCTAAATAATAAATTGAAAAAAAATGGATAGATATTCAACCTTTTCTTTCGCCTTCCCGGCCATTAAATCAGTATACACACTTTCATCTTATGACTATGTACCAGAATACAAGATACTGCAAAGTTGCTATAACCAGACATGTCAGATAAGTAAATTAGACCAAGATTATAAAAATTGTAAAAAGAGATAGAAAAAAAGGAGGAATATGAAAAGAATGAGCCAGGGTATTCGTACGAATAAATAATACTCATCCCTCCACTCCTCACTCCATCTCTTCCCCCCAAAAGATCTAACAATCGAGTCATTTTTCATTCTGTATGTGTATTTCTTTATTAACTATCTTCAATAGTAGTGCCAACATAATATAATGTTTATTTTTGACTATTTACTATATCAAATAAAACTGAGGATATGATAAATTATTATTTAACAAGAAAAAGTACGAAACAGTTTCTCACGTAAATGAATATCTTACTTCGCGTATATGTAGGTAACCATTATCTATGTCAAGGCAATATCCAGCAAGTAAACTATTTATGATGTTTATCGACATATCCAGTAGAGAACAACAACTCAACTCGATAATCAAGGTCAGGTTCAAATACTATATACTGCCCCTTGCCTTCATTGCGATATTCACTTGCACTGTGACGCTAATAATACACAGCAGTGAATATGGCTTTGTCATCTTTGTGATGCTTATGCATCGTCGTTGTAGGCATAGGTGTTTTACACGATCTTCTCCTCCCCCGTAGAACACCTCATTTATTTTACACTTATCAACAAAGAAAAATTGTCACGTTCCAGTTGTACGCTAGAAGTTCATTTTATTCAGAAAAAAATGTATAGTCTCTTGCATAATTTAGGCACAAGCTTGTATATCATAAGTACGCTCTCTTCTTTTTAATATTTAAAATTCACTTGAACAGTCTAGTACTACGCTCTGTATTATTAACATCCATTGCTATCAATGAGGAAAGCTACACGCTGGTACCACTACCTAGACTCTTTGTAAAAAAATAAACTCTTGATCGAGTGTGTAATGGACCTTCTTTTATCGTTTCTTTGGCCTAATAATCGTTATTGAAAAATGGATCATCATTATATTATCATTTTTTTGTAATTCATTTTTTTCAGTATTAGTAAGCACAATACATAAAAACATAAAAGGATTATAAGCACGTCAACAAACACTTTACAATGGATATATATATATATGTTATAAAGAATAATATATTTTATTACTTATTTATTAACAATATGCAGGTGCGATACTTCTTGGCCATGTTATTGTTTATACAAACATGTTGCCCGGGAAACACCAACGAGTAGGTCATGTATCGCCTAGATTCCCAAAAAGAAAAATAATTATGTAATCATTTAAGGATTACTGATCTTTGTGCAAGTTCAGTAAACTAACCCGTAATTGATTACGCGCGGAATACAGTTGTAATTCATAAATTGTTCAGAACCATGATGGCTCTAGTCAAAAGAACTTGAACCAGAAAGGCTTCGAACGCATTTACATATCACAAATGGACTCTGGGCATTATCAGAAAACTAGCCCATAAAAGGATTCCACCAAAATGATCCAACCAAGAGGACTTGACTGGAACCAGAAGGTGCGGATCGCAGAGCACACTCGTCTTGTTTCACGCTTTTGTTGCGTGTGAGCATGTTGCTAAGATTTTTAAAAAAATCGTATTCATAAATTAATAAAAACATTGTTATTATTATTGTTACAAATCCAACACTGTTACCAAGCGCCATTTATTTCATTTCTTTTACCTGCGATCCGCTCGTTTTGTTTGATCGATTTTAAAAGGAAAGGAAAGAAAAAATTAATATATCTTATTTTAGGGAGTCCTCTTTTTTTAAAAAAAAAAAAAAAAAAAAAAAAAAACTGTCAGTAACTCTTGTGATGGAAATCATATTCAGTAATGCTTGTGTCAATTAAAAACTTGTGATATATATTCTTTGAAAGTACATATAGATCATTCATAACACTCTATGACAAGCGGTTAGTTGTTAAAAAAATAAAATAATATATTTACTACAATATTGTTCTTTGGAAACTCTGTACCCAGTGATAATCATACAAGATACGGAAGGAGGGAAAAGAATGCTATAGACATGGTTGATACTCCATATTTTATTCATTCAATAATAAAAAAATAAATATATTCATCATCATTGTAAACTATTTAATATATTCTCCTTTAGAGCTGGTTATTCCTTATTAATAATATGTTGAATAGTATCATTGTGGTGAAGTTTTCCATGTTTTTTTATGTATCAACTTTACACAGCAATTAAATAATATAAATGGCACTATATATAGCATAATAATAATCAAATATAAACAATGAAGGCGCTACATAGTTTTGGCATTATATGAAGAACGAAGTCAACAGCAAAAAAAGACTCTCGGTCATTGAAACCAAAGATCACTTGCATTATTTCTCGCATGGAGAATGCATTCATACGCCAAGTGTTGCATAAAACCTTGAACGTCATAATTATATCCACACTACGTTGGTAATATCGGTCGATAGTATCTATCTGCTTGTCGATTGGAATGAGTTGCAGCTGGCATTCTTCCCGAGCACCTCTTGTAGAACCATACGAGATTGAATAATCATACAGCATCAATTATGCTGCCCCGTGGTTTCTTCAGATTAAACAAGAATACTATTGTTCTTATAAATAAATATTAATATCCAAGTAAAGAAATAAAAATAGAATAATTACCATTACTACCAAAGCAATTTGACTTACAGTTTAAACTATTATATAAATCTTGCAACATACTGGGTAACTTGGTTTGGCACATATAGAAATTTGTATATAATATTAGATATTTATTCTTTTTCGCAGTTTAAGAAGTCGGATTCGTGAAGCAATGCTGCATCGATAGTTCTTTCTTTGTTGCTTTTCGGTGGTCGTTTCCTTTTTTTGGTGTTATTAGATATATTTATTTTTTTTGCAATCGTAAAACCCAATAAAAGAATTTATTATACATAACATTAACTATTAGACTATGTATAATTCCATAATAATGATGATTGAGCTACAATAACTCCATCATGCTATATATTGCTGATTGATCAAGAATCTGCTTTTCTATGTGAACCTAACAATACCATATAAAAGGGAGAAAACGTTAAGTTTAGATAATGACAGGCCGTGGCAGAGACTTTGAACTCATTCAAATTACTGTATAACCGTATTTATTCATGTTTCGATCAGGTACTCTGGATTTCTTTGAGAAGACACGATAGCGTACCACATGAGTTGATAATATATCAAGACCGAGATTGCACTTGAATTAATGAATGGAATTATTACCTTTCAACCATGAATGAAAAGATTACCTCCTGATCGTCGCCACAATTGTAACAATTCAAAAAATAAATTATATTCACAAAAAGAAGAAAAGAAAGAAAGAACTTACGCGTTATCATATAAGAGTTAAAAGGTGGAGGAACACGATCAATACTTTGTATAGCTTTATTATAAAACATTTATTGTGCTATCCTGCCCCTTATCTATAGTTATGAAGATCATCTAATAGGTAAAGAAGACCTCCTCCCCTGATACTGTAGCCCGAGCAAAGGATTCAGAATGATAAATGACAGGTTCATCAACTTGATTATGCGTTCATGATATACTATTTTTAACAGTTACAATTATATCTCAAGACTAAAAAACTATCTATTTAGTAGTGTACTTGCATATAAGGACGACAGGTTCTAAATAAGGTGATATTAAAGCTTTTCTTTTCTACCTTCAAAGCTGTGTATGCAAAGTGAACTCAATGTTCTCGCTCGTAATATTCAATGCAAGTATTCTACATAAAAAGAAAATGAGGATGATGTATGCAGTACCAACACCATTACTTTACTCGTATTATTTTCTTATAATTATTATATGAATTATTTAAGGCATAGTTAAATTTTATACATTATTAAGACTTACAAATGAAAACTGTCAATACAAAAATATTCACCACAACACATAACAACAAACGATAGAAAATAGTGTCATAAAATTATTGTTGTAACGATACAGGATAAAAGAGATCCATCTTTATTACCATATATATAAAATTGCTACATCCTGCAAAAGAAAACATTAAACGTCATTTTTATGATATATGTTTATATGTTATGTATTATTATTGTTCCGTAATTCAATTGTTGGTAAGGAAAAGAGAAGTATAAGCAAAAAAGATCCCCAACAACAAATACGTAGAAACTAGAAAAGTTAAAAAGTTACTGATTATCAACATCTAATGCAAAACAGAACAATAACAATAATATCGTTTCCTGGGAAACAAAATTAGCATTTGATTATCCCATTTAGATAGCACCTTATTAGCAAGCCACTCACTGTTATTTATCACTTGGCCAATTATAAAATGTCTTTTTTTGATGAAAAGAATCAGAAGAAGGCTATAATCTTTTTATTGACCTGAAACTACCCTGTAAGTCAATCGAAAGTTATATACACTGAAACATTCATTTCCGATTCAAGAAAAGTGATGTCTTTTTCTTTTATTATATTATTACATAACCCTCCCTCACATGGCTTTAATAATAATAACAATAATAAATAATCATGTTATTCCAACTACTTTATTAAGGATACATCATGAAGAAATGGTAAGAATAAAAAAATATCTGTGACATGTTTATCATTATTAGGATCATGTAAGACACACAAAAGCAAACAAAATAAAGCAAAACTTTTTCATTTATCCTTTTAATGAAACAAAAAAAAAATATGTTCAATGTCGGTTTCTTCCAAAATGACATCCGACACGCGAATTTTAGTCTCAAGTGTTTTGCATTAATGCTCTTTTTTTTTCTATCATTTTCAAATAACATCAAATCTAGCAGTCTATCTAACATGGACCCTTCTTCTAATATTTACTATTTACTATTTACTATTAATTCTAAATAAAAGATAATAGATTGTTCTAATACATCATCATAAACAGAAGCATGTATTTTAGATAAGAAAAACATACAACAACAATAACAAGCACTTTTGAAATTTCCGGCTCCGTTGCATTTGAATATTGAATGTTATATAACATTTGTAAAAACAGGAGTCTTCAAGTTCGTTTCGACTTCCTTTTTTTGTTATCTTATCGGTTTTTGTTTCATATAAAAATATCATATTATTGTTTTTTTTTTCTTTTCTTCCTCTTTCCGCTCACTTACTTTCTTAATGGATAGACGGCATTCTATAGACGCGGATTCATTGCCACCCATTCCTGAAGAACAACAATCGGGATCTTCACCAAGAGATATTGTAATCTCTCCTACCATTTCTCGACAATCAACAACAAACACTCATGATCTACCTTCACGTTCTTATTTTTCTTCTCATGTCAATTATGATCCTCGTAATGACCTTACTTTTCTTTTATTTATGTTTATTATGACGTTTTTATTATTACTATTATTATTTTATTTACCAAGGAAGACTTCTTTTTATTTTTTCTACATATGCTATATAGATACAGATACACGATATTCAGCGTCTATTGAATCGATCCGAGCGCAATCAGTTGCATTAGGTGACCTTCGTATGACGGATGATACACCTACTACTCGATCTAGAAGAGGAACTGAATCCGATATTGCATCTACACCTTTCAAAGGACAACCCCCAGCAAGCCCTAAAGTGAGTAATTTATCAGCCCTATTTCATCATCATGAGCAAAATGGTCATCATAAGCAGGGATACCATCATCATCATTATCAACCCCAACATCATCAAGATGAAGAGTCCAGACCTTTACTTGAACCTGTAGATACAGGTCGTACTACATCTACACAATATCATTCTATAGAAGCAGATAATACATCTTTTTTACAACAATACCCATCTTCCCAACAAAATATTACGAGTACAACATCCCAACAACAGCGTCATTATTCTTATTCCTCTGGATCAGGATCAACCGCCTTTTCTTGGTTACCTCAGCGATTAGCGCAATTTTGTTCAACGTGCTTCCCATCAAACCATGGTAAACATGATGACATGTCATCATTTTTATTGGGTTTGATCAAGAGACCACTTGAATGTATACCAGCTGTCATTTTAGGTTTACTGCTAAATCTTTTGGATGCTATTTCTTATGGTATGTTGTTATTTATTTTTATCTTTTCTTATTTGTTGGATTAGAAGGCGAATATCCGTGCATCCTTTCCAGAAATATGGATCAGAATACTAACGGTATTTAGGTATGATTACTTTTCCGCTTAACAATCCGATCTTTGCATCCTTTGGACCTGATGGCATTTCTATGTTTTTTGTCAGGTAAAAAAACAAAACTGTCTATTTTAATGAGAATTTTTTATATCAGCACGTGCAACGTAGTACCGCGAATGAACCAAAAAGGAAATAACGTAACTTATCTGCTTTTTATTTTCCCACCCTTGAATTTTTTTTTACAGTTGCATTGTCGCACAAATTGTTTATTCATGTGGTGGAAGTATCTTTCCTGGTGGCAACGGAAGGTAAAAAATTAGAATAAAGGATTAGCAATGTACCCCAACAAATGATGATAATTGAAAAAAAAAATAATCAGTGTATTAACCATGATCCTGCATGAATCACGAATTATATATTATTCTTTCAAATAATATAAACAAAATGTAGCATGATGATTGAAGGTAAACAAATAGAAAGATCTAAACCTCTTTGGAATGATAATCTATCAAAATTATGAATACAATTATATGCAGTCTTTCATAGTATATAGTGGTTAAAGAAGTAATTCATATTTATATCTGCTTTTTTTTTCTTTCAATTTTATAATTAGTGGTCCCATTCTTACATATCATGGCTGAACAAATTGTTATGTATGTTGGTGAAGAGCATAAACAACAAGTCATTGCATCTACCATGGTTGCTTTTGCACTTAGTAGTATCATGACAGGTCTTGCCTTCTTCTTATTAGGTGCATTCAATTTGGGATCACTTATTGGTTTCTTTCCAAGACATATCCTTGTGGGTACTATTGGCGGTGTAGGATGGTTTTTAGTGATTACTGGTATTGAAGTATCAGGTCGATTGGAAGAAAACTTTAGTTATACTATTCCCATGTTTCGTAAAGTATTTTTGGATCAACATACTTTGACGCTTTGGTCTGCTGCTTTAGGAGCTGCCTTACTTTTACGTTTGATCCAACAACGCTACAATAATGCATTGATTGTGCCTGCATTTTATATGATTTTGCCTGTTGCCTTTTACCTTGTCTTGGCGATGGCTCGATTGGATGTAAATCAAGTGCGTAATGATGGTTGGATTTTCCCCTTGGTAGAGAGTGACTTACCATTTTGGCATTTCTATACCAATTTCAATTTTGCCATGGTGGATTGGCAAGCAGTAGCAAAAACCATTCCTGCAATGATGGCATTAACATTCTTTGGTAATTTATCTTGATTGAGAAAGAAGAATAAGAGGCGCATATACTCTAGCTATGTTATTAATTTTGTATATTCGAATTGTTTTTATATAGGTGTTCTACATGTTCCAATTAATGTTCCTGCACTTGGAGTTTCTACCAACAAAGATGACGTCAATGTAAATCGTGAATTAATTGCTCATGGCATGTCTAATGCAATTTCAGGTTGTCTCGGATCTGTACAAAGTAAATATCTAGTAAAAGAAGAGCTGTTACAAGATTGAAGATGTTGGATTAGCGGGAGAGGAGTGGTCAGTGTTAAATAAATATTCTAACTTGCTTCTTTTTTTTTCTACCAAAAAACAATCAAACAGATTATCTGGTGTATACAAACAGTTTATTATTCATTCGTTCAGGTGGTGACAGTCGATTAGCCGGTTTAATGCTTGCTGGCGCCACCATGGCACTTTGGATGATCGGTCCATGGATTGTTGGTTATGTCCCAACTCTTGTAGTGGGTAGCTTGATTTTCCATCTAGGATTTGATTTACTCAAAGAAGCACTCTTTGATACTTGGGGAAGTGTACATTATTTGGAATACATTACCATTTGCATGATTATCTTTTTTATGGCTATTTGGGGATTCGTCGAAGGTATTCTCGTGGGTATTGTCATGGCATGTATCTTTTTTGTTGTACAAAATTCCCGCCTCACCGATGCCATTCGATCTATGCATACGGGTCAAGAATTGCGATCAACGGTGCGACGTCTTTATCGACAACAGAAGTTTCTCAAACATGTCGGTCGACAGATCCAAGTCATTAAATTACAAGGTTATTTGTTTTTTGGTACCATTAACCAAGTGGAAAAGGCCATTCGGGGCATGTTGGATGAACGTGCTTGGGAAATGAGTCCCGTTCGCTTCTTGATCTTGGATCTTCAATTGGTGCAAGGCATTGATTTTAGTGCAGCAGAAGCATTTGTTCGTATTCGTCGGTTGCTCAAAAAAAGAGAAGTGTATATGATCCTTTGCAATATTGCACGTCATTCGGATCAAGCAAAGGCGCTAATGAAAGCTGGCATGTGGGCAGACGAAATGGATGATGATGATGATTTGAAATGTTTTGAATATTTGAATGATGCTTTGGAATGGTGTGAGAATACCCTTCTTCGTGCTTATTTTGCTCGTGTACCATTCCACCGAATTCCAGGTAAATTATTCTTCATTTAATCGTCTTGCATAATGTAAATGAAAAAAAAGATGATATTTAATATAGAGGGAATTATTATATAGTACCTATCAAGGACACAAGTACCGCTGATAGTGAAGAAACTCATATTGATATGATTTCTGACGCATCTCCACGTCATAAAATGGTTACCAAGGCAATCCAACAATTACTTCCTGGTAAATCTTTTTATATGTTATTCACCATCCTATACTTTTTTATAGCAATATAATTGTATGCTAATTTACATCCATAACGATGCGTGTGTATAGATACGAATGTCCCTCAAATGTATTCCAACTTGTCACAGCCAACATTATTGATGGTCCAAGCATTAAGCGAATTGACTTTTGATGAAATACCTGTGGAGTTCTACCATAAACTTGCTGGATACTTTAAAAAAGAAACATATTCACGTGGTCAATGTTTATGGAAAGAAGGTGATCGTGCGGAATGCCTTATTGTGTTGGAACAAGGATCACTGCGGAGTTTAATGTCAACCGCTAATAGCAGCATTAGTCCTGGTAGCAATAGTAGCAAAGATTACAATGTTGTTGTTGAATCCATTTTACCTGGTACAGTGGTTGGTGAGCTTGGTTTATTTACGGGTGGACCTCATCGAACACGTTCTTTGATTGCAGAACAAGATTCAGTGCTTTGGAAACTAACGCAAGAATCATTTGCTAAAATGCGAAAGGATGACCCACAAATAGCAAACCAGTTTATCATGCTTTCTCTTCATTTCTCAAGTGATCGATTAGAAACAATGACTCGATACGCTTTTCAGCTTCATTAACCTTTTTTTTTTATACATCTTCTTTCCTTCATTCCCCTCACACACCACCACATATACACTTATGCGAACAAAAGTATATATTTTCACTATTACTACCACTTATTACTTTTACGATACACATCCTCCTCTTCAATTGCAGATATCACTAGTATTTTCCCTTTCCCCTCCTGCACATATTAAAGTACTTTTTTTTGTATAATAGCAAATAATAATTCATTGATCATCGGAGAAAAAAGGAAATACATACAATGTAGTTAATTACAAATGTAGGGATGTAGTCGTTGCTTGTATTCAGAAGTATATCGAGAGAGAGAGGAGATGTTGATGCTATGTATATTGTTAATTGAGTAAAGAATGATGGATTTGTGTTTGGATTGTAGCTGTCTACGTTATAATACATAATAAAGATAGGAGAATAAGTGTAAGTTTGCAAAGTAGGTTGAAAAGTATTAGTAGAATCTGCTAAAATATTTTTCCTAATTGTAAACATGATCATAAACATGAAATATTGTGAATCGTTCTTTCAACTGGTTCCGAGCAATAAATGACAATCCTTTCATATAATAAAAATGATGTAGCATAATGTCTTGCTTTCAGCCAAATATTGGGCTGCAATATCCGTAAATACCAGTGATCTAATCGACAGCCATTTGAGATGTAGTAATTTACCAATACATTGGCTAATATCATTGGTATCCTCTTTTGATCCATGATATCCTCCTCCACGCTCCGTGAAAAACTCCAAAGTCTCAAGACTTTTGATTTGTGCAGCACATTTAATCAATTCTTTTGACATACCATGACATCCATTCAACGTAAATGCCTTCAAAGTACGAGACAGCTTATATTTTTCCAACATACTCAATAAAACTTGTGTCGCACCACCACATATATTCAGACGAGACAATCCCAAAGAAATAAAATACTTTAACCGTGATATAGCCTCCATGATTTGAACCATATCAAGCTGAAGATAATTGCTTGATTCCAGATTGTTCGATCTAGGACAATTACGAAGGATGGTTAGGATACAGTCCAGAAGATCAGGATCATGATTAATAAGGATTGTCAAGGTGGTCAAGTTCATTGTAAAACTTGATAAGAGTATCCAGCCATGATGTCCCGACATTTCCAACATAACTTCTGCTTCAAATTCGTCTGGTTCCATCTTTGCTATAATCTTTAAACTTTTGAGTGTATCATGATGTTGTTCCAGACACGAACGTAATTGATGTATCGTTTGGAATCCATAGAGTTTCAAATGTTACAATGTTCCCCCCCTACTTATTATCCTGTTTACCATCATCCCCCACACGTTCACAATAATGGAAAACGCCATGTTCTGGGATATCATGATAATGGTCTGGTGGTTCTGAAATAATGATCAAGCAAACTAGATCGGGGCAGCTACCGTCAATTGCATTCATAATGTTGTCAGCACTAAAGCTATGTAAGTGAATTACTTTGAGATTGGGAGAGCATCGAACGAGAGAAGCTAGCAGTTTGATCGTTGGTGTTATGTAATCATCAAAGTACAAATTGATATTTGTCAATGAGTTAATTGAAAGAGTTTCTGGCCAAGGTCCATTACCATCAGATAGGGAATAAAGTGCACAACTGAATCGTTCAATATATGTACATAATGTCAAGAGTTGAATGATCGATACTTGACAAAGATTTGATGCCGTCATGTATAGTTCACGTAAAGATTCTGATAGACCGGATAAAGTTCCATAAATATGATCCGTAATATTATCATCTGAAGCGCCATTTACTATTAAGTAGAAAAATAGAAATAAGAGTCGATGCTTTTTTGATAGTATTATCATACAACATTTTTAAGTAGTAGCGATCCTGACTTTTTTAAACCAATAGCAACGCATTCAATTTTAAACTTACAAGAATCACGTATATGGAAAGATTCAACTCCAATAAATCCCAGAGTTGAAAAGAGCTCGAGGTACCTGTGTTTGTATTTTCCTTGTGTCCGACAAGTTCGATGCTTTGGACATGTAATGCTATATACTCTAATGTTGTTCGATAACGCGGATAATTCGCATACAATGTTTGGCTAGAGGTGTGCTTCCAAGGATCTGGATAGCAAACAATTATGTCACGCCAAGTATGACCGACGTGAATGCATTCAAATAACGTATTGAGATCTTCATCGGTACAGTCATCAATGATATGGCATATAATTTCATTTCGAAGGTAGCCCATAAAATCGATATACTTATCAAGTCGCTTTTGAGAAAGGTGCTTTTGGCGTTCAATCAGGCTGAAGAACTGTTGTTGTTTTTGTGCGCAACCCGTGTTGGATGGTGTTGCAGTGAATATGTCAATAATGATTGTTGTTCTTGACCTACGGCGAGCACCGACACAGATTCTTCTTAATTTCCTTGAGCCGAGTATAATAGGCCAGCAAGTAGATAACCGACAGGATTGTGTGGATCATTTTTGCATTGTTGTTTGAGCATCTTGTATATCTTGCGTCAAATTATTTTTTTTCATGCAAGAAATGACGTGTCAAGTAGAAAATTTGACGGTTGCTTCATTGATACTTGCCGTAGTCAATTAACCAATGATATGATAGAGGCGTTCATATTCAGAATCCTTTTGTACTTTTTTGTTACCTTGAAAATTCATACTGTAAAAAAGAAGTGCCAAGTTGAAAAGGTTTAGTTATAACATTCACATCTGTTTTATTTCTTTTCTTCCTCCCGTTCAAACTCAATTGAAGATAAAAAAAAATACTTGAATCTGATGACAAAACGCAATTCGATTTATTTATTTTTATCGTGCTCTTTTCTTTGATGGTATTTTTTATAATAGTTGGTTTTAAAGAAAATTGAAGGAAAGGAACAAAAAAAATAAAAAAAAAAGATAAAGTTACGCCATTTTATGCATAAAACTCATTTGCAAGATGATTGGCTAGAGCCAGCCGGTGCATCACGAACTTGCATGCTGCAAACAGTTTTTTCTTTTTGCAGTGTCAGTGTTTCCTATCTGTCGCCTTACAACAAATGTACCTAAAAAAACAGTAGTAATTCCACCCTTACAATATTTACTGCTACTAATACAGAAGCAAATCTATACTTGATTGTTTTGATAATCAAAACTTTTTCTATGCCACAGATAATAACAATTTAAAAAACAAGCCTTCATTTGATTCATCTGGTACCTGCTATGTTCAACAACAGTTTTCAAAAAACTAATATCTTGATATTCAATGTTTGCGCGAGGACGATGCTGATTCTCAAAATACAGTTCAACTACTTTGGTACATTACATGTTGAGTTTTGAAAGTCAAGGCCTTCATCTCGAGAACGATAGTGTTCGTAACACACCTTATTATTTTGAAACCGTCAACTTGCGTTTTCAAAATTTGCTCAAACATGATCGAGCTACTGAAGTAGGTTAAATTTTACGAAGCACCAGTAACCCTGGTCAAGCGTTTCGCAAGGATGATGATTGTAACACAATTCAACAATATTCGTTGAACGCTGGTATAAGTTTACCATTACACAGAAGAGAATAGCTATACTTTCAGATAATATATCGGTGAATCTTCCCCTATAGGTATTTTTTTAATAATAAAAAGACCTATGAATACCTTCAAGCAAACTCAATTTGCGTAATGACTTATAAAAAATTATCTCGGGCATCAAGTTCAAGGGAAACTTACTCAGTTATCCTACTCTCATGGCAAGTTTCATTTCTGAGGCCACGGCAGAGAAAACTTATTTTTTGCCATAAAAAAAGATAGTAGAGTATTTCTTTGTGGTAATAAAAAAAAAGTCTCGTTTTGCATGAAAAAGGAATTAGCTGAAAATCAGCCACCCAACTTTAAGCTGGGTTGGTGACCCAACTGGGAAAAAAGTTGTCAAACTCTTTTCTTATTACATATATATATCTACAAAAAAAAATGGATGTGGATCAAGAACAAATTCAAGTACGATTGGTGAGTCGCCAAGAAAAATATGCTGTTCCCGAAGCACCTATTCGTGTCCCTATTTCATTTAAACGTTTTGGTTTATCAGAAATCGTCAATAATCTTCTTGGTCACGGTAATAAGATCAAAAAAAAAACTTCTATGCTTTTTTAGAATTCACGCGCGATCGATAGAATAATACGAACTCACTTTTTTTTTTAATAAATCCACAACACATATGAAAACATACATTTAGAGAAACCCATCCCATTTGATTTCTTTCTTGAAGGTCGGATCTTAAGAACAAGTCTTGCTGAATATCTCATTGAACAACGATTGTCTACTGTAAGGTTTTTTTCCCCTCTCTCTTTGAATAAAAGTGGGATGTTCTGACAATGAAAAGAGCTGATCGATCCTTTTGCTTCTTTTAGGAAAATACACTTACTATTGAATATGTCGAATCGATGCTTCCACCTACACCTCTTAGTGCTTATCAACATGATGATTGGATTAGTTCTGTCAAGGCACAAAACGGGTAAGAATTAGAAAGAAGGAGAATATGTATCTGTGTATTGATATAGAAAGGATTGAGGAATGTATATTGATCCGCGGATGTTATTTGTTTAGATTGTTTTTGACAGGTTCATATGATAACATGGTACGGTTATGGAATAAATCGGGTGAATGTATAGCAACATTGGGTGGACATACCGAAGCTGTTAAATCTGTTGCATTTGGTCCAACCATTGGTAAGCTATTTATACTATTCTCGTTGTTGCTTTTTTTTTTTTAAAAAAAAAAAGAAACATTTAAATTGTTAGACGAGTTCTCATCATGGCTACTTTTCATATAATAAATAGAGTCCGAAACAGTTATATTTTCTGGATCCTTGGATCATTCATTATTGGCATGGGCTGTAAGTTTTTTTTTTTTTTTGGTTCATAACCATAGTTTACAAGGCAACAACAATGACAGTGAAGCTAATGAAACAAGGAATATGTGTAGTATAACTCAGATAATGGACAACAACGTGAATTATTTGAAGGCAAAGGTCATAAAGGATCTATTGAATCGATTGCTGTTGATAGTAACAAAGAACTTGTATGTGGTTGCCTGGTTTATTTCTTTTTGATGAAAGGATGAGAAAAGGGGGGGGATCTAAATGATAATGAACTCATCTCATGGAATGATATAATATAGATTGCAAGCGCTTCAGCAGATAGTACAATTAAGATTTGGTCAACAACTGAACCAGAAGAAGATGAAGAAGAAGCGATTGCTGGAAAATCAAAGCGAAGAAAGACAGAAAAGAAAAATGATAGAAAATTAAAGGTAAGATTAAAAAAAATCAAAACTCAATTTGCTTTTTTCTGGATTGTTTTAACCTGGTTTTTTTGGGTTTTGTAGACCAATATATCCACTTTGGAAGGACATGTCGGTGCAGTCAATGCAGTTGCATTCGATAATGGTGAATCAAGTGTTGTATATTCAGGTGGTTGGGATCATTCTATTCGATCTTGGAACGTAGAACATCAAGTGAATTTGGTGACAAAGGTATATAATATACATGTATTTTATTGAAAGGAAAAATTCATCTGATAATTATGTATTATAGAATTGTGAAAAAGTAGTATTGGGTGTTGATTATTCATCTCGTTCAAAATTAATTGCTACTGGTCATTCTGATAATATTTTGAGGCTGTGGGATCCTCGATCGGATGGTAACGTATTATTTTTCTTTTCTATAGAGAGATATTTATAGATAATACTTAGAGCAAAAAAAAAAATTGTTACCGTTTTTCCTATACTCAGAGTATATATATTTGTATTATATAGAAGGTACAAATGTAAAACAAGCTTTACGAGGTCATACTGGATGGATTTCATCTGTTGCTTGGTCAAAAACATCGGAATACCTTTTATGTTCTGGTTCGTATGATTCTACTGTACGTGTTTGGGATATTCGAAGCAAAGGACCTTTATACACAGTCAATGCAGATACAAACAACAATTCTCAAAAGCATAAAATCTTTTCAGTGGATTGGGATGAACAGTTTATTTTGAGTGGTGGTGAGGATAAACAACTACGGATATATCAAACTAAAATATAAATAATAAAAATCATAATAATAATAATAATAATAATAAAAGTGCTTAGCTTTTTTTTAAAAAAAAGGTTATACAAATATTTATATTGAAAATCTTAATTTTTTGCTTGTTTTGGTGACTTTTATCTTATTACTAAAAATATAATAATAAAAAATTATTTTTTAGGAGTAAAATGCAGCTTAAGCGAAAAAACCTATAATATAGAAGATCATTTAGAATAATCCTTTTTTTACATATTTGGGACTGGGGTACATTACATGAATGTTTTTGTATTCTAGATGTTCTTAAACCCTATCGTCACTTTTGTATAATCATTTTACCTTATATATGAAATATTTTGTTAGAACGTATGATTTTAATTAATACACGAATGCTTTGATTGATTTTATTCATTATATATATAAAAGAAATGATGATATGTAGAGGCGGTATTCTATTTCGCTTATCACTTTTTGGTTTTGTGTAATATATATATTGGAACTCTGTTGGTTGGTAAAAAAAACTGATATTTATATATATCGTGAGAATAAATTGGAGTTTCTGTTGTTGATTTGTCAATGTCATACCTCCCAATGAGTATGTTCCTGTGTCTATCTGTGTGTGAAAGAAAAAAAAGAGAGATAAAAAAAATGATCACTTTTATGTTATAAAATCAAAAAGAAATGAATCAGATGCTATGTATGACTTTACCATTGAATAATAATGATAATAATATTAATAATATCAGGATATTAAGAATGATGATGACTATTTTTATATAGTCATAACTCATTTCTCTTAATTTGATGCTAAGCGTGTGTATATATATTATAAGTCTACACTTTAATTTTTTTTTAAATCGCAGCCAAGGGAAAAAAAAAAGAGAGAAAACGCCACACATATAACTTGATTAGTTGGTGTTGTGTCTTTTTTTTTCACCTTGTCTCTCTCGTTTTAGTATTTCTTTTTTCTTTTTTAATTCTTTACCAGCTTTATTACATCTTTTTTTATACAGCACATTTAATAATAAATAACACAATTCGTTTGCATGCATCTCAACCAATGGAAGACCAAGTTTCTTATCATTTTGCAACGGTCAAGCAATCTCGGCAAAACAGACAAAAAATGTATGTTTTATTTATTCTTCTGCTTACTCTACCTACCAATGACGCGCAGTCAAAAATTAAATAACGAATCTTAATGTTTGTATTTCATTTATTAAAAAAAACTTTAACTATTCGCGTGTTCCCGATCTAGTGAATATCAACTGAAACTACGTCAACAACCAAAACAATCACGCATGTGTGGTGTTGGTGAAAAAGGTATAGAGTTTGACAAAAAGAAAAGAATATATAAAAAACCCTACCCCTCTCTCCCTTTCCTTTTATGAAAGGTACATTGTTGCTAATGGCCATGTTTTTTTCTCGGTTTAATTGACTTATATTAGCTGACCGAAGACCTATAGATCCTCCACGTAAGTTTTTTTTTCTTGTTAAACATTACACAGTATTTTTTTGACATTATGAATGGAGGAACACACACATTTTATTTTCTGTTTTATCTTTTCCAAAATGTAAAAAAAAAAAGCTAAAAAAATTGTCATTTTTTCACATTGGTTCATTCATATATATAGCCATTGTTCAACTTAAAGTCAATGATCCAAATCTATCAACTACGGATCGAAGGTATCTATAGCATAACCAAATAACTGGGAGAGAATGGAAAACGGGAAGCGGAAAAGCAAATATATATATATATATATATAAAGTTTGTATACATGTGTGGGAAGGATATATGTCAATAATGTTTTAATTGTTGTTGGGGAATTTATACGTTTATAGTTCGTATCTTCAAAATCCGTACTACTTTATGTATGCTTCCTTGATGGCTGCAGATTTGGATGAAGAGTTACACCTGCTGCGGGACGGCAAGACAAGAAGTACAACGGGATCAGTGGTTTCGTCTTTGTATCATTTGAAAGATATTGACAATTCAGATGCTGGATTCTTTGTGTTTCCTGATCTGTCAGTGCGTGTGGAAGGAAATTATCGTCTTAAACTAAGCCTGTTTGAGATCATTGGGTATGTTTAGTTTCTCTTGTGTGTGAGAAGAGATATGTTTTGAATCGAATGATATATATAGTGCGTGAGAGAGTTAAGAGAGACTAGAGTGAGAGAAAATAATCAAAACAAATGAGTTTACACTGAGACGGGGGAGAGGAAAAATAACGCAGTTTCACATTATTCATGATTTTTTTTTCTGTCAATCACCACAACTTCTATATTTTTATCTTCAAATATCTAGTAAAGATGTATTTCATTGCAGATCAATCATATCAGATGTTTTTATCGTTTACTCGGCTAAAAAGTAAGTTTCCACAAAAAGAAGCAAAAGGAACAAGTAGAAAAAGTAGAGAATAAAAAAATTGGAAGGGTCATTTTTTTCTGATCCGTGCGTCGTATTTAACGTTTTGGTAATTCACTGTGTGAAAAAATATGGATCGTTTATAGATTTCCTGGCATGGAAGAATCCACCTTTTTATCACGAGCATTTGCAGATCAGGGGTTGAAAATTCGGATACGGAAAGAACTTCGTCGCCAGCGAAGGAGATTAAGTCGGCGAAAAGATTCTGATGATGTTGATACGACTTTTTCAGAACCAGAAACAACCAAGAGTGGTAAACGAGTGCGCAATGGGGACGATGATGAGGATGAGGATCATTCTCCATTACCAGATCAAACAATTGCTTCAATAACAGATCAATCATCGGAAACAACCGGCATTTTAAGTGAAGGAGGTGGAGGTGGTATGAGTACAAGTCAAAGTCCATTTTTACGTACAGCACCAATAACAACGTCGACAGTACCTACAACAAGCGTTGCTGCAACTGCCGCCGCTGTTGTCGCTGCTTCTGGTATGAATATGTATGGATCTGATTCAACTTCAATCCATGCTACTCATCATCCACACTTACAACACCCACATCCACATCCACATCATCATAATCCACATCCTCACGCTCATCATCATCAACCACCACCACATTCACATCACCATCCACATCCTCCACCTACTCCAACGACACCTACTGGGACCGTTGATCAACAACAACAAACAATGTCTAATATACCTTCTTACCCGCGTGAAAGAGTATCGTCGTTAGACGAACCTCGAGCGGATATTCCAAATCGAGCTGCATATGATATTCCGGACACAGCGCCGCGTCCTGCTTATATTACACAGCGTCAACATGGATCACCCGTCGTTTCTCATGAACCCATGTCAATGATGCGAATGCAGCATGAACAAGTCCCACCTCAACCTCAACATCAACAACAACCTGTGCCAATTCCCATGGATCCGTCAAGACAACAACAACAGCAACCCCCATGGCCATCCAATTACCAATGGCGACGAAGAAGTGAGGAACAACAGCAACAACAAATGTATGTAAATTATTTTTTTTTACTGTAAAAATCTGATGTTTGTTGGATATTAATAACCGTAACCCTATGAGCCAAAAAAAAAGTTTTTTTGTTGTTGTTGATGTTGGACAGTGCTATATATAAACATTTGTGTGTGTTTATGTGTATGTGAGTGTGGACTATTTCCTTTTTATCTTCATTTTTACTAACATGACAATGTCGAATGTTTTCATAGGCCACCATGGACTCGCTGACATTTACCAAAATATGTCAAAACTTAAAATCACACACTCACACACTCACACACTCACACACACCAACACCCTTAATCAACCCATGCTTATTATCACATCACATATTACAACTCTTGAAATACGTTTTTTTACAACCATTTTCATTATAAACAACAATCATTTACAACAATTATATTACTATTCACGCACACACACACACACACTTTTTGCATTCACTCCACTCCATGACTAGCGATATACATACATATACTTTTTTTTCTTTGATTTTTATTATTTGCTGGAAAAAAATTACTATGGCCAAGTCAACAAAATACACACCTATTATTGCTATGGAATTTAGCAATAATAAAAAACAACCTCTTGGTATATATTCAAAATCACAAAAATGCACATAGATCTCTCTCGCCCCCCTCTCTTCTTACCCCCTACCTCTCCAAAAAAAGTGAATGAGGAACAAAAATATGAGATTCTCTCTCTCTCTCTCTCTCTCTTTCTCCTCGGTTTTTATTTTGCCATCCAATATCAAGTAATAGTAGTAGTAGTAACAGGATCAAGATGGATGGATGGATGATGTTGATACTAATGATTTATTATCTTAATATTAATTTACATTTGAATACTATTTTTTTCGTATAATTGATTGTTTGTCTTTTTTTTTTCTTCCTTTTTTTTCTTATTTAAAAAAAATGAAAAGTACATATTTATATAAAAAAAGAGTAATGAATAACTGTATAAAAAAGTTCCTCCTCACGCCTTTCACATATATTTCTCACATCTCATATAATATATACACAACATTCACACTTATTCACTTTTAACTACTATATATAAAGATCAAAAACATATTATTATTTTTTTACTTTTTAATTGAAACTTGATTAACATTGATAAACACATAGAGATTAGAAGAAGAGAAATAGCTATATACATAAAGAGAGAGAGAGAGAGAGAGAGGTGGACTAATGATTTCTATTGGTATAATAGAATTGTAAATATCCTCTCACTTCACTTTTCACTTTTACAACATCCCTTGGTGCCAATTCCATTTCAAGGAGTGATGTATCTCCATGATCCAATGTTTCTTTTAATACAATGTCTTTGATATTGCTAGATTGTCCTTTTTGCACAATATTTCGTAATATAGTATCTTGTTGATCCGATGGAATCGAGGAGAGTAAATCATGCACTGCTGTGGGTGAGGATTCTGATCTTGGTTTTGGTAATGCATAATATTTTCTCATTTCTTTCTTGTCTTGAGGTGATAGTTTTTCATTATCGACGACTCGACTATAAATAATGTATCACAATAGAGATAGATAGAAGGATAAGTATAATGATCATAGATCATAAACAATATATATATAAAACAATACCCACCTGGCTAACCCACGCTTGTGAATACTTTGGTATAACAATTTATGTTCCATAGTGGTATGGGTATAAAGTCGATAAATAAATACATCTTTGGTTTGTCCATAACGATATACACGACCTACACTTTGTTCTTCATGCTGTGGATTCCAATCAGCATCACACAATATCATTCTGTTGGCACTTGTGATATTGACACCGAGGGAACCAGCGCGTGCTGAAAGAAGCATGATATTTTTGGAAAAATCTTTACCAAACTTCTCAATAATGGGTTGTCGCTCCTGAATTTGGAAGGTCACTGTTGTTAGCTACTATAAATACCTTGATTCAACACAGAGGTAGGTTATATACTAGCCATTTTTACCCTCTTCCAAAAAAGATGAAATAACGACATCTTACCGAAGCAGGCGTACTACCATCTATTCGAAGCGTTTGAAAATGTAGAGTTTTAAATAACTCTTCCAAATAGTCTGGTACATAAAATAATAATAATATCGATTGATTAGTTTATCTATTCTATCAAATCGATACATTACTTGTGACTATGCGGGTATATATAATATATATAGATCTTATTACCCAAACATAAGATACTGTGTGACACAATAATAAGTTTATCATGAATATTTCTACATTCCGTTGCAATGGCCATGATCACTGCAATCTTAGATGAATACTTCATATCAGTCATATCTAGTTAGAAATAGTAAACATATATAAATAAATCCATAAAATCCAATAGACCCTTCTTCCTTTTTTATAAGTAAAATATATGTACCTTGGACTGGCTCAAATAGCCTTTTTACTAATTCCGAAAATTCAGAATACCCAGTGATCCTTGGATCCATTTCAAACATTTCTTCATCGAATGAAGTATCTGAGTCTTCGATGGATAGTGGTTGTTTTTGTCTTGGTACATGTCGATTCAAGATCATCTATCCATACCCAATAAGGATTCAAAAAGGAGGGAAAGGGTGACCAACATTTATATCTTTATTAAAAGAAACATATTTTGAATCGATTATGGTTATTCATTTACCTGATGAAGAATCGATGGATGGTTACACACAGCTCGAAGTACACAAAGATTGATCATAGGACTTTCCTGAACAGCACCACTTTTAAAAAATCTTAAAAGTGCCACATAGCCTTTGTATTGAAATTCAGATAAATTGCATGATACAAAATATTCTGTTTTTTTAGGGAGTTCCTGTGTCAATACTGATGCGCCACAGCTATTCATATATATATAGGAGATTATTAATAAATATATTATTATAAACAGTCTATCCAATCGACCTCTTTGTTGCTTATGATAATAAAAATCACATAACTTACCGTAATATAATATCCGAAGACAGCAATTGCAACTTGAACAGTTGTTTTTTAGCTATATAGATATCACTGGATGAAGAATCAGAAAAGATATTTTCAATGGGTTTGGTATACATTGTCTTGAATTCTACTTCTGGTGGTAAATAACCAGGACAAGCAAAATCCACCACACAGTAAAACTCGCGCAGGTTATTTTGAATAGGAGAACCCGACAAACACACACGCGCACGAGTTCTGATTTGTTGTACAGCCAGTGTTAATTGAGATTGACTATTCTTGATGCGATGGGCTTCATCTGCAATCAATAAAGCAGGTCCGGGATCTAGCAACATTTTATGTATTTGATCGGTGGTATCCTTGGTGACGGAACTACGAAATTGTTCATAACTCATCAGTAATATGCCTCCATCATTGTACCAATGTTGAAGATATTTCAATCGTCTGGCAGTGGATACTTCAGCAGTATCTAATAATAATAAAATAAAAATAGCACATCCTTAAAAAGTTGAGTAAGGATATATATCATCATGATTAGTTTCTTGTTAGTTGATATGTACCAGCAAAGTTGTAAATGTTCCCACCAGGGGTTTCTTGACATTCTGAAGGTCTCCATTTATCAAATTCAGATACCCAATTGCTTAATGTGGTTAACGGAGCAAGTAATAATATTCGCTTTGACTAAAGAGAGATCATAGGATATTTGTGAATAAAGGGTGTATATGTATTCATATTCTATTTACAAAAAAAAAAAAAAGACTAAGAAATTTACCTCAAATCGATTCAATAGAGGAGCAACACGATCATTTTTTTCCATGACATCCAATAATGTAGTAACAAAAGTAACCGTTTGTATTGATTTACCTAATCCCATCGAATGGGCAATTACACAACCTTGTTTTCGATCAACGATGTGTTTCCACATAAATCTTACACCTTCAATCTATTCCTTGTGTTAATATCGAATAATAACTGGGGCCACCAATTTAAATCTTACTGTTCACAATCAAAATTTATATTTTACCTGATGAGGTTTAAGATATCTTGATAATCCATAAGGAACCCGTACTTGAAGTTCAGGTTCACTTTTTGGGTTCAATATAATCTCGACTTTGGGCCTTCGTCTGAATTGTTTCACGCCTCTCAAGGTTTGTTGGTGCTGTTGTTGCCTCAAGTGTTTTCGATGCAATGGTATACCAAAAAGATTATAAGATAATGTACTAGAACATGAATCTTTATTGATGAGTTTTACAAGTTTTGACGTATAACATTGCTGCTGTTGCTCTTGTTGTTGACCCGTGTTATCATTAAAAAATGTCAATGTGGGAGTATTTTTTTTCCATTCACGTGGATCGATCGGTCGAGGTTTGCCTTTTTTAAAAACTTTTGACATGGTGGAATGGGATGATCAAAGTTATAATAATAAAGATCTGGAAAAAAAAAATGAATACTGTAACAAATAGTACTCAGCGCATAAAAATAATACAAGTATATTTTTTGGGTACTCTCAAGAGTTGCTGCGTATCTGTTACTTGGTTGTTGTTCCACTCTCTTCTTTTTTATTCTTTCACAAATAAAAAAAAAGGTAAAATAAACGATTACTGTCTTTTACCCAATATCTTTTTTATTTATATTTGCTTTTTCATAGTTGCCATAGCCTATGCCTCATATCGAAGTGAAATGGACTGGGAAACGATTCCATATTGAATTTAATCCAGAAGAATTTGATAATGCCAATGTACGCGACTTGAAAGAAAAATGTCATGAAATAACACACGTTGATCCAGAAAGAATGAAACTTTTGGCTTATGGAGGTAATAATGAGGGAGCGACGAAGGGGAAGGGGCGAAATAACAATTAATGCATTCTTTTGTTGCTACAATGAAAGCAATCGATGGTTGGGTTCTCATCGATATATACTCACAAAATATTTCTATTTTTATATATACAAATAGCTGTGATGAAAAATAACGACGAACGATTAAGTTCTTATGGTATACGAGACGGATCAAAAGTGATTCTTATGGCAGCACCTGCCAACAAGGTATACATATCAGAAGAAGGAAAAAAAAACTTTGTGTATGGGAAAAGAAGATGGAAGTGGAGGAGGGATACGAGTATATTTCTTTAACACACCGTCTCACCCAATCTCACTTCCCTTTCTTTCTCCAATAGAAAACGGGTGTTCCTGGTGCAGCCGAAGGTCAATTAATAGAACAAATATCAGATATCACCAAAAAGTTAAATGAAAAGATTGTGCCTGATATCGAATCGTATGAAAAACGAGTGAAAACTTTCTTGACAAAAACGCCAGAAGAAAAATCCCAAAATCCAAAAGAACAACAAAAATTACATGAATATGGCATTTATCTCAATGAACAATTGATGAATATCTTGTTTGAGTTTGATGGCATCATTTGTGGACCTGAATTTGAAAAGGCAAGATATCAACGAAAAGAAGGTGTGAAACAAAGTCAAGCATTATTGGATAAAGTAGATAATATAAAAACACTTGTTAAAAATTGATATTACCCCAATAATCGTTATATATAAATAGATATATATATATATTGGAAAAATGTGTGTTTGTAAAGATGTGTACGTGTTTTGTGAAAAAAGAGGAACAAAAAAAAGACAAAGAAAATGAACAAAAAATAAAAGAACTAATTGAATAAAATACTATTTATAAGAAAATGAAAAAAAAAAGAAAAAAAAAAGAAATTATGGGAACAATACAAAATCATCATCGTCACAAGACTCGTCTGGGGAAAAGGATTCATCAAAACAAGAAATGGTAGGAGAAGAAGTAGAAGAGTCAGCAGTTAACTGAGCAAATTCTGAAAAAATTGTGTCGTCATCACAAATTGTTTCCCGGAAACTTGGTTCCACTGACGATGATAAATAAGAAGGAGAAGAAAACCACACCGAAGGTTCGGGGATATCATTAAACAAGTCAAGCTTGTCTGGTTCTTTTACCTTATTGTTTGTAGCAGGCTTGTTTTTGGGTTCTTGTTGTTGTAATTGTTGTTCTTGGCGGTAAGAAGAAGTAGAAGTAAAAGGGCTATGATGATTATTTTGTTGTTGTTGTTGATGATGATGATGATGAGAAGAAGGATAAGGTTGATAGCGCTGCTGTTGATGTCGACGAGAAGGCAAATCCTTGTAGACAAGTGGTGGCAGTGACATGTGTTGTATAGATGGAAAGGAGGCGTCCAGATAAGTAGTCGTAGTTGTTGGGGTAGTAGTATCGATACGTTGCTGTTGTTGTTCTTGTATTAATTGAGGAGGTGACGAAGCATCACTCATGGGGGTAGTACCTGGTAGGCAAGGATAAAACACGGCTCCCTCGAATGAAGTAGATAACCGCCTTTCTGTTGCCGTTTGGCAGTCAGAATACTGTTGTTCTTGTTGGCCAACCACAGGGTCTCGGGAATCGAGTAGGTGGGGGTGTCTTGATAAGCAAATTGAGTAGTCATTATGAATATGAGAAGAAGAAGAAAGAATAGTTCTTTGAGGAGGAATGGTTGCTTGTTTGGTTGTTAACTTGATTGTTTTTTCTTTCTTATAAAACACAAGTGATGTTTTCACAACTGCTTATCACTCGTGTTTTCTTCGAAAAAGTGAAAAGTAGAAGAAGTTTGAAGAAAAAAACTTCTTTTGAGGTCACCTTCCTTTTTGCTTTGTATGTATAGATATTAAAAAGAAATTTATAAAAACTTCTTTTTAATAAGCAAAAAGATATATGATAATATAAAAAGTAGGAGGAAGGGTTGGGAGGAAAAGAGTTCCTTTTAGTCTTTAAATTTTCTTTTTCTTTTGTAAAAAAAAAAGAAAGGAAGTTATTTAAAGAAGTAAAAAAAAAAAGTGAAAAGTGCGAAAAAGAAAGGGAAAAAAAGAAAATGGGGAGCGAAACTCCCTGATATAAAAAATTATTTCTGTTTGCTCACGTTTTCATTTTTTATTATAAACGAATATGTTATACTGTCATACCCACAAAATCATTTGTTGTAAATTGATTGGCTAGCACACACTTCGCCACACATTACTCTTTGGGAAACAACGTGAAATAATGCTTCTTCTTCTTCTTGTTTATATTTGCTGCGCATTTCAATCTATAATTCTTCTTATTCTTTCACACACAGACACACAGACACACATACACATACACATATAATCATATACTTCTTTAGAATTGATCCTACTCCTATTGTTTATTAAAAAAAAGTACGGGACTTTTTTTTTCTACTTTCAAGGGCTAGTTTGTTTCTTTGGTAACAAAACTGATTAATTTATATTTTATCACTCAGCAAAAAAAAAAAAAAAAAAAAAACGATGAGGCTTAGGTGGAGAGTTTCAGGGACACACACACACACAAGTTCACCAATTTCATCTGTATAAAATGTAATCGTTTATATTGGTAATACATAGGTACTAAATCCATCTATTGGTTATTGGCTATTGATAAAAAAAGTCTTATAAAATAACAGTGTATGAATTTGGGTTATTAGCATTCATAAAAAAATGGATAAAACGGGCCGAATATGTTCAATTTAATTGTAACACAACAGATCTCTCCTTAAAAGTAATTAGCCGGTACAAAAAGTGATCTCACTTCTAAGTCGATGACTCAAAGAAGTCATCTGTTTCTTTTTCTTTTATATAATTCATCCACACCATATATGAGTTCCACAAGTATGAAAATGATATGATTTATGACTCATTTTATCATGATAATATATGAATCATAGTCTATCTTGGCTTATATAAGAAAGCGAATGCAGATAATTACCATATACTCTTTTTATTAATTACTGTATTATTATTTGTTATCATGTTGTGCTGAATGACGTATATGTTGCATGAATTTCAGTATCATCACTCACTCTTTGGCTTTGATGCTAGTGAACTGTTGGTTACTGTTTGTAGTAATGTTGAAGAACAACATGTCCAAAACAAGTAGTTTACAACAGCTTGTCTATTTCTGGCCTCTACTTGAATCGAAATCTTTTAGTTATTTAAATTTTGGAATACTCTTTATTATCAATATTTATGTGAATGAACTTATATTTCTTAAATCTTACTATTCATAGTTCATAGTTCTATTTCATGCCATGCCACGTATCATCGATTCAGTGGATAATAGGTCTCCCCTTCATCTTGTCCCAATTGATATGCATTGGAGACAGCGAAAAAAAAAAAAAAAAAAGCGGTGGCACTTGACTTTTTTGGTGAACTTTGAAAAAACCTTGTGACCTATTTTTTTTTTTCGACCATGATCTATGTGGTGTAACTTCTTTATAACATTTGTATTTTGACTATTTATTCAAACATGCATAATATATCTATAGGTGGATGAGGCTGGTGTCTACTTGGTGATGTCTTTAAATGCAGAAGGATATCATATACTACTTCTTTTCGTTATTAAGTCCATTAACTACATTTCATACATAGTCAGTTTTATTGAGAATAAAAAAAAGTTCTTTGAATAGCAAGAACTAATTGTATATCACACATTTTTTTTGAACGATATATATATATATATATATGTGATATCAATTAAAGGAATTCTTGAATTATTGTCTGATAAGTTACGTATCTAACAAACAGGAGTAATGGAAAAAACACCGGCAACAATGCTATGACCCATGTCCTGGTGCGGCATTTATAACATGGATTGATGATCCCCCTCAGAAGAATAATCAGATCTTCTTTTCAGCTAACTCTTCTGCTTTTACTCCCCCCCCAGATATACACTTCTCTCTTCACAGTTTCTTTTTAACTCTACCTTTATCTATTCTTTTTTCTAACTTCCCTTCTCCACAATGAACATTAATTCAGTTCTATAAGCCCCAATATATACGATCGTCTCTCCCTCTAAAGCCTTTTCCCTGTTCCCAACAAGGTTTTTTTATTTACTCATTTACTTTTTGAGCCATTTCAATCAATATGTCTTAACGGACGCTGGGTTATAGGAGACTTCAATTTTAAACGTAATGGAAAAAGCATATTATTAATTGATGATGGGCGTTCTTCCAATATTAATCAATAATAAATCACCAATATTATATATAATATTAATAAAGTATACTATAGTCAACGTCATTAGCCATTCAGCAGCAAAAGTATTACAGTATTATATGTTGAAATAAAAAAATAATAGCATGCTATTTTTATCGATGACGATGATGATGTACTAGAAGAGTAAGTAATATATGCCAAGTATAAAGGATTATATGCAATATCAATAATAATGAATGTAAAATCAAGGAGGGAAAACAAAATTGATTCTTTCTACAACATTTTGGGTAAAAGAAAAAAACAAAGGCAGCAGAAAATAATACATGTTGTGTTATGAAAAAATGAGCAACAATATTCCATTTTTTACCAATTCTTTTAAACATCTCCCTTTCTACTCTTATTAACAAGAAGCACTTCACATATCCTTATCATACCTAGATGGAAGATGGGTGCACACTTCCAAACATTCCATTGGTAAATCTCTTTTAGTACTGAAACGGGTTGTTGATTTTTTGTTGTACTAGTTCTCTTTGGGAACCAGCGAAAGAAGTCATCGCAAAAAAAAAAAAAAAAAAAAAAAAAAGCGATAGGGAAAGGGAAAAAGGAAGGATAGATATAATAAGTTCTATCTAGTGTCCGTCACTGAATTTAGTAACATTTTTTTTCATAGCGATGGTAGTAGTGACAACAGCAACAAGTGGACTAAGACCTCATTATACATCTATGACAAATTATACATTGTCAACAATGCCATTTATCTCGACGTGTATGTGGATCCATGACATGTTTAAAACGGCTTAGAAAGATGAATGATGGTAAATGGTCCTGTGGTGTATCTGTGGATGAAGAAATGGTACAATTATTACAGTAGACAAGCCGACGATTATACATAATAGCACCAGTAGATGTATTTTCTTATTATTAAATAAGTGATAAGGTATTTGGAGCATGTGCGTAAAAATAACGCGAGCTCGAAAACATTTTATGCTGATTGTGAAAAATTGATTGAGTGTCTAATGCATAAAAAGTTGTGGCCACATCTATTTCACCCCCACTCCAATATAAAAAATAGTTGCAGTATTTAAACCAATTCATAATGCAATAAAAACAGAACACTTCTGTTATAATCACTAAAACTATATATACAAAGTTATTCGTGCTATTTATTTATAAGCTTAAAATTACTATAAAAGTAAGTCGTATATCAAAAGCAAAGCCAAAGAATAACAATAGTTGTAGTAGCACCAAGAAGTAACACGAATAAAAAGGATAAGGACACGTATCTAAAAAAAATCACAATGTCTACTTCAGCATCAACAAACGAAATTCCTAAAGAGCTTCAAGAAGAATGGGAAAATTACAATGCTACCAGGAATGCCTGCGTTGCATAGTCTAAAAAACATAATGTCGCATTATACACCACCAAAAGTACACTCAAAGGGAAAAAGAGAAAGAGTGCGTCTTGCTTGTAAGCATTTTGGTCAACCTGTCAACAAAGACGTCCATGATAACAATGACGATCGCGAACCTCAGAGGGCCATTTCAATTATTGCCAATGAGAACGGTGAAATCATTGATTCTCCGGAAACAAAGAAAGGCAGAAAGTACCATCAATCGTATTCCCAACGCATTGGATGTAAATTCGAGATTGTTCTTCGCCCTTTGAATGTCGAAAGTCAACAATGGCATGACGTTTCATTTTATACTGGCAAGCACAACCATGAAATTGCTCAAGAATCGTCATCGTACCCAATGTTACGTCGGCTTGATGATGAAAAAAGTTGTTCTTGATATGATCAGAAGTCATGCATCAAACGGTGCCATCATGTCGTACCTTGCTGCCAGTAATAAAATCTTTGACCCGAAAGATATTACAAACTTACGACAAAAAATTTTCAATAATGATCCTCACCATGCAATGTTCCAGTCAGTCAAAAAACTTGAAGATAAAGGATATGTAGTACGATTGGACTCGAAAAAAGAAGGAGATAACCGTTTTTTTGCTTTCTCTTTTCTTTGCTCATCAAACAGCGGTTGATCTAGCACACAAGTTCCCTGAAGTTGTTGTATTGGATGCGACCTACAAAACAAACAGATATCGTCTTCCTTTTGTCAATGTTGTAGGCACAGGAAACATTGGCTATCCTGACTTAAAAACATCCTGTATTGCTGGTGGATGGGTATCCCAAGAAGCGAACGAAAGTTATGAATGGGTTGTTAGTCAGCTCCGGGATTTAGCTTAGCCATCTCATCAGCCTACAACCCCTCAGACATTTGTTACGGATAGTGAAGGTGCTCTGGTGGGAGCTCTACATACTGTCTTTCCAAATTCGAAATAATTGCTATGCAAAGTTCATTTACGACGCAATTTTCGAACCAAGTTACGAAAGTTATTTGATATCAAGGATGATTATGAAGATCTTGAAAAGGCTGTCAGTTATTTGATGACCGATGCATATATGGACAAGTTTTCCAATATGTATGTTGTTTATAACCATGTGCTTGAGACAAAAGCCATAGATAAATACAAGGAAATTGCAAAGAAGGCCAAAAGACCAGCAGATATTATCAAGTATTTGGACGAGTGAGTAAACCATATTTTTTGGCCATCTTATCTCTTACCGTAATTACTTTTTTAAGAATATGGGATCGATACTAACAACTGTCATTATTTGAAGGTGAAACGAAGAAGAGTAGACGATGAAGAAGATGATGAAAGTGACTGGAATGATAGTCGAAACGTTTACAAAAGTTCCCCATCAATGGTATATCTTGATAACTTTAGCTATTTAATTAAGTTTCTTTCCAGTGATTAACCGGCCATTTCTCCTTATTAGCGACATGCTACACAAACCAATATTGAAAAACTAATCCCACTTGATGAACACCGATGTGCATCACACTTACCTGTATGGCACACTGATTTTTACTTAGGAAAGAGGAGGAATAGATTATTGATTATCTTGTACCTATAATATATTTTTGTATTATGATCAATAGACCCAATTGACTTTAATCCATGGAAAGAAGCAATATACGTGATCAATACACCATCCCACAGCAATATCAGTCCTCACAAATCTAAATTGACACAATCTCATATCGAATCACTCAAAGAATACGTTCAATTCGCACAAAGAAATACTATAAAGATGAAAAAGAAGGACAAAAGCAAAAGAAATCATTAGAAAAGCTGGGATTATTACATGAAGTTGATGATGTATTGGAAGAAATGGAATTTGATGATTTCCCAACCAAGCTTTGGACAAAAGAAATGTCAGCTGAAGTTGAAGGGGCTGCTTCGTTTGCTCAACTTATCAAATGTGTCTTGACAAACTTTCATTTACTATACCGTGACCACCAACCACTAACAACAAACCACGAACGAAGCTTCTTTGTCAGCTATGTTGTGCCCGGCCTCCTTGCTTTATCCAAAGTATCTGATACCGTCTCGTTTACGTGGTGTGAATTTGAACTTGAAGTGATCAAATCCGTGCACATGTTTGATCATGATTTAAAGTTATTGAAGAACCCCCGTCGGTTCATTGACGCATTAGGAAAACTCAAGACTCCAAATAACATGGAAATAGTGATAGTGGAACCATCCTGTCAGCAACACAAAAAGATAAACTGCATAACGCACAAAAAGGCTGCATTAAAATGACCCTAAATCGAAATTTCGCAACATACTTTCTTACAATAGTTCTAATGGTATTAGCCGATCTATCTTCTATGCATACTAGAACTCGCATCTTACAACTCAAATTCGTCGGTAGACTTCAAATTCTACCCACCACCGCCCTGACACGATCCATCGAGCTACCCTTTCTTTGGAATAAAACGAAAGATAAGCATTGGAAACACCTATCATCAAACAACCCTTTTTATCAACTTTATATCAAACTAAAAAATAAAAATAACCCTCCTGATGGTCCAGTCGAGAAAGCTATTTCCCAAAAACGGGATGAAGAGCTCGTTACTCGTGCCAAACAAAGAAAAATCATCCGTTGCCTTCGAAACCAACGGATAATAGATCCGGTACTATACCTTCCTGCTGCCTCGCGCGATCATCATAGGCTAATTTAATTGAGAATGCGCTGGCTTCCATCCTACCCACTAAAAGATTGTTGATGTGGCCACCCTGCAGCAAATCGAGAATATTTTACGATTTGCTCTTTAATGGAAGAAATAAACGACGAACTATCTACAACATTCGGTACAATACCTCAACTTCAGCAAGAAATCCAACCATTTGGCTATATTATAAATTACCTGCCACGCTCAGAGGTCGGTTTATCACTTGGAAAATGGTTAAACTGTCGGTTCGTCCTGATTCGTGCTCTTCGAGAAATTGACGGACTAAGTCACTCTGAAGATGACTACGAAGAAGATGAACCTGAACCTGAAGAGCCACCACTGCCATCTAAACTCACCTATAGTTCAACTCAAGAAAACACTTAAATAGTTTCCACTCCTCCTTTTTTTTTCTCTTCTATGATACTCCTTTCCATAAAAACTTATCTTTCTCTCTTCTTCTTTCCTCCACTTGTAATATTACCCTCAATACTTACTCTAGCTTAGCTTTTCCTCCTAAACGGGGGTTTTTCAGCTGATGCCACAAATCTTTAGTGGGGGATTATCTGAAAATATGACACACTCTGTTGAAGATACATTGAAAACGATCGAATGTGCAACAGCCGCTTTAGTCAGTGCTGCTACCAATACAAAAACGCATCCATGAAAACATTTAGAAAATTCAAGGTGTACTCCATCCACGTTATCACAAATACCATGACACTGACAGAAACAACACTCAATGACCAACATACCTGGAAACGAGTTGAATTCAGATCATGCAATATACCAACAACATGAACTTATCGATATTATACGCTAGAATACTTGGAACTATTTGCAAAATTGATCGTAAGTATATAGTACAGATGGAAAAAACATAATGTTAGGGGTTATTTAATTAAAATTATGTTTCTATTTTTTTTTTCTTTATAGGATGATCTTTAGGAAGTGAAAAAAATTGAAGAGCAGTTGATAAAAGAACATGTTCGTCCGCGATATGCGAGTTCTTCGTTGGCCGAATATTTGGGTAAGATATTGGTCAAGTTATTAGCATGCTGTCTTTGATCGTGAGTTCTAATTGCATATTTCCTTTTTATTTGTGGTTTATATATACATGAAGATTCAACAGAAGCCTTAGATCAATAATAATAATATTCCAATAAAGCATTTTAAGTCTACACAATTTCTATCTTTCATCCAACACTATGCACTTTTTAAAAAGTCAACCATAACTACTTTATCCCGTTTTATTTTTATACGTATAGTTCATTTATTTCTTTCAAGTTATCATACTGTGATTCATTTTCATGATCTGTATTGAGAAATTAGAATAAAAATAAAATAACTAGGTTAAAGAAATTCAAATATGAGGTATTGTGTATAAAAAGACGTTTCAATCCGTTTTTCCATCTGCTGAGTTAACCACCTTCCAGTCGCCCATGTATTGGTCCATTGCATACGACCCATATAAATACAGCCCAAAAATGATTCTCTGGATGGAAGAGTTAGAAAAAGAAAACAAAATCAGAACTACATCAATAAGACTTGATAATATAACGGAATACACCCGCATATTGAAACCGTATATGTTACCTTCACATTGTTTCTTGCCCTAATATACTCGCGAAAGTACGAAACGTTTACGCAGTTTCCCCCTTCCCACTCCAGCTACCAACTACCAATCTAGTCTTTTCCCAGACTGATAAGGCATGAGCATGGAAAACATTTCAGTATTCTTGTTGAGCAACCAGCAAAGCAAACAGGATGCACATAAAAGAACCAAGTGACAAAGTTGTTGACATGGGAACCCAGGCAATCCTATTTAGATAAAAATAATAGGGTTAGATATCATTTTTGTTCTTCTTTGTTGATATGTGATCCGATTTTGTGCCTTACCTTTCTATAATAGCAGCCCACCTAAGAACCTCGCATTGCACAACAAGTCTAAATCCAACACGTTCCCAAACCCAAAGCATTTTTCAGGGTTGGGTCAAGCTCGGAACTCATGGCAGATAAACACAGTAAAGAACTCGCTAAACCCTCATGCTTTCGTATTAGAAAGTAGCGCTTACTACGTAGCATCACCATTCGTCAGCCAAACAAGGGGAACACAACAGTTGAATCAATCCAAGTTAACAAATCAAAGTTCAGGCGAGTTGCTTTTCAATGTGAAGTTAAATTAATCTGATCGAACTAAAGAATATAATTTTGAGAGAAAGAAAAATATTATTCACTTTCCGCACAATTTTTTTTTTAGAAATAAAGAACAAATGTGTGTGTTTTTTAGTACGTTTTAAACAGAAGCGACAACTAACAAGTATTTACAGCTGCATATACAAAATTAGTGCTTTATTTGATCGAAAGCTACTGGCACATTACGTACTGCTCTCAAAAATATATCCAATTACGTATCACTTGGTAATCCGTATATGTTAATTAGTACATCCGTTCGTAGGAACAAGTTATTTATCACCCCAAATCTTTGAATTCAGCTGGAGGGGAGACGAAAGCTTTCACCAATATTTATATATATATATATCCCAATCACTCAAAAAAAGTTACAAGCCCCTCACTCAATAAAAAAAAATGTGATGATAGTATTAAGTGCATTATTCAAGTATTTGAATAAATGCTTTCAAAATATTTACTTTGACCCTTCCAAGTCTACAATGCTGTGTCTAGTGTGACAAACTCTTTACGCAAATTATACACGACGGCACCAGGGAGTGATGCCAACTTATCCATTTGTTAACTTTTGACGTCATGTCCAATTCAATTGTTCACTGTCCACCATGGCTGATCTGGTCGGAGCTTGGCCAGAAACAATCTCAACAACTTCTCTGACACACCTCAATTTGGGATTGGATGAACACAACAATTATGCATCAGCATTAACATTGTCACCTCTCTTTTGAACGCTCTCCCAATCTCAGAATGTTACGATTAAATAACTTTGGAAAACGATGTCTTGGATGTGATTGATGGTCACTGCCCAAATATTATCTGTCTGGTCATAGTCTCTGAACTACCACTCCACCAAGATTTATATTTTCCAGAAATTTACTCTTTCCATGATCCCGACCTCGATTGTAGTGAAGATAGTGATAGAAAAGTGGATAATGATAACATCAAGGGTGGTGGTGTATTGCTACACTTGAAAATTTATGGGTTGGAATCGATATATCACTTACGTTCAAGACTTGAGCAAAATCATGAATCTCTCAAACCATTAAAGGTCATGGAAAAGATATGGTAGTATTACAGATGGATCCTAAAGGTCTCGTCATTCAACAAGATAATATTGATCCTCAAGTTGTTTTGTAATTTAGGGAATGTCGAGATTGGACACTTTTATCCAGTTTTACAATGAACCAATTGACTACAATAACACTCATACTCAATCATGATTGTGATCTCAAAGAGTGTATCCCTGCCTTATTACATCACTGCCCCGACCTGAACCACTTGAAATTAGGCGATTTTATGCTTGATCTTATAAATGAGACTTTGGAAGCGATGGCGAAATTAAATTACCTTTGTACTTTGGATCTGTTTTATTTTCATATGTGTGGTGATGGAGCATGTATTCTGTTGAGCATGTTTAAAAATTACAAATCAAATTCTATATTCAAATCATTTGTGTTGGATAGATGTCCTGGTATGTCGAAAGGATTGATTATTGGTGCTACAGATGTCCCGAGTCTTGAAACGTTGGGTTTTTTCGGTAGCCATGGATATACTGGATCAAGAGAGGATATCAATGAAATTAGTCAATATATCAGTAAATCATTTCATATCAAGAATTTATCTATTGGATCAATGATGTTTACTGATGAAGCAGCCCAAAATTTAATCAAAAATAGGAATTTACGCCATATTGATTTCTATAAAGTGAAAGGATTGCCATTTACCGCAGAAAGTCGATCGAGAAAGCACTTCCCACACTTTCGAGTTAATAACCATTCTTATATGTAGGAAATCAGTTCTACCTACATATTTTTCTACGTGACAATTTTCATTTTACTTTTGGACACGCAGCGTAAAATACTTCATATATGTAGAAGTGCATTTATATTTACCGTGCATTATATAGCTCTAATACGTAAAAATAAGAACCAATTATATAATACTATTATTGTTCATAGCTTCTATAGTAGTATATTCCATATACATAGCAACATATACTACTCGTAGTTCCATCGCTATGTAAAATTACACGTACCACCAAATTCCTTTGCTTGTGTAATAAATAAAAGCACAATTATATCCGTAAATGCGCAGTACTCTTGAATGAAATTATTAATTACTGTTTATTATTAATAAAGGCCAATCAATGGTACAGATTCCCGAAGAGAAGAAAAAAATACAGTTTTTATCATAGGTATATATATTATGTATATTGGGAAAGATGAATGCTCTGTGGAATTGCTATAACTATAATGTAATTACCGTAACTAGATATCATAGTACCCTTTTGTTTAAATTGGTTAATAATCATATAAACAGATCCAAGTTTATATACTTTAAGGAAACCCACGTACTACAAAACATAGAACTTAATAAATGTGGCTAATGACTCTGACAACAAATAGGTCAAACAGCATATATTACTATTTCATTATTCATAATAAAAAAATCTCTTATTTTATTTTTATGATTGTTACATCAATATTTCCAACGCTATTATGTTACTTGATTATATTCAAGTAACAGAGTGTGGAAGATATTGATATGATAAGGGAATAGATATTATTTGACTTAAAATAACAAAAGATTTGATAGGGTGAGACCATTAAAAGTTTGGTGTTTTTGACACATAAATATAAAAAAAGAGTAAGTAACAAACAATGTTAATTAATATATAATATGACGATGGAACATGGATGTCAGCAAAAGAAAAATATTTGGTTTTGTGATTTAAATATATCTAGGTTTATATAATATAAAGAATCAAATTGTAATAACATATAAAGTGTAAAAAAAGAGAAAATTTATTATCTATCTATTTTGCAGTCAAGTATTTGCCCATAAATTCGAATGCTGTATCAATATCACTTGTTGAATTCACCAATGTACTATAGGCGACAAAGCGATTAGGTCTTACAATAACAATAGCAGCGGGCGCATCTTTATGCTTGTCCTGAAGATACTTTTCTAATCCGATTCGGTTTGAGATCGAGTTTTCTACATTACAATGTTCCTCTAACCAGAAAGTATCTTCATAACCATTGGTGTAACATAGGCAGGTAACTTGTTTTGCCATGCATGATGAGGTGATTCTACAATCATTGGTTTTATAGCTGTAGGTGATGATGGTGTTATTGTTGTTGGATTGCCATAAATTTCATTAAACTTGTTCCAAAATTCTTGAGCCAATGGATTTAGAGGAGAACTATTAGAGCAACCCGATACCCACATAATAGTATATTGCGAAATTTGATTCTGTAATAATTGATGCAGGGTAACACGTTTAAAATCATTGTCGTTGTTGATAAATCGTTTACGAAGAGGAACCGTTCCGCGTATATTTTCACCGGGTTCGATAAGGCCCGAGTTTTTGGTAGCATCGGTAGTTTCGAATAATAAGGGAGACTCCTTTGGAATTCTTTGAGCAATCTATATAGATTTTATGAAATTAACTACGTTGCATTGGATATAAAAAGAATAAAATATAGCACTGGTCTTTTGTAAATATAAAGCTGTATCTCAAGATTCTAACCTGTGACAAGTGATCAATAAAGTTCTTCGTAACTCGATCCATTGAAAGAGCAACTGGGAAGGCAAGATTGACAAAGATTGCTATATGATAAATATTAGATTATGAAATTAATAATCATTTCGTACCAAAACTGATGTTATCAAGAATTAAATATAATAGAGCAAAAAGTAATATTAAACTTACAGTACATAAAGTTAGTTTTGATTAAACTTTTAGTCGCAAAACCAGTGGCCTCCATGGTAGCTGCGTCAATTGGCTCCCGCTATAGAAAGAATATCAGATTTTTTGTAAGAAATGCTTTTGCTTTGGAAAAGTTTTAAATATGTAAATAAAAAACAATAATATTACCTCAAGATTGTAAGACTCCAATAACATCTCAGGATTAGTGACTGAATCATTGAGCACAAGGGATAGCTTCCAGGAGAGATTGTCGGCTATATATAAATGTAATAAGAAATAAAAGGTTAGTATTTATCAAATACTATGGCAATATAATATTGATATTTGCTCTTTTGCTCGCTTTTTTCTCTTTATATCTTACCATCTTGTAAACCAAGATTAAGGCCTTGACCACCGAATGGAGAATGATAATGTGCAGCATCTATATATATAAAGCATCATTATTAGCATTTATTAGTTTTTTAACCTTTTTGTCCTTTAATATATAGCTACCGTCCATTATATTAATTACTCCTCTAATATCTTATAATCTAACATACCTCCAACTAAGAAAGCACGGTTTTGACGGAATCCATTGGCCTTTCGTTCATTAATACGAAAAATTGCAAGCTGGCGATCCTCCTTAATTTTAATATCCAGGGGAGCACCTTTTGAAGTGAAAATTTCTTGTACATGTTCACGTGTGAGAGTACCAGCTCTTAGATCAAGACCATGGGTTGACTTCTTTCCGTTTGTCACTTCATAAGAATCAATGTTGGTGAAAATACGATACCAGTATTCCCCATCTTTGGTTACTTCTACTGGGATCACACCAAAAACACCTATTGTAAAATAGTATATCCAAAAAAAATAGTAATAGCATTAGTTATTATTTGTTAGAAGTAATAATGGCAAAAAAAAAGAAGATTGTATGAACGCTTACCATCAGTATGCAAAAACCCATTGATACGCGACGGACTGACTTTATCAGCATCTTTTCCTTCAAGGATCGCATCTCCCACTGCAAAGCTTGTCCCAACTGAATAACCTTCATATGTCCAATTATCTCCCAATTTACGCACAGCAGAATGTGTACCATCAGCTCCAATGATATAGCGTGCATGAATTATTTCTTCTTCTCCGGTATGAACATTCTTAACACAGCTTCCACACCATCACTGTGTTATTTATAACCAACAAGCTCGGTATTCCAAGTAACCTTGTCCTTGCCAAGTAAGTCGGCAAATGTTTTCTCTGTAAAAGTCTGAGGGAGAGCAGAGATATATGGGAATGAAGTATCCGTATTCATCATATCCAATGGTGCAAACTATAATAAAATATACCAAAAAAAAAAGAAAAAGAATCATAGCATTCAATATATAAGTATCATAAGAAAAAGAAGCTTTTGGGTATAGTTATAAAAAAAACTTATTGTTCATAATCCTTACATCTTTTCCATTCGAAAACATCTTATAGCCTTGAACAGTCATAGCATCCTTTGCGATGTAACTTGCAAGTTTACGATTTTGTAGGACTTCCAAAGTTCGAGATGTAAACCCAATAGCTCTGGTTTCCTTGGTAGCTCCTTCTCTTTTTTCAATTACTCTAAAACTGTGGTTCATTGCAGCCATCTAATATATCATTTTTTTTAAAAAAAAAGGGAAGATAAATACGTTAGTTATTCTCTTTTTTGATGCGTATAAATTCACGCACTTTTTTTTAAAATTAATTGAGACCAAAAATAGAAAAGTTGTCAAACTACTCACACGTAAGGCAAAGAATAAACCAACTGGACCACCGCCAGAAATTAAGACGTCAACTTTTTTGGTAGCAGTATTCATACTAGTTTTCTTTTTGTAAATGTTTGTTTGTTATTTCAATAATAGAGTTATATATAATAAATTGATGATTGATGATTTGGAAATGCAAACGCACGATGACCTTATATTTATATAATCACGGCTGTCATTTTCTGGTAAGCAGGTACCATGCGTCTCGGTAATTTCTCGGTGATTTGAAGCCCGAGAATGAACTATGGAAAACTCTGCGCTTAGGGCACATCGGAGAAATGTTCAACCGTGTTTACTTCCAACAATTAAAAATCGTCGCTATTGGTTTAGTAGTATAATAAAGTAATTAATTAAAAAACTATTTCTGCATAGAAATCTACATGATGAATGTAGAAAAAAGATAACAGTATATGGATGGCTTTAAGAGAAACAAGTGATATTGGTTGATTGATATATAGAACAATTATTTAAAGAATGTTTTTGCCGTATGCTGTATATATTCACTGGCTGTTAATAAGAAATATTTTTTTAGTATTACATAGTATTACATATAATACGTACTTCTCGCTACCATCTGCTATACTATACAAATGGGTACGAAACCGATAGGTAAACAAACCTTTTGAGATTTTTTCAAACCAGCAGTATACCCAGTTGACCTGTTCTTCATTCTTTAGATCACACTACGCACCCCAAGACCAATTGATGTTTTACCACAATATGAATGGCCGCAAGTTTAAAAATATACCTGTTGTGATATATATATATGAATTACATCCAATCCCTTTCTTTCAATATCATCCACCACGATTTATTTTGCCAATATTGGCCATCTTGGATCATATTAAATATTCAGAATTATAGAGTGTGATGAACTTAGGGGAAAGGATACATAAAATATAAAAGAGTTTGTAAAAATCATTTTTATTGTTTTGCAAGTATATACATAGTGTAAACGTATACTAATGTTGTTAAGTTTCCTTGTTAAAGTTGATAATAGCTCGAAAGAATAAAAAAGTATTGATGTTTGCTTGGTACGTGTTTTTTTTTGACGACACCACGTTAAAAGTAGTCTTTATGGAGAATGTTTGTGATATCAAAAATGTCAACTTGGCACACACATCAACAATTCAAAATGAATGAAAAATGTTCGTACGTGGTAACCTATAGACAGTTAAGGTGGCGCTTTATTAGTATTCTTTCAAGAATCCACTGTAAGTTATAATCCACAAATAATAGATATCACAGGAAGTAGATATAACGAATCACTTCAACAGGTATGGCACGCTAACTTATTTCCCCTCCATAAACAACTGAAATCCACAATTTATACTTGGATAAAATGCTCCATTGGATCAAATTCTGTATCACTAGTCCTTTCCCCATCATATCATCCAGTATACATCCATTATTTCTCTATCCTAGCCACTGAAAAAAAAAGAGTATATTTTGTAAAAAAAATCTATGGGAAACTTTTTTATAATATGTATAAAATGTAATTATTTAATGTACAAAAACCACGCTTTTTTTTTCTTCCATCCTTTTTTTTCCTTTTTTCTTTTTCTCTTTTTTTTTTTTTTTTTTACTTCTTTCGACCTTGTTCCGCTTCCATACGAGCATGTAACTCGTCACTAATTTCTTTCATTCGCGTTCGTTCTTGTTCTGGTCCACGGAATCGCCAACCCTTCATTTTACGTCCTGCGTTCTTTGACCCCAACTTGTGTTGTTCTCGCTCCAATTCACACCATTCAGGTTCTGCTGGCCAAGTGAATGTTTCGTCGATAGTAACAATAGCCTTTTTATATGCTGGTTGGCTTACTTCCATTTTACCGGTACGCGACTTTTTGTGAACTGTTGGATAATTCATGGTACGTACTTCCTGTACATTAACGCCATAAATATTTGTAAGGTAAGAGTGAATATCAAATTTGTTGCAACTAGGTGGAACTCGGAAAGCGACTTGATTAGGTTGAAGATTAGGTGATCGGACCATTTTGAATACAATGTTGGGAAGGTAGACCTTGTCTATTTATTATTGGTAAATAGTATAATAAGCGTCTCTGGTCCTATTTTCTTTTTACTTGAGGTTTCATTGACATTTTCTTTTTTTTTCTATTTAAATAAATTATAAATATAAAGAGTGAAAAACAAGAACTTACTAAGGCCTTGACGGAATGGGGTAGACATTTTGTAAGTATTATAGGATGGATATAAAAAAGTAGGCACAAAAACAACAACCTTCAGTTTACAAGCGCTATTTTGCTTTTTTTTGTAAAAAGTGGTCACACCCTTCAAATAATGGCAGCACTCAAAAACTTACCAAATTGGTATAACAATAATTAACGAGTTAGATAATTCATGATAACTTTTTTTGTATATTTCTTTTCTTTCTTAAATAAAATTATAATTATTAATGAAAATAAAAAAAATCGATTATATTCTACGTATGATGTTTGTGGTGTTGCTAATAATATAACAATGGATAAAATTCATATAAGTTACCTGGTTACATGTAAAAGACAAATAAGACTAATAAAGTAATGACAGGTAGAGTAGAAACAAAAGCACATGATGATACAGTGCTGCACACACCATTGTTTTAGATAAACAAAATCTACAACACTTACGATTAAACCAAGTAGTTTACGCCTATGAGATTTATAGGCTGCAAGTAATAAATTATGTAATTTGAATAATTTGTCCTATTGGTTATTATGCATGTAGGATTTTGTTTCTGATACAATAAAAATAGAATGTAAGGAATTCATAACTGGTTAGACAAAAGCAATTCTCTCCTCGTTTCAATTTCCTTCGATGCGAAAAGAAGTAAAAGCCAGGTGGGGAATCACTACTATCGCAGCAAAATTGACACCACAGTGACAGCAAGACTAGTATTATTATTATTATTTTGCTCCAGATATGTTGAAAGCCCTAAAAGCTAATTATCCCTTCATATTTTTAATACTAAGATATATTATTGCCCTATACTTTTGATGATTTGCCAATATTGAAATGTCATTATATACGTATATTGATAGTGTATGGCCGAAGAGAACGGGGAGATGATATAAAATATGTGAACTATTTATTAATTAATAATAAAAGAAAGACAATATAATATCCGAGTACTTTTCTGATGCTTGATCGGTAGATTTATATATGTAATATTTATGCATGTTTCTCAATGTGCTACTTATTGGCGCCCAGGTGTATTATTAGTAATACGTAGCGCTACATTGGGGATACCTTTATCGATATTATTACGTTTCTCATATTTCTAATCATCTTGTTGATTGATTCAGATTTAAGCATTTTCAGGCGGTAGGTGAGTTGCCAGCCCACTCTGTACACGATCATTTGTGTTATTGAGTTTAAGTGTAGTTGGTCAGATTATTTTTTCATATATGCTCATCGATATATTAGACGCAGCTTTCGATTGTCTGGTACCATCTCATCCAATGAAAGACAATAATGATATATAAATGGTTCTTTAAAGACATGTGCTGAGGGTCATCGTTATTCATTAGTTGATATTCATTGTTTTGATCTAAAAGTTGTACTTGATGTTGTTAGATTTTTATAAGGTGTTGTAATAATCCCTCTGTTGCCGCTGCAATTTGTAGTGCTGTGTGTTTTATTGGTTTAAGAAAATTAAATAGGGCATAGTGTTAATTGCCTATTGCTCAATGAATATGGTATAAGAATTAAATGACCGGATAGTATCAATACAGTCATAAAGAGGATCTACTATTAGTTCAATATTATTCGCTCTTTCGGTGAGGACGCGCCGAGAGATAATGATTAAATGATGTTTTTCATCATAGCCACTTGGATTTTCAAATGGGCTTCAAAAAGAATGGCACTGATGTTTATGATTGATGGGTCAATCATTCCACAAAAAATGGAATCGAATTGGGTATCTCTGCTCATCAACTATACTTTACTGATAGTTGGATGGTTTGATATATAATATTGCTTGTGAGAATACTAGTCCTTTGTCAATTTTACCTTCTTGAAGGTGTCTTTATTAGAATTGTAAAAAAAAACATATCTTACTACAATTCAAGTATTAGGGAGATTTCCAAATTTCTCGGATACCCCCAAAAGACACCACGTTTGGCAATAAGTTAAACTTGGGCACCTCACATCTGTAAACAGCAGGTTGTTGCGCATGCATACAATTATAATTAAGCTTATATTGTATTAATCCTGTAGTTTAAAACTTTACTTTAGCAATTTTATAGTGTGTAGAGGTGACCACCAAGGAAATGTGGAGAGCGTAATTACTACTTACAAAACAAACGAATGAATCTATCCATAAAACCAGAATTTAAAAAAAAAGCTCCGTGCCACATACGATTTACATGTTGCATTTTATATCCAAATCATCCCAACGCACCAAATATTCCTTCCCTCCTCCCCCGTTTCATTTTTATGTTGCTATTGTTATTGATTATTATTATTATTACATATCTCGCATATAAGTTTCACGTTTCCAAACTGTCTAAAATAAATAAATAATATCTTTTTTTTACTCTTACTCTCTCTCTTACTCTCTCTTTCTCTCTTTCTTTCTCTCTTTCTCTTTCTTTTTTTGCTCTCCTTTTACTTCTTTTTTTTATTATCAGTGAGCTACCTATTAAATATATCATGGAAGTAAGTTATTCGTTCTTTTTTCCCACTAGGTTACTCAGGCACTTGATAATAATAACTCCTTCTCCTCATCGTACATTTTCTTTAAAAAAAAAACACGTCCATCGTTTCAGACCAATGTCCATGTCAAGATTGAAACCATTAAAGCCAAGATTGAACGTAATGAACAAATACGTGATAAAGCGATTGAAATGAGTCGGATACTTAAAGACAAGACGGCCAAGGAACAGTGTGAGACACAAATCAAGGAGTCTGAAAAATATGTGGCGTATCTTCACGAGGAACTACAGCAGTTGAACAACAACGCGGGTTTAACAGAAACAGGATCATCCATCAGCGGTGGTAGTACGGGTAGTAGTAATAGTAGTAGTCAACAGTCATTATTCAAACGTATGTCTGTACCAGTTCAATCCATACCCAAAATCACGACAAGAAGAGCGAGTTCCATTGCAACACCTCATTTCAACCACTCGGATGAATTGAGGAAGAGGAAAGATAGACGTACAAGTCTTGGTAAGGAGTCGCTGTTCTTATTTGTTGGGGCTATATAAAATAAGGGATATAATAAAGCACATGCCTTATAACTGTATATAAAAACTTAGACCTTTTAAAAGCGGATAACCCAATCAATCGAGATCGAATCGCACTCATGTTGCATGAATTGGAAAACAAGTTACGAATACTTCAACGGACTCAAGCTGAGATTGGAAAAGTATCTACAACTTTAACCAATACAAATACAGGTCGATGGAACATAGACGTACACAAAAAACGAGTTGATCGTCAAGAAAAAATTATATTGTTAAAAAAAGCCATACAAAAATACAGGAATCTGAATATCGTCGACCTACACTCCATAGCAGGTATAGTATATCTCACTCACTCCATCATGTAGACGGATGATATATTTTCCCTTTTTAACGAACCACTAAATATCATCAATCGATAGATTTACGTTCACCAGTTGGTAAAACAACAACGCTAGTACCAGCATCAGGAATATTACGATTAAAAGTATTGGAAGCTCGAGAATTGACACACGCACCATCCCATACATTTCCTATTACACAAACCTACGTTACAGTCAAAGTCAGTAGTCAACGCGAATTAAAAACAAAAATGTCTCGTAGTGATACTTGGATGGATACATTTGAGATGGATGTCAATAAGGCGGCAGAAATTGAAATTGTAATTTACGATGCAGCAGGGGAGCGTAATTTACCCATAGGCATGTTATGGTTACGAATGATTGATATTGCTGAAGATCTTCGGCAATTGAAGAAAAAGCAGAATGTATATAATAACATCAATGGTCATGATGGGAACAATAATAATACGGAAAATGGCAATGCCAGTGAAGAAACAGATAGCTCCTATAGCGATAGTTCGTCAAGTATAGTTTCTACAACAGATGGATTTTCAGAGTGGTTTAATGTTGAACCATTTGGTCGACTTCATTTATATTTGAATTTTGGTATTGTATTTATTTATTTTTTTCAAATACAAAAAAAAAAAAAAAAGATAGTGACTTTTTAATGATTTCTAGTTTTCATTATTATTGCCATATTGAATAATAATAGTACGCAAAGAAGCAAAAAGAACCGGACCCATGAATAAACTTCGACGTGCCGGTGCATTTAGAGAGCGTGAAGGACAAGTACGATGTGTCAATGGACATGAATTCGTCTCTGGGAGATTCTATCAGGTCATGCGTTGTGCTGTGTGTAGAGATTTCATGGTGTATATGACTTATCGATGTTCTGGTTAGTTAAAAAAAACCAAAGCGTACAGCACACTTTATTGTTTTGGCTCACATTGAAATCAGTGTGCATTTCTTATTTTGGTATCTGACAACATGTTTATTTTTCTGTAAACAAAAAAACAAAAAGCGTGTCATATGGCATGTCACAAGGATTGCTGTACGCGTATGGCTGCCATATGCCGTTCCGGGGAAGTTTCTAGCCTGGTGAGTTTTATGTGTATATTATTAGTAGTAACATAATTGTAGTTTATCATAATTAAGCATAATCCATACTTTTATATGATAAATCTACCATATATAGAATGATGAAAGTGAATTCAAGTATAATATACCTCATCGATTTGTAACCATCTCATTGATTGGAACCAATTGGTGTTCCCATTGTGGATTAATATTACCGCTGGGTTATCGAGGTGCAAAAAAATGCACAGGTAAAAAAAAAAATTACTGTCGTATCACGCATTTCTTATAAATGGTATTCATATTCAAACGATTGGGTTTTGGGTGGTTTTATCTGATTATAGAATGTGGTATTATATGTCATCCGAATTGTAAAGGGCTGATCCCAGATTTTTGTGGGATCACATTGGATAAAGCATATGAAATGTGGAAACAGTACAAAACGACCAATGATCGTCGGAGGTCTACACAGCTTGACAAGATTTTTGTTCGTCTCCAAATGGGTGGTTGTTCGGGAACCTTTGCCGAGGGCGTACAAGCATTAATGCGGGAGGAAAGCAACGATGATAAAACTACCGTTGGAAGTGATACACAAAGTCCAATAGCAACACCAACAATTCATCAACATCGTCCATCTTCACAAGTTTCGATCTATAGAACGGTAATGAATTAGCTATTCTTTTAATATAAAGAAAATACATGAATTATTAAAAAATATCTCATACGCGATTTGTTATTATTTGCAATTAATGATGTTCTCTCCTTTTTAAAAAAAAATAGTCTACACCAATGCATGTAAATCAACGAACAAGTCTTGAAGATTTTAATTTCCTTGCCGTATTAGGGCGTGGTAATTTTGGAAAGGTAGCATGAAAAATAATAGATTGGATGGGAAAAAATATATGATGTATCATGGAACAGTAAGTAAAAAAAAAAAAAAAACTAATATATTATATTTTAACCATGATAAACAGGTTATGCTTGCAGAGAATAAATATACATGTGAATTATATGCAATCAAAGCCCTTCAGAAAAAGGCAATTATAGAGAATGATGATCTGAAAAGGTAAATAATACAATAAAAAAACATTGCCACCGTAAAAGATGCTATGTATTATTCAATTTCATAGCTGATCTATTCAAATCAAAATTTATAGCATATTAGCCGAAAAAGAAGTCTTCATGGGAGCCAACCGTGAAAAACACCCATTTTTGGTGGGATTACATTCAACATTTATGACTGCATCAAGAGTGTTTTTTGTTATGGAATATGTTCCTGGTGGTGATCTTATGCTACATATTCAAGGATCTCGATTTTCAGAACCTCGATCAAGGTTGATATATTTGTTTTTACCTACTTATCATTTATAAAAAGATGGGATGTATCAATATTAACTTATTACTCTACTTGTTTTTAACAATGACAAATAGATTTTATTGTGCAGAAGTATTACTAGCACTCGAACATTTACATAGTAGGGGCGTCATTTACCGAGATTTGAAATTGGATAATGTGGTACTTGGTATCGATGGTCATATCAAGCTAGCAGATTATGGGCTTTGTAAAGGAGGGATGAAGACTGATAGTGATACGACGACTACTTACTGTGGAACACCGGAATTTATGGCACCCGAGATTCTCAAGGATACAAAATACACACGAGCTGTAGATTGGTGGACCCTGGGTGTTTTATTGTATGAGATGCTTGTTGGCGAGGTATGTTTATTTTTTTTTCATATATAACATAAAGGAACAAGGAATTAAGCTATTCAAATATATAATAACAAATCGATCTTTTTTTTTAATAGGCACCGTTCAAAGCTGATACAGAAAGTGAACTTTTTGAAGCCATTATTAATGATGAATTAGAATGCCCAATGTTTTTATCTCGCGATGCTCAAAGTATTTGTTATGCAGTATGTTTATTTATTTTCTCACACACAACAACATTGTAACTCCTAATACTCTGAGAATGTTTACAACAATTTGTTCCCAACGATTATTTTTTTTATTCTTTTTATTAGTTGTTACAGAAGGACCCGTTACAACGTCTAGGAAGTGGTCCACAAGGACCTTTCGAAATTCGATCACATGCGTTTTTTAGAGATGTAAAATGGGAGGACTTGGTAGCAAAACGAATCAAGGCTCCCTTTTTACCCAATATCAAGAGTCGTGCCGATACATCTAATTTTGATCAACAATTTACATCGCAGTTTCCTGTTCTTACACCAGTGACATCCATACTTTCAACTGCGCAACAACAAAACTTTGATAGCTTTCCATACATATCCGAATGGGCCCTTAATGATCCTTCTGAATCAGCAAACATACCTCCCATGTCCGCTGTTCCATAATATATAGTATTATATATATAGTTTATATATTTATGGTAATTATGTCCGACATAGCAGACACTTATATATACCTACACTGACACATAAGATGTCCTCTGTTTTTATTATTTCATTAATATAGCTATACACAAATATAGTATTATTATTATTAATTTAATTAATGAATCTGGTATTTTATATATATTGTATACAATGAAAATGATAATTCTATAAAGTAGAAAAATACTCTATAGATACTCTTTCACAATTGGATCAAAAAGTCGTCCTATCATTTTATGATCGTCCATCATTTAAAATTGTTTTTTTAGGGGGACATAAAATTGCGTTTGGATTCACTATTGCACAGTGGTAGGAAAAGCTACTTTTTTGCTGATATGTTTTTGAGTCACAGAATAAACCATGATAAAGTGTAACCCACTCAATCCAAGGTTTGATTTCAGTAGTAATTGTTTATGCATACTCAATGTAACAACAATAAAAAACGATGCCTCGCCGGTTTCTCTGTGAGTTACCATATAATATTGCTCTTCTTTCTTGTGAGATTTTGCCGCTTGGCATATTTTAACAAATATTGAACCAATGAAAATAATACTTGTCTTTCATTTATGGTTCAAATATAAGATGAGAAGCAGTAGGAATGGTTTCGGAATATAGTTAAAACTCAAAAAGATAAAATTTCGAACTTGATGTACGGCTACTGTATGATCCAATGAACAAAATATATGTAACCAAATTTACAGCCAACGTTGAGTAAGTACCACCATGGCTGAGAGCTCTTGTAAATATTAGGTAATGTCTCGACAATCATTGTGTAAATTAACTACTCCCAAAGAAGATTCATGGTCCCTGGATGTTTCATTACTGCTGTAGTACAAGATATCTGTTGAGGAGATACATGCTTATTCTATGTATTACATGAATGAGAAAGGAATAAATCTTTTTGCACATATAGTAATAGATCTATCTATTATTTAGTAACAATTTAGGCATCATTCAAAGTATGTATGTAGAAAGTACACATTTTTGAAGCCATTATCAACGGCGAGTTAGAATGTCTAACGTTTTACCTTGCAATGTTCAAAGCATTTATTATTCAGTCAGTTTATTATTTTTATTTCACAACATATCCTGTTATGAACAATAGTGTGAGAATGACAACAATGCCAATTTTTTAATCCTTCTTAATAGTTGCTGCTATATATAGTAAAATATAATAAATCTATTATCTAGAAGGGTAGAAAAGAAGGAAACTCAACAATTATTATTGATCTATCTAGTAAATAGTTATATGGAATATTAATAGGGTTCCATTTTAAAAAGTTGGTAAAGTGTACATGTACTACATTCATTGCTAATACGATTAGCAACATTCTCATGATGTTTCTATATATAAATGCTTTTTTGTGGGATATACCTATACAGAAAATGCAACACAGGTACTCGCATTATATACATTCATGCAAAATGCTTTTTCTATTTCACTGTTGATGTACTTTTTGGCAATGATGGTAATCAAATAATTCTTTTGATTATTACCAATTAATAAAAATAATATGATACCAAGTGGGTTGCTGTAGATACTTTTTCAATTAGTATTAAGAGGTACCAGCAACATCTTCTCACGCGATTCCTCATTGCTACCATTACTACTATCTGTATTTTTTTTAATAATGGTTATATATTTCTTATCAGTCATCAACAAGCGAGAAGGTATTAATCCCTAGAATGGCAAATATAAGCTTAATAATTAATGTTCAGACAATGATTAAAACCCCACTAATGGGTGGCAAACAATGAGATGATCCTTTCTTTACGTGTGACAAAAATAATGGACAGTACGACACTGTTTTGGAGTACGCATTTTGTTTCGTGCCTGATTACCTGCTTATTAAGGTTTTTATTTTAACATGACTACATATACTATACCAACACTCCATATTATAATACTATTTTGGTTTATTTTCATCCTAAGACTACTATTATTGACGGCTCGTTTCAGTCTATAGTATTATTAGTTAACTTTGTTCGTTTTATTATTTATTAGTATCTTTTTTTTTCACAAAATAAAATTTTATTAGGGTCCAAAGGTTCAAATTTATTATAGATATAAAATGTATCCGTACATGAGTACATTCTATTATATTTTGATCCTCTCATTACGAAACAAAATGTACAAAAGAACTATTCTTGAAATCTATCTATACTGCTTGTATAATTTAATATATCGCCCCACATCATTTTTTATATATTGTATTACAAACACATAATATAAACCATTCCATTCTTTTTGTCCCACCACGAATGTTGAGTATAGTCAACATTTATATATATATATATATAGAAGCAATTAAGAACATAGAAGAAAAAAGATATACATTGTTATCATTCGAAAAAAAAATACATCGATATTTCACATATAGATCATATATTATCTCATCATCATAAAAAAAACGAAAGCAAGATCCTCTTTTTTCACATTAACAGTAATAATGCATGAAAAATAAAAATGTTGAAGTTCTCACACATTTCAAATATAACTGGTTGTTGTTACACCAAGCGTATATATCTATATAAGTTTTGGTGTACAAAACGAAAGAAGGATTATAGAGTTTAGTGCGACTTTAATAAAACAATTCGGCGTGCATACCGATAAAAAACAATTTCTATGTGATTCAAACAAATGAGGGGAAACGAACATGATAGGGTGAAAAATATACATTTGCCAACGGAGATAATGTTCTCCCTGGTTCCGTATGAACAAAAAAGGTTAAGTAGATCGATCGTTATTGGTTTGAAACATTCTTTGAACGTTGCGTTAAAATTAAAAATAAAATCATAAAAAGTTAGGCCATAAAAAACATCTTTCGATATGTATCTATTGTCTATGTAAAATATCTTTGGATATATGATGTAGTATTATTATAATGATATGTATGATAAGTAGTGGAGTATTGAACAGTATAAATTTTATTTTTTAATTTAATCTGTAACCTGCCACATCTGGTCAACTTGATGATAATAAGACGCGGGATCGTACATGATAAAATATATATATTAGTAATGCCTTTATTTACACTGGATTACGTATGGTTATATATTAATATATATTGTTATTATCATATTTAAGAATTTGTGTAGCTATTGATGAAGCTGTGTGCTGAACCTCCCAAGAAGGAGGTGAGACGCACGTAATGAACGAGAGAAATGATCGTTGGAAGAGGAGGATATAAGTTGTTCAATGCTTATTAGCATCATAATTTCAGTCTCTTTTCTCTCCTTCTCATGATGATAGATCCGCTTGATTTTCACTTTCCATTCATTTTTCACCTTATCAATTTTCCTTGATTATCAGGATTTAATAGCAATTAGGATGATTCATAACACAACAATGCAAAAAGTTTTATAGAGCAGGGAATCCACCATGATTCATGTTGTTGTTTTATATAATTTATTAAAAAGCGATAGTAATAACATTCACACCACCATTTCACCAAGCAAATTTTGAAAAAGGAAAGAAACTTATTACTAATCCAGGATCTTTCACACAAAAGACACTTCATGATCAATCATGATTATTGTTACCCTCTCTTTGGATCTTTATTGTTATTTTTTAATAGAATGATCAGCCTTCGATTACTATCTCGCTGAGTTCGATTCACCCATTAAGGAGATCTTTTTTGGTATATATATCATGTTAGATACAAAAGGGAGCCTAGCGTCACATCACACTTTTTAATATATTGACGACTGGCCGGCGGGGAGGCAAAATATATTAAACAAAGTTCGCGGTAGATAAAATTATCTGTTTAAAAAAAAACGTTTTCTTAGAAGGAAAAAAAAAAGCGTCTGTGCAACGCACGGGTTGCCCCGCACTTTTAACCAACTATTGGATTTTTAATATAAATGATGATTGTATGATGAATCACATAGAACAGGTTAATCATTTCATTTTACCTCATAAAGTTGAAATTGAATCAAACGCGTCCTAAGAAACGGATGAAAATCTAAAGCACATGTCAAAATAAAATTTGTATTGTATACCATGGTAACCATCTGGTTGTTGTGTACGTCAAATAAAACATTGTGTAACAGTTATTATTTATTCAGTTGGAAAAGATTTCCCCATCAAATGGGACCAGTGTTATTTCTTTATGATCTACATAACGCTTAATAACAGTGGTTGATCTGACGGGGAAACAAAAAAGACACGAAAGAAATAAATTTCTATCGCCGATCATAAAATACCTAAAATTAATAATAAACCAGCACCCAATTTATAAAAACAAAAAAAAAAAAAGAAATCCAAACGCTCGGAATTATAGATAGGAAGAAAAAGAAGTTGTGATTTTCATTCAATGAATAACTTGGTTACTTGGAATATACCTGTTTACTAGAAAATGTTATAATTCTACTATTACTCATATATATATTTATGCAACAAGATAATCATTATTAGATACCATGATTATATTGGTTTAGTACTACTAATATTGATACTACTAAAGAGATTTAAGATTAACACGCGCGCCTATTATATATATATTTAAAATGAGAGAATTACTTATAAAACGCCTAATATTTTGTATAACAAGGAAAAAAAAACTTTTCCATATGTCAGCGTTAAAATATTTAAGTTGTCTTAAATTAATTTCTAGTAATACAAAAGTATTGTGTGATAGTCTAAAAAGAGTTAAAATAACGTCAGTTACTTTTTCTCATGTTGTGCAAACACACGAAGGGACACTTTGAAAAAAATAAAGGTTTATATATCAAAGTTCAACAGCTTTCTGTTTGCACGCTTCTATCTTGCCTTAATCTGAATTCGAATTAGGATTTTGTTATTTTTATATATAGCACTTTACCTTTTAATGATCATCCGTGTTCCGTTACTTTGTAATATTAATAACTTTAAAAAAAAATAACGGATGAGATTTATATGTTGATAATAAACATTGGGGTTGATTGAAAGGAGAGGGTAGAGAGAATGAAAGGTTTAATATTGGAATAAACTCTTTATTTCTTCTCTTTTCTTCTTCTTCCTTTCCTTTTTTTTTTTTCTGTGTTGTGTGTGTTTCTTTATACTTCTTTTTATCCTTTTATTATTATTATTTCTCTATCTCTCGCCTTTTTAATAATAACGCATATATAACCCTTTACGGATAATAATAAAGAATGATTAATCCTGAAGGTCAACAATCCACATTTTGGCGGATATGTGATGATGAAGGCAATTGTCATTGCGATTGGCGATTAACACTTGGAGATTGTTATGAAGATACTCCAATGCGTATCATTTATATCATCAACGCAATAGGATCTGCTATTGTTACAGTCATTGGTAGATACTCTTCACCTTCTTCTTTTATTTATTACGGATTAAAATATTCCACTCAACATGTTGATAAATCGAGTAAACTTACCAATTCTATTTATTTCTTTATCATCTATGATCATCACTCATTCCCAAAATCTTCAACATATCAGCTTGCGCACTCCTTTTCTATCGTATATACTACCGAAAACAACAGATTTTTGATTGTCGTACTCCGACTGGTTTTGTTCGACCAAAGCCTATTGAAGCTATGCTTTTCATGGCTGCCATCTTCAATTTCCGTAAGCACAATCGCCAAACAATTCTATATTCTATAAGGACTCAATAACACAAACGATAAAATAAGCAAGGAAGTTTCTTATACATGATATAATGGACACTAACTCTTTTGAAATAATATTCTCCTTTGCGTTACCTAGTTCGAATGTTACAAGCAATCATCGTAGTTACTGATGCAGCACCTAACCCAGCTTTCCGCTCATGTAAGTTACGGGACCGCCCAAAAAAAAAACTACTTGTCCCTGAATAGTCTATTTTTTTAAACTTTTTCTTCTATACTTATTTTGAACAATTTTTTTTAGTCTTGTATGAAATTCCATGGCAATTTGGTCTTGGTGCCTTTTCATGTTACGTTTTTGGTATTGCACATACTGTAGCTGATGTAAGAAGAAGAAAAAAATCATTATAGTTATCAATATCTAATAATAGTAGCCAAGAAGTTGATTATAATAATTATGTTACATTTATCATATCCTTACTAATTATTTTATGATAATTAATTGCATACGTGATTACAGAGCAGTAAATCTCTTTATAACGCATGGTTCCGATCTCCTGTACGTATTGATATTTTGGGAACAGCATTTATATGTGCTCCATTTATCTCCAATAATATCTGTTCCATCGCTGCTGGTATATTTGCTTTACGAGGTGAAGATTTCCTTGCCAGTCAATTCACTCATGCCCTTTACTATCTTTGGACAGTTTATTGTTTTTCTTTGGGCTTTATGGTGTTGATTGCTGGACTCCGTTTATTGCGGCTTTTAAATCATCATTTGCGAATGCAGCATGATCTGCGTGTTAATATTGCTAAAATCAAGAGTGGTACCTTCAAGGTAATTATTGTTTATTGTTATCATTTCAATTCTAGTAATGAACAATCAAGTAATAGTAGATTTTTTGCATAAACATTAATTCTTACTAAAATACCCCACTTTTTGCATGATTATTATTATGCTAACTGTAGGTGAAAGCCATTATGTTGGTAGGCGTAGTTTGTTTATGGGTATTTGCTTTTATCTTGTGCATGTATGGTGTATTCCGCGATCCCGTCACTCGTAATACGGGTTTGAATTTAGCCATCTCCGCCGTATGGACATACGATGGTCTTGCAGCTACTTTGTTAGTCGAACTTGCACTTATTCTTAACCCAAGAATGACAGCCTCTTTGGGTGTATCGAACATGAGTGGCAATGGATCATCAACAGGTCAACCTACATCAAATTCATTGACAACCAGTGACGGACGTAACGTGACTTCGATGGACACAACACATTCCAAGTGGGAAAAATTCGGCACAGTCAGCCGCGGCAGTATGGGTCACACACAACAAACAGTCAGCAATGGTGGTTTTAGCACTGGTGGATTTGGCGCTAATACTGGAAATGACGGGTTACCGAGATATTCGATCAGCGACATGTCCATGGATATTCTCAAGGGTCATGGTGGAGGACCTAATAGTAATGCAAGCTTTTATACCGCAGGTGATTTATCACGACCTTCCTCTCCTCCTACCAGTAACGCTCCATCTTATGGTATGACTGGTATTGGAGAAATCGAACAGGATCGTATGAATTATAATGCCACCACTGGTCAAGTACGCACACCACCACGTTATGTCATTCCTGCTATTGATGAACAACGGCAATTGGATATGGATTCTTTCTCTACTCTTGGTGGAAATAACTCAGTCATGTCATCGTCACATTTAATGGGTCACTACAGTCCGCCATCTACATATCAGCATTTGTAATTAAAAAGAAACAAAATAGGATACCCAAAATAATTATTATTGCTATTCCTACAGATTCTTTTATTTTTTTTACATGATTTTCTTACCTTCTAGTCATCCAATTTTCTATCATATCATTCAACCTTCTAATACTATAGTTACGCCCTTCCGAAATAATCTACACACATTTCATCATTTATTATTAATAATTATATACTAACCTCTTATTATTTATACACACACACAAACCTATATCTATCATTCTCTTCTTCTTTATCTTTGTTAGTTTTCACTCCTTTCTCTATATCTAAAGACATCATGATTTTATAGTATATAATTAAGTGAGTGAAGACATAAAAAAAGAAACTAGCAGAAAAAACACACAAACAACATTTTTTTTATTATAATTAAACTATTTTAGAAAACACCTTTTTTTATATATAACAAACCCGCATCTCACATATCTTTTCCTCTGCTTTTTTTTTAACTTAAAAGAACCATCATTCACTTGTTTACTTTTATGCCTACGTACTTTTTATTTACATGTCAAATCGTCGTAAAATTTTCTTTATTATAGTATCATTATTATTTATTATATCAGTAGTAAAATTAAAAATGAAAAACCAGTTATTTTCGTTTCTAATGAGTTTTTATGCTGAGTAACCAAATGGTATTTATAATGACATTACATAATTAATAAAAATGTATAAAGTATCTTCTACATAGCGGCGCTTATAGCTTTTTTTTTCTCTGAATAATTTTCCATGCGCACGTTTTAATAACACAGAGGTAGTGATACTAGTATTATAAACGATCGAGAAAGAAGAGTAGTTATCAAGAATGATCGAGTTAAAAAAAGCTTATGTAAATTGTATAGAAAATACTTAAATAATTTCCACGAACCGATATATACGGTCAGTTTGTCATTCGGCAAATAAATATATTGATTAGCAAAAGTACTATCTTTTTATTCGTGTGTACGCAGCTTTGGATTAATTTAAGTGCAAAATAACACGAAAGCATTATACCAAACGGGAAATCTCAAGGGAACAGGTAGAAAAGCAAATAAATCATTTCTCTATATACAAAAGCCAGATTGTTAAATGACAAGTGTGATGTATATTAATACTCTCTTTTTGTTTATATAATACTGTGAACAAATCTTATATATATTCAGCTACTAGAAATTCATGAGTTTATCTGTCTACACTTGATGTAATAGGTTTGGTATTACATTGATACAGAGCACTGCCAAAATAAATCATAATGTCAACTATCTTTGTAAGCTACAGGCAAGCAGCATACCACCATTTGTAGACTTATTAATCCATATATAATCAATTATAATAAATAAAGTCACTTGTATGCTGCGTATTTAAACTTAACAAATATAGTAATGTATTTAAAATTATGCTTATATAGAATAAAGAATTGTATTCACATTACGAATAGAAGTATTTGTGTTTCATTTCGAGTTTTAGATTTCTTATTATAGGCAAACTCTCGGTTTGTTCCTGAACCCTGGATTGAGATTTTAGTAAAAAGATCCAAATTCTGAAACATTTATATGCATACCTATAAACTAAAAGAAAATAAGATACCTTTCAAGTATATTCATTGTCTCTATGTGATGTATTATTAGGTAATTCGTGGTTTATTATCCATTAAATTGAACGAGTAAATGGGAATCACGGTTATATAAAAAAAAATCTCAAAGAATATAAGTAATATATGATCATGGAAAATATCAGTCATCAATGGAGTCAATGATGTAATATGATACATAGCAAGTAGTGGTTCTCAAGGATAATATGTGTATTGAGTTGCTTGGTAGATGTAAATGAATGACAATATGAAGACAGAGCGAGGCTGATCATCAAGTACAACAGCATCAATAGGATACATGTGTCACAACGGGTGAATAATGCCTAACATTACGTTAATGACACTAAGCGCATATATATTCTATATATTTGAAATGCCTTTTTTGAGGGGGGGGGCGGTACAATCATATTCTGTCGAGTATAGGCAAGATTTAGCAATCCTAACAATTTTGATGAATTTGTTCCTTTTTTTTCTTCAATACACCGATGCAAAGTCTCTTTTACGTATGTAAAACAAAAAGCAGTATATTGTAAAATGTCAGTGAGAATTACTCATTATCCTCACAGGTTAGAGGTCTGTCTTTGATGGTAACGGACGCAAAAAAGCATCTCTCAATATTTTATTTTCGCCTCGACTTTGAGAATCTCATAATACCTTGATTTTTGTATGGTAGTATTATCAAATATAGTACATAATAACGATAGAATAATACCTAAACAGTGACATGTAGTAGCTATCATTATGTAAAAAGGAAACAAAGCATGAGGTACTCATGATCCTTTGCAACACAGCGGCATTCTGGTCTCTATATCTTTTCCAGCGATTGTTTTTTTTTTTTTTTTTTGGCTAATTGTCGCAACAATTGAAAGGTGAGATAAATATATCAAAGAATACATTATATGGTTTTTACGTGAGCAAAATAAAATAAAATTGGAGACCGATGCAGTTATATCCCTTCATTTCAGCTGCTTTCCCAAATGATATCTATTATGCCATTTATTATCGTGATGTGCCTATCCATTATGAGCTACTCACGTTTAACATAAATTTATTTGTAAATGTCTTCTACTCTCCTATTCGATGTGGGCCAAGAACGAAATAGCTCTTTTTACAAATCAATACCGCTGAAATTTTACGTTTGATTTTACCAGAAAGCATATATTATCCATTCTTCACCTATTAGATGTAGTGTTGGAATCAAGGACATCGATTTTCCAAAAAAAAAAAAAAAAAAAAAAAAAAACTGAATTTAATTATGGTCGTGGTTTGTTTTTCCCAAAGTTATTTTCATCAAATGGAATACACGACAACTTTTGATGAAAACATTGTTGAAAAAGAAAATCGTCGTTATACAACAGTTAATATTCAATCATTTTAACACGTTCGCGGGCATGTTTAAAAGTAATTATAACTCTTCTCATAGCACACAAGGAGTTATTTGATATATTTGCCACATACGTATTCACCAGAAAAATTCTAATATATCTATGTCCCTTAACATAATGAGGATAAAAATTTATTTCCAGGGTCATATACAATCATGAATCGATTGACTTTCCACATCAACCATTGTCTGCTTTTCTAACAATCTATATTGTACAGTCATTTGACGCATCTTCGCAATTTCTCAGAGAGAATTATATTTCTTTTTTATGTTGGACATTTATATTATGACGTATAAATTGAATTATACGGCTGAAATTTTAAACTATATACGGCAAGTGGAAGATAAAGACATGTAAGAATGCGTAAAGTTTATCTCTCTAATACCCACACACGCAAATGTCTCTACTAGAATGACGATAGGAAAACGAATCATCATCATACTCCAATAAAGGAGGCTCCACAAAAATATCCTTGCTTATTCTTTAGCTAGGCTGTACAATAGGTGTATAATCTTTGTATACCCTGGAAAAAAGCATAGGCACGAATGAAAATAATAATCGACTATGTGTTTAATATATTGTTGATAAAACTTAAGCCTTTTAATAATACAGTTATTTAAACTGCTGCGGTATGTAACTCAACAAATTTGCATATGATCCATTTGAATTGCATGATATTATTTCTTGCTCATAATGAGCAATCCATCCATTATACAAAAGGAAGGACCCTATCCATATACATGTATAAGGGGCTTAACTCCGAATTGGTGGATTTTTTTTTCATTTTCCCTTTATACGTAAAAACGCGATAAAAATATATTTTATTGTATGTCTCGATTGTTTATTCTGCGAACAATTTTGCGTCAGAACTACTTGAATAATATTACCAAAACACCATCGACAGCAGTTCATTGTCAATATCGACTATTGAATACAAGTACCGTGTTGACGATTAATAAACAGAAACGACGCAGATCCATGAGTAACACCTTTGACGCCATGCAGCCCGGTACTAAAAAGCAGGCCGCTGAACATATCTATGGTGTTGCCAAGAATGGGGTTGAAATGCAAATATTGTTATCAGATAAAGAGGCACGTATTTGCAATTTACTCGAAAAAGTATCAGATTACATTGGTCAAGCACGTCCTGATCTTCCTCGTATTGAATCTCGAATCGCAGGTGGTTGGGTTCGCGATAAGGTAAAATATATTTATATCACAAATATGGGATAAATTATGCTGGTTTTTTTTCTGTCCACACTGATTTGCAAAATATGATGATTTTAGCTTTTAGGTAAAGAGTGTCATGATTTGGATGTTGCAGTCAACGATATGATGGGTTATGAATTTGCAACCTATGTCAATGAATTTCTTAAAACAAACGGCTTTCCAACTCGATCCATCGCAAAAATTGACAGCAATCCTGCAAAATCCAAACATCTCGAAACGGCTACTACAAAACTATTTGATCAAGAAGTCGATTTTGCAAATTTACGAACCGAAGTCTATGACGAGAATAGCAGAATACCATCCACCATTGTAAGGATCTTTTTTTTTCTTCATTTATTATGTGAAATATATGATTCAGGATACACTAAGGAATGAATGCTTTTTATTTTGCTTGTACCATCATTATTCATCTGATATATTGGATTTTTTTTTTTGGGGGGGATATAATAGGCATTTGGCACACCCACCGATGATGCCTACAGACGAGATATCACCATCAATAGTTTATTCTACAATGTCAATACAAAACATGTAGAAGATTTTACCGAAAGGGGACTTTATGATCTCCAACATGGTCTTGTGCGTACACCGCTTGAACCTTTTGAAACACTCAGAGATGATCCACTTCGTGTTTTACGGTGTGTTCGATTTGCAAGTCGATTTAACTTTGAATTGGTACCCGAATTGATTGAGTCTGTTAAAAACGATGCGATTCGGGATGCATTGGAAAGTAAAATTAGTCGTGAACGTATTGGTATAGAATTGGAAAAAATGATGACAGGTCCTTCTCCATTATATGCCATCCAAATGTTACATCAGCTTGGTTTATACCATTTAGTCTTTGCCGCACCTTCTCCTATTACTGAAGGAACTGTAGGTGATTCGTCCTTGGCTACTCGTGCTGTGGGTGCAGTTCAATGGTAAGCTGGGAAAAAATGAGATAGCGTGAATGGAATATATAGCAATATTGATATGTGTGGTTCATTTTTGATGTTTCTAGGCTGTCATATCAAAATTTGGAAAAACTTCGACCGCAGTCAACAGATGAACGACGATTACTTTACTTGAATAGTGCACTATTGCCATTCCTTGGTGTTTCATCCGAATTTAAAAAAAGAAGTATACCAGCTGTTCATCTAGTCTTGAAGGATTCTATCAAGGTATTGATTGGGAATTTTTATTTTATTTTAATGGGTAACCTTTATTTATATAAAAAAAATAGACAGCATGGACTCAATTAATTGATGTTTTCTTTATTGTTAGTTTTCAAATTATGATATGAATTCATCATCTACATTGTTTCGAGGCATTCCAATGTTCGAACAAGTAGTGAATAATAAAGGTGTTTCTCGAAGTGAACTTGGTAATTATATCATTTATATATTTATGAGGACTGGATGGATCTCAAAAAATGGAAAATTGAGTATGGATTATCTTTTTTATAGGCATGCTTATCCGAGAAATGGGAAGTCTTTGGCAAACCGCTTTGAAACTTGCTTTGGTCAAAGAACTTCTTGAATTTCATAACGATGTTGAATGGGATAATCCTGAAAAGAATCAAGGTATATATTGATTAGAAGTACCTTTAGTAAAATAAAATAAAAAAAAACTCACACACTTTTTCTTTAGTAACAGAAAGCGATATCTGCAAAAAGTACCTTGCATTGATTGAAAAGGTAGAAAGTTATGGCATCACAAATTGTTATCAATGGAAGCCTATGTTAGATGTAAGTTTGGTTATAATAATGAAAAATAATTCAGTACAATAAACTAATGAAACATGCCTATTGTATTTTGGTATCTATGTAACATAGGGTAAAAAAGTAGCATCTGTATTGGGTATTAAACCTGGACCTGGTATGGCAGTATTATTGAAGCAAACAATGATTTGGCAACTAGAACATCCTGATGGTACCGAGGACGACTGTAAAGAGATGATCAAAAATTACTGGCAAGCACGACAATAACCATGATTATCATCCTATTCATAATAACCATTAATCAAAAACACCATGGCATATATCTGTATATTAGTACGCATTTTTTAACTCCTTCTCCATCCAAAATGATAATAAAAGTAATTATACTTGGGCATATTTTTTTTTTTGAAAAAAAGAAGTATATAGAAGAGTTTTTTTTCTTTGTATATATGATCTTGGGATGTAAAGGTAATGTTTGAGTGAGGGAGAGGGAGAGTATACATATAGGATGCGAGTATGTTTTTGTGGTGGATAGTCTTATTTTTTTTTTTGAAATATATGTAATATAATAGAGCGAGGATCTTTATGCATAATTATATTTTTTCTTTTTTTATTATTATATACTATTGAGTTTCTTTCACTTCACCAAGCAACAATGTTTTATCGGTACTTGCACTCATGATGATGGGTTCCTTTGGATGCCAATCTACATCATTTACACAACCCTTATGACCAGGCAATTTGTAAAGAATCTTGCCAGAGCTTGCTTCCCAAATCACAACAGTTCGATCTGCTGAACCACAGGCCACTTGAGTTCCATCGGTCGACCAGCATGGGGTAATCAAGTTCTTTTCATAACCATGAGGAGCTCCTTGCAATACTTGAGTACAGCGATCTGCAGGTGCAAATGGTTTCACATCCCAAATCCGTACCGTATTATCCATACTGTTTGATAACAAGGATGATCCATCTGGACTTAATGCTAAACCGGCAATGGTATCCATGTGTCCTGTTAAAGTATATGCCACTTCCTTCTTTCTCATATCCCACACCTATAGTAGTTATATAAAATTTTCGCATAATTAATGTCAATAACAAAAAAACCGACACCCTTTATGTATCCTTTCCCTCTTCTTCAAGATATAATATATTCCTCGCGTTCGTCCAATTCAAGAAAAAAATACCTTAATTTCATTATCTAATCCACCCGAATAAATCATATCTCCAGCATCACTAAAGCATACACTTGTCACTTGATATTGATCTTGATAAGTTTGAACTGCTTCTTTTGCACGACTATCCCAAAGCTTGATATGTCCATCATCACTACCAGAAACAATATGTTCTGGTCCTCTTCGTGCTATTTGACAACTATTAACTACCAAACTATGTCCCTTCCATCGTCGTGTACGTTCTCCTGTATTGGCATCCCAAATACACACTGTTTTATCGGCTGAACACGAAAATAATTGACTATTAAATATGAATTAGTATATAGATCTTATTCACCGGCCTAGCTTCCCATTGTCACTTTATCTATTTTTGTATTGAGTGAACTCACCTTCCATCACGCGACCAATGTACTTCTAAGATTGCATTTGTATGTCCTCGTAAAACACCATAGTTTTTACAATCACCATATGTGTCCCACAATACTTTTTAAAATTTCAATCGATATGAGTATATATAGGTGAAAAGAGTTGGTGAAAAAGAGACACATTTTTTTTCCCTCTTCCATAATATATGAATTACTTACATATTTGTCGATCGTATGAAGCACTTGCTATATGGTGACCAGAAGGATCGAATTTACTGGAATAGACTTCACCCTATCAATAATGGATTCATTATTAAAAAGATCTGACATGATTCGGGGAAAGAGTTGACGATTAAAGGTACTCTTCATCCTTTTAATCACTGCCTATTTATTACCTCGTGGCCAATAAGTTGCATGACAGGTGCTTGAAGGTTCGATGTACGTTTAATCTATAACATAAATTTGATAAACGATGGGAATTATTAACATGGATTGAGTACGTTCGATTTTTTTATGTGGGTGGACGTGTTCTAAATGTGTAATTATTTTTTTCAAGTAAAAAACTATATATGTTTATACCGTTCCAACGATGGCATTGCTTGTACCGGATCGTTCGGTCGAAAGGATGAGCTCTTTGTCTTTACTTTCAGAATCAGGTTTTGCACGTTTTATAAGAGCACCACCACCACCTGGGACACCCGGTGATTCTTTTCGTTTCTCGACCGACATTATGTGTATATGTTATTATAGAAAAAAAAAAGACCAGTTTGGATTTTGTAACCAAAAAAATTCGTGAGTTTGAAAAAAAAAAATTCAAGCATATTCCCAATAATAAACTATTACTTGTAGTATGCAATAAGTGCACGGCAGGTTACAGTCAGAAAGTTGTTATCACGACCATCGTACCCTTTCATATTCTTTTACACGCGTATCACCTAGTGGTACATCTAAAAGGGAAAACATGGCAGGGAACTATTCGTTATCAAATGTAATTAAATAAATAAAAAACATATATCCGTCTCTAAGTAGAGTGATATAATGGCTTGTATATAGAGGTTCTATTCCTATGGATTTGTATACAAAACAAAAGATTGCTGCATTATATATGTTGATACTTACAGCTGGTAATTTATAGACTATCAAGATTTGCATAAATAAATTTTATTGTATTCATATGGCCGTTGCTGTCTTTTGACCTGTAGCACCCACTGTTTTTTTTTTATTTTATTTTTCCTCTTCCTCTTATCCATATGAAATGAGTTGGGAACCCAAAGTCGGCGATGTCATTTATACTGCTGGTGAATCTCATGTGAGTAAACAAATAAAATAGTAATATATAAAATAATGGTGCGCCATTATTAGAGAGATTCTAATATATATTATAGAGAGAAGAAGTGTGGGATGATACCGAACTAATTGAACACTGGGAAACTGCAATGGCAAAATATAGAGTAAGCCTTTTTTTTCGCGTTCATTCCTCTCTCATCATTGAATTGATCGACACCATTGAATACTAATATTCAGACAATTTTCTTTTCAAGTCAACACAAGGTATTACAAATAATCTACCGCCTTTCACAAGTTCGCATAAGGAAGAAAAGACAACGACTAATACAACAGAAAAGTAATAAAAACAAAGATAAAAAGAGGTAATTTTCCCGCTGTACTGATGTGTTTTTTTTTTAATCCAGGCGCCCACACAAAAAGTTGAAGCAAGATATAACTAATAACAAAAAAGGTCATGTTGAAATGAATACCTCTACTACTGCTACTATTCAGCAGTCTTTATCTGTACATCCTCCTCCTGTACCACCATTATCATTATTATCACATCACCCGCAGGTCAGTGGAAATGATAGTAATAACAAGAATGATTTTAATGAAACGGATACTGGTAAGGAGTTACCCATGGAACTAAACTCGAAAAGTAATATTGCATGATTTTTTGACATATGGATAAACTATAAATTGTATAGATTTCAGTAATTTACTCATGTCGTGGTACTATAGCGGATATTACACCGGATATTATCAGGTAAATAAAATAACATTTGTTTCGTAAATATTATAATAATCATATACTAATAATAATTTAATCATTATGTATAATAATAAAAAGGGTTCTCGATAATCAATCTAGTCGTTGATCATAATACAACATGAAATACGTCAGATAAAATAATTGCGAGGTCAATTTCAATTTTTCCATGCAGAAAATAAAGTTACTATTGATGGTTGAACTATTATCCCGAGAGGCTGAGTTTTTTTTTGTTGTCGAAAAGTATACTGGACCTAGTCCTTATTTTGTTATTGATTCCCCTCCTCATTCTTACAAGTGAACATTTCAATATTTTTTTTACGACCATGCATCCTCCATTAGCAGAACATAAACATGAAGGCTGTCTCAAGGCTATTCAAGCACTTGACGAATGTCATAATTCTGGTTTTATGAATCGTTTTACAGGAGCATGTAATGCTACAAAGGCTCAGTTAGACGAGTGCCTGAAAGAAGAGGTAAAAAATAATAATTTTATTCAAGGGAAAAGGGAACCATTCAATCACCTAAATTCTCTCTCTCTCTCCTATTTTTCTATATCCGGACTAAAAAAAATCAAATTTAACGCATCGAATTGATTGATGATTATTATTAGTTTCTTGTTCTTCGAGCTGAAAATAAGGCCAAGGCTGCAGCTAAACGTGCTAAATTAGAAAAGATTTGGAAAGAGATGGAGGAACCACCTAAATCATCCTAAAACCCTTGTAACATTGTCATCATCGCACGTATCCCATCCATTCCATCTCAAAAAGTCGATATAGGCAATTTAATTATCAAAAATGTAAATATTATCTAATAAAAAAAATACGCCAAGGCTTTTAGACTTAAATTTCCCATTCTTTTTTGTGAAACACTTCCGTCGATCCTTATTTTTTAATGTCATCATCTGTAAATATAAAAAAATAACAATTCAAACAAAAGGTTCGAGATCGTCGTTCTTTTTTTTCCCTTTTTTTTTCTTTTCTTCATCATATACATCTTTATCCTCTCCTTATTCTTCTTCTTATTATTAACAAAAAAACAAAATAATCCTTTTTTTTCTAATGGGAACTTCTACTCGACGACGTACATTTATTGGTGTCATACTTTTATTCATTTATGTTTCCATCTTTTACATTCTTCATAACTCCATGATATTATCAAAAGAGAGTGATGATACATGGAGCCTTTTTGATGGATATAATAACCATAACTCTCAACAGCAAAGACCTTTTGTTGATATCCCTGCTCCATCACCTTCTCCATCTTCATCATCATCACAGCAACAGCAACAGCAACAACAGCCGCAGGAAGTATGTCAAAGCAACCCACAAGCAGTGAATCGTAACGCAGATCCCAATCATACGCAAGCCCATATTGACTTTTGGCGTCGTCTAGACAACGAGACGATTTCAGATTATCGAGAAAGCTGGAAATCATTTATGGCGGGGGACGGTGGCTTTCTACCAGACCAGCCCGAATATGAATATCGAAAAGGCGTTGTGATGGTGGCAGGGAATAGGGATACTTTTGAACGTGCACTTACAGCTGTAAAGATGTTACGGCGCCATAAATGTTATTTACCCGTTGAAGTATGGCATCTTTCTGATGAATCACCGTCCAATACAACTACACAATCTTTAAATGAACTAGGCGCTGTATCACGCGATTTATCTGAACCAACCTTACCACGTCCCATGAATTATCGTCTTGATGCAGAAAAACAGTGAGTTATACATATTATTATTTGCTACGTTATTGTCCTCTATTTATATATTTCTGCTTATATTTATTTACCTCATGAACTCGTCTTTTTTATTTATTTTCTGCTAATATAATCAATGATGTTTATGAATGATCACAGGTTTCAAATTAAAGCAGCAGCTATAATAAATTCAAATTTTGAACAAGTCCTCTACTTGGATTCAGATAACACTCCTACGCGTGATCCTTCTTTCCTTTTTGAAACCAGTGCATTTAAAGCAACAGGTGCCATGTTTTGGCCAGATTTCTGGTTAGTGTATATACAAGTACTTATACTATGGGTGTGAATGAACATGTTATGGGACTAATTGATATTTACTTCTATTACTAAAACAGGAAAACCCATACAGAAAATAAAATATTTGAAATTCTTGATATTCCATGTAAAGATGAGTGGGAACAAGAGGTAATCTATAAACTAATAACAAATAAACTAGAAAAATAGAAATTTCTCTTCCAGTTGCTGCTATACATTCTATCTAATTCTTTCCCTCTTCATATTTGAAGAAAAGAATACGTAATAATAGTAACAGCACTAAACCATTTATGTCATTTTATTATTATTTATTTTAGTCTGGTCAAATGGTGATTGATAAAACCAAGTCATGGTTACCGTTGCAATTGACTTGGTATATGCAAGAACATAGTGATTTATATTTCCAATTTCTTAATGGTGATAAAGATACCTTTAAATACGCTTGGAAGGTTGGTATAATAACTAGGGAGATTCTATATTAGGTACTACTGCTATTTTTTCTATGTCTATCAATGGCTCATGTATCATTATCACTGTTATATATATATATATAGGCACTTGGAACTCCTTATTACATGACAGAAACCTTTTTGGGTATGGGTGGACTTGAAGTAGAAACGTTCTGTGGCCATACCATGTTACAATATTCTGATGACGATAGTCTTCATCCACTTTTTGTTCATGCCAACTTGATGAAAATAACAGACAAGAATGGATTTATGGTCCTTCGACGCGTCAAAAATGAAGAAGGTGAAGCGAAAGAAGAATATTATGAACAACCTTGGCAACAAATCAAACGCTATGTGGATAACAGAGGCATCACCAATTTGAGTCCAAGTTTCCGTATTGCACCTGGAGGGAAAGCTTGTATGAACTTTGTGAATAGTCTTTATGGTGAACCAGAGACAGTGATTGAAGATTTTGATCAAATCTTGCCTGATTTTCGCAATGCTTATTTTGAATTAGGTGGTATTGGTGGTGAAACACGTGGTTAAAAAGTCACAATGGCGTTTTCCTTCTTACATTACATTCTTAACACTCCTCCTCCACTGTATACACCCTACTCTACTTTTACTTTTCTCTTTATTTTTTTTTGTATAACAACATCTACAAAATGTATATATATATATATATATTATTGGTATATCAGTAGTAGTAATAATACCTCAATTTACATATTAAAACACTATTTTATCATTGAATATAAATAACTTTAGTGTAGAAATGAATGGTACCAAGGAGAGATAAATTTCATTGTACAACTTGAAAAAATCCACTTGTTAGATTCAAGCTGCGTAACAATCTTGTTTTTTTGGGTGTCTTTTTTGTATCACCAATCAATCCTTTTCTTTTTTGCACTCCTCCGAAAAAAAAAGAATACACCTTGCCCTGTCATTCCATTAGCGAAAGACAATATATATCTTTTTATATATACACATATATATCATGTCACAAACATCAGACATTAGTGATATGGACATTTCTGATAGTGATGAAGAACTTGGATTGTCCTCTTCAAGAGCACAAAGAAACTCTTATTATCAATCTGAAATAGTCCAATCTCAACGACCTTCAATGTATACCGATCCAATTTTATCTACATCCGATCCGACAACCTCATGGACACAAAACGATGCTTCTTTACAACAGCAGCAACAATACCAACAACCTCTATTACAGCAACAACAACAACAGTATCAATCCCAACAAGATCTGATTTATCAACAACAACAGCAGCAACCCCAACAACAATCCATGATGCTTCAAAATGAATGGTACTATCCACCACAGCCACAACCACAACAACCAGCCGATGTTGAAATGACACCTCAGTTACTCATAGATGGACCATTAGCAGTAGATCATGGGTTTCCATACTTGGTTGATCTTACAGGCGATTCCGATTCAAGTAGTACCACCAGCAGCAACAATGACAACAATAAGGATTCAGACGATACAAGTAGTACTAGTAGTAGTGAAAGTATTGAAGAACTCTATGGTCCATTCCCCATTGTAACCAATGGTACATTATCTCCACGCGATTCTCCGGTTGTAAGCGTTTCGTCTGCAGCAAGTACTCCTGCTACGAGTAATGGTATGACTTTTGTTCAGTCTCCTCGACCTTCCAGTCATTTGGTAGTGTCAAAACAATTGGAAATTGAAAAACTTAAATTATTGATTGCTCAACGTGAACAAGCAAAGGCCAAGAAGCAGGAATTGGAACGTCAAATCGTACAACAGAATGAATTATCTGTACAACAACAACAAACAACAAAAGCAACAACACCATCTGTATCAATGTTGTCGCCTTCCTCCCCGTCCTCTTCATCACCCGTTAGCAACGATAACATCAACAACAATCCGAAAAAAAATAATAACGATTCAGAATCTGTAGATGTAAATAATGGAATCAAAGATACGGTCGATTTGAAGCGCTCAATTGATGCAATGGATAGAGAAATTGATGAAAATAAAGCAGAACTTGCGGCAGCTATTGAGGAAAAAAAACAACAGGAACAAAATGTTAATGATGAAAATGATGATATTAACATGGACAAAGAAGAACATGAGGGTGAGGATGAAGATGAAGATGTTGAAATGGATGAAGATGTAGATACCACCGTCATATCTGATATTGAACAACAAATGGAGGCTTTGCGTCAAGCCATTGCAAAACACGACTCAAAATTAAAGGATTTAGAAAAATCCAAGGGAGACTATAATCTTAAGGCTATGGGATTACAAATACGTATATCAGCAACAAAAAACAAAAAGTTTAAAGAATCCATTGCAGCACAATCAGCAGCTTCTTCGACCTCAACACCAAGGAGTAAATATGACCATACCAGTGGAAAAGGCAAACGGCCCAAAGAATACGATCAAAGGGATAAGCCAATGGAATTACCTAATAAGCGACATCCTACTAATGGATTTGTATATCAACCACCCCTTCCACCAGTACCACAACCAAAACTCGATCTACATATTTTTCGAAAAGATGAATCATTACCCATTCGACCACTCCCTCCACCACCCTCCTTACCATCATTTCAACCATTAACACGACGTCGTCTTCCAGATGCTAAGCCAATTCATATTCTTAAACCTCGCGCATTTCCTCCACCTCCACCATCACAATATGCATCCCCATCTCCACCGCCGCTTCCACTAATACTATCGCAAACATCACCAGCACCTCCGCCACCATCTTCTCTTTCTAATCCACCACAACCACCACCACCTCCACCGCCAGCAAATCGAACATACATACCATCACTAACCGATGAAAATGAAGTATATCCAATTGCAGATGCAATGAAGTTAGGGACCTATCTATCCGAATTAGAAGGACTTATCAAAATTCGTTTTCTCTCCGACACAAATGCAGTAAGATCAACAAATCCAATCGCTCGGATACCACCGCGACCATCACGATTAATCACTGTGGATGGTTTTACATTAGCACTGGATTCTGTTTTGTTACGGGAAACACCTCAAGTAAATATCAACTCATTTGAAAATAGAAGAAATGAATGTGGGAGGATATATAATAACATGGATTTATTGGTTTGTTTATTTTGGATTATTGTTTTTTTTTAGAATACAGATATTGTATCACCACTCTCAATTGATTTCGCATCTGCACTTCCAACACATAAGGTATGATAAAGAAAGACAAAAAAAAGAATAAAGGTCAAGGAGGGAGAACTGATATTTCCCCTCGCTCCCTTCCCAAACAAATATATAGCAAGAAGCAATGGAGGATAACCTTGCATTCGACAGTTTATTGTACAATATTATTCAACGTAACGACCGAAGCTTCCGTACACTCCCTTCCTCGATTCAAACTGCACTTGCAGGCATTGTTGCCAGTTTACCCTCGGATGTACGCGACATTCAATCGAACAAAAGATATGGCAATCCATCTTTTGAGAAGGCTAGGCAACTAGTCCGAGAAGCAACCCAAGCTCATCCCGAAGTCGAGCTTTTATGGGGTTTGTTCGCTGAATTATCACTTTATTATCATGGACCCTCTAGCCAGGAAATTATGAATGATTTATCTTCCATCGATGGCAATATACCCTTTGCAGCAGCCGATGTGATATGGCAAAAGATACGAGCAGCGATGACGAATACGTCAGATTCACAACAACCAAAATTAATTATTGAAAACCTTTTAAATAATTTAGCAAAAAGTCGAGGGGCTACCCAGAAATCAGGTACATCTTTATTGAATTTTTCTATATATATATATATATGAATATATTTGGTTTCTCTATCCATAGACTAATTCGTTTTTTTTTTTTTTTTTTTTACAATTTAACAGCAGAAGCAAAGTCAATATCAGGCATATCGACAGAAATCATTATGAGAACATTACGATTTTTTGGATTGGATTATGTATTGTATCTTTTAACTGGAAAAAAAGAAACGTTCATCAAGGATGATGGTGTGGAATTGTTTTCATTGGAAACAAACAATCTGGATGATCATGATATTTATGTTGTATGGATGACTGTATTGTATAATCTATTATTTCAACGTATGCCTGATTCGATATGTCGGCATTGGTATGCCAGTATTTTAACAAACGGACGACCTTCAACGGTTAAGCCCTTGTTTACAATTGACTGGGCCATGACAGCAGCTCAAGCACCTTTATCTCAACAAGAACAACTTAGTTCACTCAACATTTTGTTATCCATGCTTCATTATTTCAGCAAAAAGGCACGTGGTAACGGAGCCAAACGACCCTTATTGATGGGTGTATGGCAAACATTATTGAACTTACTTCCTCATTGTGAATGTTACAAAAGGGCAGGTACATTAACTTTGTTGCGCGGTGGATTGGAAGTGGAAGCGCTTCAACCTGAAATATATGATATGGCTGCCTATCTGGAAACACAAATGGGGGATCGTGCAGGAGCCACCAGTCGATTACAAGCACGTGCATTTCAACTTTCATTAAACCATCGGTTCTTGTTAGCGTATCGATCAGCACACAACATGGGTCTTTCAGGAACAAGTTCACTCAAAGACATGAGAGAAGCAGCAAAATTGGTGTGTGCACCCATGGAAATCGCATTTGATATACCCAAGACAGTATCGAATGAAGAAGATAGTGTTTATATTGATTCTGTACGAAGATTTTATCTAAGTGCATTGGGCCTTGATCCTACCCCTCCACGACCTACCAAAAAAGCATACAACACGGGCGTAATACGTCATTCAGCATTTGCTTGGATCAATTTAATGTTTCTTACACAAATCAACCTATGGATCTATTCACAACATATGCATGCTATGTTTATTCAACAGTTGGAAAATACCCGTGATGGTGCAATGGAATCTGTTAAATCGGATGAAGCAAAATTATTGATTTTTAAATATGCAAGTGAAGTTTTACGTTCTACACAATAAATCGTGCTCTTTTTTTTTGCTTTTTTTTTACATATATAATGGTGATGTGAATTATTTTGTAATTTTTATTGAAATGATGCATGTGCTTTTTTTTGTGGGGGTGTTGATGTGGACATGGTGAGAGTAAAAGGGATGTGGATCTATTTATATAATTATTTTTATTGTCGGAAAACAAGGTTGGATGGGAGTGCATTGGCATTATCTTCAAAGAAACGTTGAACAGAACCGGGTTGTGAAGATACTGGTTCTTGGGCTTTGGTGAAATGTGCAAGTAAATCAGCACCAGTTTGAATACTGCTCAATTCGCGATTAGAGACTTCTTTGCCAGTTTGTTGGATGCTTTCCTTGATAATCTATACAGAAAATCATTGAATAAATGAAGTTAATTATTATATATTATGTTCCAGAAATTTTCATAACTATCTCTCTTGCTCTTTATATAAACATATTCCTTTTATTGATTACTCACCTTGAATTTTGTATCAGGAGAATCAAATCGAGCTTCTTGCCAGCTAGATTCAGTAACACCAGAAACGTTGTCAACAACAATAGTTTGGACAGTCTTTTGGATTTCTTCTACAGTTTGATTCTCATTTTTGTTTAACCACCTAAAATAAATAAACAAGCCATTGTTAGAAAAGAGTTTACTTCTACTCTTTTTTATCTACCAATGCTGTCAAAGCCAATAGGTTAAAAGGTCTCAGAGAGTGAGCTTACGATAAACTTTCTTGTTCTTCTTCGTAATGGTTGACATTTAAAGAGATTTCTGGTGTGGAATTTTCAGGAGTTGATTCTTTAGGTGTAGGTGGGACGGTTGATTGTTTGGCCCATGGGTTGAAACGGCTAAAACCACCAGCAGCTCGTACAGGTGAAGTATGGAATGATCGAATTAATGAATGTCGCAACATGGTAGGTGGAGGAAGTTCCTTTTTTTTTTTGTTTTTGTTTGAAAAAGTAAAAACAAAATTCGTTTCCGCAATTTTCTATTGACATGCGGAGTAGTAGAAGGAGTTTCGCTGGTCACCTAACAGCCTTTATGATGGTGGTGTTGCATAAGAAAAAATTTTATACATACCAACAAATACCCAATCCATATAGACTAATTGTGTTATATAAACACTATAACAAGAAATACTTTTATTAGAATAATTTCTTATGCAGGCATTTCTCAAGTGTCTTACATGTTTGAACGACTTGAAAATCTACAGCAAGTAACATTAGCTGGCTTTCTTATCGAAGATAATGTTTTATGAAAATTGGCAAGTGGATTAAAACGACTTGAAACATTACTTTTGATCAACAGTGGGTTGAAATTCTGGGAGATCATTCAAGACAAACTAGGCAAGGAATGGTTGTATTTGTCGAAGCAATGCGTGGTACAGATAGTTGTTTAATTAAAGAATTGTGTCTCCGTGGTTTTAGTACTATTACCAATCAAGTCCTCAATGTACTTGGTCAAACGAATAATTTAACATCACAACGTATTGAAAATAATAGTCATATTACCGATCACGGAATCAACGAATTCATCAATAGTTACAAGAATAACAATATTGAAGTATTTGAATTCCAAGGCGTCTGTTCCGATAATCCTGCTGCATCAAATGTTCCTTTATTTTTTTTAATCTTAGAAGTATTCTCAAAAGCCTCTTTTCCCTTTTCATACTACCACTCTCCTCATGCGCAATTACATTATTTCTACAACAAACTCAAACTTTTTAGTGTTGTTACCTGGATCTAATAACATTATAATATTGGGTAATTCAGCAAAGTTGAATCATTAATAAAAGAGTATATTAGGGTAAGAATTTTATTTTTTATAAGAATAATAAGTATTAATAATTAATAGAATACAACTTGAATATTGATGTTTAGATATAATAATATAATAACAATGATAACATGAAAAAATCTCGAACACATATAATAATATGGTTACTTGGTTTTTTTTTAAAAAAAAATGGCAAATCAATCATTTTTAATTTCACTCTTTTCAATTGAGCGTACTTTTTAAATTCATTTGGATCTTGACTACCCTCACTATCAATTATGAGAGATTTGAGAGATTGACAATCATCAAGCAATTCATAAAAACCTTCATCATCCACATTTTTACAGGATAGTAATCGGACATGTTTCAATGTTGAAATACGAGTAAAACCTGCCATTGTCTTGTTACTAATCACATTCATTTTAACAAAACGTAGTTCTTCAAATGCTGAATGATGTTCTTGATCCGCCATAGCAGCAATAAAATGATCCATGGATTCTTGCGTTGGAGAACAATGGGATATTTCTAAACCACATAAAGAGACCACCTTTTCCAATGCTTGTAAGATGGCACCATCTTTCTCAATAATACATCGACCGTCCAATGCCACATATTGTAATGGTGATGCGGTAGCAAGAGCTGCATGCTTTTCAAATAATTTGATCAAAGCAGAATTATGAATGGAGTCTCGACATCTTCTTGATGTAATTCAATGGCTTTCAAATGGTTCAAAGAGGTTAAAGCATCCAATAAATCATCTTCAAAAGGACAAACATCAGGAAGATGGTTTCGAATGGTAACAGTAACAAGTTGAGGAGAACTGCGAATAAGCGAGGCTACATATTTTTGAGACTTGGTATGACTCAAAGTACAGCTGAAGCTATATAGGCTTGGCATTGCAAAATGTTGTGGAGGATGTCCGCTATCAAATTGATCGTCGGTAAAACAGAAAGAACAATGAAGATGTTCTAATGTTGGAGTGGCTCGTGTTAAAATAGCGGATAATTCTGACTTCCATGTCATTGGATAATTTCCATCATTTACTACCATATCAATATAACGCAATCCTTTTGGTGTATCAGGTATTGCTGCAACTCCTGTTTCTTTTTGTTGATGCTGGTTTCTGTTGCTGTTGTTGTAATGTAGGTAATGGAACTTTAAAATGGTGTTCTTCATGGTAATAATTAAGTGACAAGTCTTGAGAATATCTGAATTCCTCGAGCTGTGGAAGATGTTGCGCAACCACATCCACAATGCATCGATTTTGTACATTGAATAATTCGAGTTTTTTAAGTTTTGGACTTTGCTTGAAGAGTGTTGTCAAGTTGGTAGTATTCACTGTGTTTACATCAAGCGTCAGTTGCACTAAATTATTTGTTATAGTTTCATCATCGGCTTCCTTTAAATAATCCTTCTCAACCATCCAATTGTTGCCGCGATTTCGTATTTCTGAAAAGGACACCCAATCTGTATTAAGGACGTAATAACCATAATGAAACTTTGTAAGTTTTGGACATGTACATAGAATATCTGTGTAGCGAATGCGTTGTTGTCGTTCCTGTTGTTGTCCTGGTAATTTATATTGTGTGACATCGAACTTGAGAGATGTCAAAGTACCGCTGACAGCCTGCAATGCATCCATACAAAGAGTATTACTGATATTCACATTATCTAAATTATATATATCAGCATTACTAGGTATCCATGGGGATTTACAATCGGATTAAAGTCCCCATCTAAACACGTCACCCAATAGAAAAATAAAAAATGAGCTTTTTTTTTCTCTTACACATTGTCAATTCCAGGACCTTGATATTTTTGAACAAACCTTGTTCCAATTTTTTCAAAGTCGCTCCAACTGCATCATTGACCACAAATTTGGGCTACGTCTATTTGCACACCCCCTCTCACACACCCCTTTGAAGGTCCGAAGATAAAAATGCTTTTGCAGAAAACAATATATAAAACTGAAAGGTAAAAAATAAAAGAGTATAAAAAGAGAAGAGACAATAGGAAAAAGAAAATAATATGTGAAAAAGGAAAGGGAACTATTTGGTTAAATCGACAGGTTCGGAATCAGATGAATAAATGGAATGAACATCAGCATCGTCAGGAAGAGAAATTTCAGTGAATATACGAATAGATTGATCAAATACATCTTTGAAAAGTAGATACCATGGATCAGCAGTTAATACTTCTTTCTTTCTTCCACGACTTTCATAATAAAGTGCTGGCCATTGGATATGTGTATCGTGTTTGATTTTTACAAGGATGAAATGATTAACAATAAGCAGCAGAGCGATTGGGTGTGTACTTTCTGCATGGGCCGGATCGATTTGAAGAGGAAAAAAAGTATTAGATTCGTAACCGTAAAGTGCTAATGGAGTTTTGAATGTGTCAGAAGCAATTTGTGCACATTCAGGGGCACAAAACCATTCGTTACTATTTGGATCCAGGACCTGTTTAATACGACGGTGATCGTAGCGTTTGTAAATACCATCGATATTTTTCAAATAGTGGATGAGCATTGCATCTTTTACTTCAATATATCTTCCCTCATCACCAAATAATGCAACTGCTAATGCTCGGAATCCACAGTTTCCATCTGGAGCTGGGTTATACACCATTTCAACTTCGGAGCGAGGTATCAAGCTATGTTTTACCATATTTAAATTAGGTACAAAGCGGATTTTACGGGATGGTGGTGTGGATGGATTAGAGGCAGATGATGTGCTATATGTCTGGGTGTTATCAGTAGGTTCATGTTTTCCGGTCCTAAAATTTAAATTTAAATTGCCAAGAATAAGGTGAACATGTTCATGCTTCATAACAATATTTTATATCTACATGGACAACATATTACCATATTTCTGCTGCCTCACGGCCAAATTCAGTTTTGGCTTTCTTTTGACTTGCATTTTCTTGATATTCTAATGCAATTAAATCGCGCTTGTTATTTTTTTGATGATATTTTCCTCGGCCATTCTTTGGGGAGGTTTTTGGTTGTTGTAAGTCTTTAACATTTATGAAAAGATCATCACTGATTGCTTGCAAGCGCTGCAGTAAGGTTTTATGTTGATGTGGGTACTTATAAACCAAATTATTAATACGAGTAAGCTCAACATTAATCTGATCTTCGACAGTGGGGGCAATGTAACGTTCTGTTACTGCAAGGATGTTGCTTTCGTTGTCTGAAGTTTTGTCTTCAATATAACCGAACAAAATGTAAGCATCGAGTATAGGAGTTACTTTTATTTAATTACCTTGTGGGGCGGTTTTTTCTGGATAAAGGTGCCAACGTCTAGGAATTAAACTCAAAGGAATTTCCCCAGCAGAGGGTAACATATGACAGCAAGGGATATTGTAATGAGCTTTGATGTTACATCTGCAATTATCTGTTTTCAAAATATTGCGATGCTTTAATTCTTCACAAATTGCATAAAATGCAAATTTTGATATTTTACGCTGTAATTGAGCAAGGCGTAGCTTATAATCCGGTGGAAGATGAGGGTCAACATCAAAAGATTCTTTGTCCAGTTGCCTTTTCCAAGATAAGTTCTGTTTTGAATTACAAGAAAAAATATTGGTACATATACATATCTCATACTATATCCGATTATTTACACATACTCTCAACCTGTAATGTTCATCGATTTGTTCAAAGGCGGAATATAAGTTGCCGCTTGATGACTGGATCGACTTTTTTAATGTAGCGTGTGTACCTTCAACCCGGTTTGTACTGTTGTTGCCAAAATGAACTACATATGCAATATCGCAGCCAACCCACTTTCACGAAATTCTAGTTTTCTATTTGTTTTATTTATATATGCAGAAAAAATATTAATTGATTGTATATTAAATATTAGATCGTAAATTAACATAAATGTGGTTTACTCACTCTTCTAGATACTTTTTAACCTCATCCGGTTTTTTCGATTTCTGAGCGATTTCATTGTACATGGCTAATGCTTTAGTCTCAAGCTCCTCATCTGGAACCACACACATTTTGGAATACTCGTCATCATATTTATCAGCCATCAAAAAATTGACTGCCTTTTCAAGTTGTTCATAATCGTCCTTGACATCGAAAAGTTTTTGCAATTTTGTTCGAAAGTTACGTCGAATGTGAACTTTACACAATAACTTTTTTGAGTCAGGAAAAAAATTATCCAGTGCTCTTATCAACGGCTCTGCACTATCAGTAACAAAGACCTTGGGAAAGACAGATTGGTGAGATGGCCAAACTATATCTCGAATTTTTCCAACTGCCCAGGCATAAGTTTCATTTGTTTCCCGAGACACCCATCCTCCTGCAATGCAAAATGTTTTCAAACTTGGATATCCAATGTTTCCGGTGCCTACAACATTGATGAAAGGCATGCGATACTTGTTTGTCTTGTATGTTGCATCCAAAACCACCACCTCTGGAAACTTGCATGCCAAATCAATGGCTGATTGATGAGCCCAAACAAGGGAAACCAAGAATTGCTTTTCCCCCTCCTTTTTAGAATCAAACTCAACCTCGTATCCACTCTCTTTAAGCTTGGTAATTAATTGGAACATTGTATGATCAGGATCATTGTTAAATATCGTTTGTCGCATATTGGTAATATCCTTCGGGTCAACAATTTTATTCTTGCTAGCAAGGAATGACATAATGGAGCTGTTTGATGCATGACTCTTAATCATGTTGATAACAAGTGCTTCATCATCAACGTTGAGGCGGCGTAACATCGGATACGACGATAGCTCTTGAGCTAATTCATGATTATGCTCACCATTGTAAAAAGATACAACATGCCATTGCTGACTATGCTTATTCAATGGTCTAAGTGTCATACGGAACAGACATCCAAAACGTTGAGAATAACCTCTACGTTGTTTGTTTTTATTGGTGTCCAACGTAGAATCGGCAATTTCACCATTATCCTTAGCAACAAACATTTTTGGTGTATCATTGCTTTGATCGTCATCATGAACGTTGCTGCTGGCTGGTTGACCATAGTTCTTACAAGCAATAATCATCTTTCTTTTGTCGTCCTTTTTTCCACACGAAATATTGCTTTTGAAAGTGTACAACGCGATTCCATTCTTTTCACCCCATGCAAAACATGCTTTTCTGGCAGCATTGTGATCATCCCAAGATTGTTGAAGTTCATCCGGGATTGATGACATTGAAGTGGATTCAGACATTGTGATCAGTAATGAAATTGTAAAAAGTTGCTTTTAAGTATTAATAAAAAAAGACTAATTTGTAATTGATATTCATTTTTCCATTTCCTTTATGTATTATTTGTGCTACCGTTTCTATAATACACAGTCGCTACTTTCATTATTTCATATATATTTCTTTATATTATAAGCTTGAGTACAGCTATTACGATTAAATAGCAAATATGATATTATTATTGTCATTCATTTGAAAAAACTGGGTTAATTGTTATATTATTCGAGTTGCATAATATGAATTTATTATATCTAAATATTAGACCTTACTCGGACCTTCAAAGGGGGTGTGTAATTTTTTTTTTGAGAGGGGGTGTGTGAGAGGGGGTGTGCAAATAGACGTAGCCCAAATTTCTCGATATGTTCAGCAATATGGGGCAAAAGAATATGGAATTTGTTAAAGTTGAGAATGACATTCCACTTGATGGTAATGTCAAATTCATCTTCCATTTCACACAAGATGTGAGTTTTCTTGGTTGCTTGAAATTCTTCCAACAATTCTTCCACCACGTCAAGATAACCCGATGCTGCAACTTCTTCCATGTCAACCAATGATTCAGGTTCGAATTGGATAGTTTCCGTGATTCGCCAAGCACTGGGCGAATTGTATATCCAAGAACGCCATGCCTTATTGACGGTCGCCATGGTCATGCGATCTAATGTGGGGACATGAGTGAAAATGACACCTAATACTTCCAATGGAAGAATAGTTAATGGATCGATACCCATTGTATGATTCAGCGCCATTTTTTTTGGATAGAAAACAAATAAACTTTTTTTAGGCGTTTTGAAAAGCAACAATAAACGTTTATTGTTTGTATCGATTACAAGGGAGAGAGACTCTCTCTCTATGTGTGTGTGTGTGTTGACAGTGAAACTTTTTTTTTCTGTACGGTAATATATAAGCTTCTTGATGTATATGATATAAATTAAATTACCAGTACGAAGAACAAGGTAACACAATAGTTTAGTAATCTCATGCAAAACATAAATTATTTGAATCTCATGGATCGTAACACAACTTCTTATCCAAAAGTGGCTTTTTTTTGTTGAAAAGCTAATATATATATTTCATCGGCGAAGGCGCAAAAAGAATGCATTTTTACTATATACACTATCTGAAGGAAGATATTTGTCATAAAAATCCACAATGAATTCTTCAGGTTTAAAACCAAACTTTTGGTATAATATCATGGCGTTGTTGTTGGCTGATACATGAAGTGTGATATCTTTACTGATAGCAGTCTAATATAAATAGAAAAAAGTATGGGTTAAATATTGTTATCATTTCATTTTTGCCTCATTCTTTAATCCATATATAATTTTATTTTCTTACCTGGAATAAATGATAGAGCATGAACCTATTATTTTGATTTATGTATTTTGGTCAGTCATCATCCAAATATTATTTGTATGTCAATAGAAATGAAAAATCAACTTACTGTCCAATACCCGCACTACTCCACCCAGGTAATACTGCAAAATACGTGATATAAGCTTCTGGAGTCATGAACGCGCATCCAATCACAGCCTGTTTATACAAGGCCACAATACTGAATTCCGGAAACAAGAGTGATTCAGAAACATCCACACCTTCCCAAAAACTTCGCCTTAGCATCGCATTCACTTGATTCAAATGTTGAGGTTGAAAATAAACATAATCAATACTTGCCGTATAATCATATTCAGATAATGACAGTGATGGCGATTTTTTGGAACGAGGTTTTCCAGCACACGCTTGAATTTCATGTAATATTCGCATCATTGGTGGTCTACATTGAAAATCTCTGCGAATAAAAGGTCTTAATTTACGTCCGTTCCAAGAAGATAGCCAAGGTTCGTTTCTTGTTACTGCATTTTCTTGACGAATCGCGCCATAGATACGACGTGCAAATGAACATGCGTAGGGAGTATGTGTGATTTTTTCAAATTCTTTGGATAATGTTTCTTCATTTTCCTTTTTTTCTGTGGTTGATGTAGTAGTGTTGGTAGTAAATGTTTTCAATGGAGGTGTCGTTGCTTCTTCCTGTGTTGACATGGGGACAAGTTCAGATCGTGACCGTAGCTGTCGTGTCACATAAGCATCCAAATCAAATACTTTGAGTCCTAAATTACGTTTCAACTAATAAAAATATTCATGCATTAGATTTTGATATATTTTCTCATATTCTGTCTCCTAGTAAAACTGTATAATTGTTGCTTTTTTTTTTCAATCAAAAGAAAATTTATCTTACCCTTCGAACAGCTAATTTTCTTTGATATCGCATGGCAGCATGTGGCAAACGTTTGGAGGAATTGTCAAGTTTTTGAAGCAATTGCCATTCTTCTTGTTGTGTCAAAACGGTACTTCGAGTAGGTTTGGGTACTGGTGTACTTTTTGGTTTACTCTCCTCCACCTTTTCCTAATTTATATATTGTTAATATTCAAACGCTCTAGAAATAATAATTAGTTGCCATTCATTACCTTATCTTCTGGTACCTTTGTTTCAGTAGCGATGGTCACATTTCTTTCAACGTTTTCTTGAGATTCGGAAACGGTTCTGTTTTCAGGCTCATCCATTGGTGGAGGAAGAGGTGCTGGAAGTTCTTTTGGAGTTTCCTTTGGAATCGACTTTGGCTTTTGTATTATTTCGGGTTTTTCTACGGGTTTGGATACAGGCTCTTGTAAAGGTTTTGGTGTAGATCCAGGTAAAGGTTTTTGTTCAGATTCTCGTATAGGCTTCGTTTCCTCCTTTGGTGAAACTGTCTAAGAGCACTCCAATGTTAGCAATAGCTATTACTTTTGTTCTATTCAATCAAATACATGTTATCAATCCTATTACCGTAGGTAGTTCATCATCACTAAAAATTTCTTCATCCGATGATAATTCTGATAAAGAACTCATATTAAACATATCATCATCCTAATAATAGTAAAAATCCATAATTCATTTATATATCAATAAGATCACGCTCATTCCTTATTTCTGAGCCTTTTATCGACGTATATCATCTGTTTTATAGCGTACCTCTTTAGATGATGGCACTTGTGCACCAGGTGATTTCTCTTTTTGTCGTTCTTTTTTGCTCGATTTCGATTGTTTTTCTTTTTTATGTTCAGATTTGTTCTTTTTTGGTTTACTTGCTTGCTTTGATGCTGTTGTATCTGAATCTGATCGGGATCGTTTTTGTGAAGGTTTGCCTGGTGCCTTTACTTTGGTCGTTCGAGGTTTATCTATTATTTTTTTTAAAAAAAATGTTTCACCAGATAAAAAAAGTTTAGTTTCAAATAGGACAGGAAACGAAAATACAAAGATTCTCTATAATGTACCTTTACTAGGAGGAACTTGTTCATGTAATGACCACCATGCTATTTTTTTTTTTTCATTCATCCAAGTCAAAATTTTTATTATATGTATAACTATGGCTATGGAGTATAAATAATTCTTTTATTATAGACCTAAAAAATACACATACCACTCTGATGAAAAATCTCATATCCGGATTTAAAAACGGTACCATGTGTTGATAAGACACTAGCAATCGTATTATTCCATGTAATAGACCCTAATAGCAACAACAACGTCGAGATGAGATATGTTATATCGAGAGAAAGAAGAATGGATCTTCCATGACAAAAAGAAAAAAAAGGATAATACATACGTTTTTTACCAGGGACAAGATAATCCCAATATTCATCAATAAATGCACAAATATCATCCTTCCAACGAAAATACTTTTGCCCTTTTTTATCCTCTGGTTTATTTTTATCACGTAAATCCATCCGTACCATCAGATTATAAATGACCAAATGAACCACGGCCACCCAACTCATATTATTACGATGATATTCTTCGTCATCTTGTGTACACACACTGCACCGAAATGTAAGAAAATTATCACCAAATAAGAGTGGATTTGGTAAACACTTGATGCACCCTATATATATATATATATATATATAACCACAAAAAAAATGAGGTTAGATCAAAGAACAACCCATAGAGGCAATAAAATAATATATACACAATAACAGTAGAGTTTATAAAGTTTACCAGCATGAAAAAGTTGTTGACACGATTCACAATGGGTCATTGGTTTATCCCTAATACATATTCATTTAAATTGGCTTTTTTTAGTCTCTTTTCGAAGGGCGTTTATTGTTCGATCAATCGATTGAATCATTTTCTTTACTCTGTGAATGCACCACCACAATAGCAGTATATATTTTCCTTGTTTCGTGAATGATCAGGATCGATCCATGTTAAATTGTCAAGCTATATATATAATCATGAGTTACTTTTTTGATTTATTCATGTCATTGACCCCTATAAAAAAGAATATTTTTCTCATGGTTTACATTGTAAGGAAACTTCATATCCTTCCTATTTTGGAGTAAAGCAAAAAATGCATATATAAAACTCCTAGGATTTCGAAATACCCAGAATATTTTTTAAGCTACTACTTTAATTATCCAAATCAAGTAATTCACCCAAACCCTCATTACCATCGAGAATAATGCATTGTAGTATATTATAAGATTCAACAACAACAACCTCCTGATGATTTATACTATGAAGATCAAAACTCACAAGGACCTGTCCATATCGATAAGGGAGATATACTTAATTACAATGGATCAATATATACAATAATAGATGCAAAAATAATTTGTAAAAATATGGATCTATAGAAATTACATTTCTCGTTTTTTTTTTACTCTATTGAATAACCAATTAAAAAACTAACTATATTATTTATAAAACACCAGGGACAACCTTATAAGGGTTCATGATGCCATTGGGATCAATAGAGTTTTTAATGCTCTGCATTAAACGGATTTGAACATCTGTTTTACAACGGGTCATATAGTTCACCTTGGCAACACCAATACCATGTTCAGCGGTAATAGATCCATTATGTTTTACTATAAAAAAATTAAATGGAAGTCAAAAAAAATTCATCTTGATAAAATAGGACAACTACCCTCTCTCTTTTTTTTAAGAAAAAAAGAACACATTAACACTTACTGGCCCAATCGTAAACAAATCCATCCATATCCTTTTGAACCTTGTAATCATGATCAGGAATATTAGCCATGATATGCAAATTCTACATATGACCAGACGTGATTAATTTTTCCTTTCATTCTTTAAATGGACTAGTTTACATATACATATCCACGTCAACTATGTTTAAAGCTTACACCATCACCAATGTGACCGAAACCAATCACATTCTTATAGACATTGTCATCACCAAGGAGACCACGTTCTCTATAATGATCCTTGACATCTCCCACCATCTTGTATAATAATTGAACATCCATAGCAACATCATAAGTCATGGCAGTGCCAGACTTGACAATAGCTTCAGGTATACGTTCACGCCATTGCCATAATGCCGTTGTCTACGCAAATTATGTATATATATTATTGTCAATCCCATACTATTCTTTTTTCTCCCTCTCGTGAACGATAAAAAAACTAAAACTTCACCTGTTTTTCATCTTGTGCCATCACACCATCGTGAGCAACTTCGGTTTCCATAAGTCTTGTGAGATATGCATCAATTTTCTGCGAGGATCACATGTTTATTTTAGTTCAGTTTTGCTTTTTTTTTTTCATGCAACCAACTGCAAAGAAAAAGATGGTGCATTGTTCATACCTCTTGATCATGTTCTTGACGGCTCCCTTGGGTTTCCAATAATGCATAAAATTTGGATTTAGCTTCAATAGGATATTCCTTGTCTTGTAACATGACTCTCTTTACAAGTTCCATGGATTCCCGATCCCAAAATTCAAAACCTATTATAAATTCCATCATTAAGAGAATGTCAATATACAAGTTGATCTTCCCTCCCCTTTGTTCTCTCAACGAGCAAGAATGGTCTTGCTACATTACCAGATAAAATTTCAGATAAATCTTCCTTTGCCATCACAAAAGCTTCTTGGACCTTTTCAAAGGAATCCAATGCCAACATGGCAATATTGACGGACTATATTGTTGATTAAATTCGGGGATTGCACGCGTTTTTTTTTTTTGTTAGAAAATGTTGAAAGAGCGTAAACTTGTAAAATAAAGTTTTCCTCTCTCACACACACACACATTCCTCTCAGAAATACATATATAATTATGTACCTTGGGTTTTCTAGGTGTCATAATAGAAATACCAGTGACCAAGCCCAATGTTCCTTCTGCACCAATAAACAATTGCTTCAAATCATAACCTGTATTGTCTTTACGCAAAGTAGACAAGTTATCCATGATGGTACCATCAGGTAGTACCTAATAAATAAAAAGTTTAACCTTCTTGGTAATAAAAAAAAAGCTGATCCGTCTCTTTCCTTCTCGTATCTCCGCATAATTATTATCCCTCGCTCTCCCCACATATATTTTGAATTATTATATAAAACTCGTGAGAAATATTTTTTCCCCACACTTCATGTGGGTTTACACACACATTACATAATAATAAAGAAACACTTACCACTTCTAAGCCAAGAACACTTCCATGAAGACTACCAAATTTCATTAATCGAAGACCACCTGCATTGGTACTAACATTACCACCCAACTGACAAGAACCTTTAGCACCCAAATCCAAAGGAACAGTATATCCCAAAGGAGCAAGGTAATTATCCAAACTTTCCAAGACAACACCTGCATCCACCACAGCAATACCCGAAATATCATTGAACGAACGAATTTTGTTCATTTTGGATGTGTTGACAATAATTTCATCAAAAACAGGGTTTTGCCCACCACTGACACCTGTATTGCCTCCTTGAGGGACAACAGCTAGTTTTTGTTCGTTACAATATTTGAGAATTTTCGATACTTGACTTGTTTCTGTGGGGAATAAACAGAGCCTAAAATAAAGAGAAAGATGCATTCATTCATATATACATACGCGTTCTTTTCAATAACTCAAGTTGTTATATATTTATATATTACTTTGAAGCACCACGGTGCAAGTTGAAAAAGTCAGTATTGTAAGGTGTCATTGTTGATTGTTCGGGATTCAATTCTTCATCGTGAACGACATTGTTGCTAGTCAAGACAGTTCGAAAGTAGTCAATGTCGCTTTGTTCCAACTTTTAAAATAAATGAACTTTTGCTTTAGTAACTTTTTTCTTTTTTTAAAAAAAAATTGAATACGTCTATGGACCCAGTTATTACCTGTTTAAACTTATCACTACGTTTAATATTTGTGATTTTTTCACTTGTTAAAGGAGTAAGCGACTTTTGAGCTTGAATAGAACGAGAAGTATGTAAAAGTCTTCGACCGTAACGAAACATGGTTTTTTATAAAGTAGAAAAAAAAAGAGGTGTGTGTGAACAAAAGGAACTGATCGAAGTTTTAATGCGACACTTTTGCATCACCTTGAAAATAGGTCTGTGATTCGCTCGTCGGTGAACGAAACATCTCGTTGATTACTTAACCTATTTTCGAATCATCAAAATCATTCATTCAGGAACTGACTTGTTCTTAAGCTATATAACTTGATAAGGGATGTTTATTTGAATACTAAAGAAACATTGGGCAATTCTATTTATCCTTTTAGAATGATGATGACTTGTATATGAAAATACTATATTCTTCCATTTATGACTTGATAGATATATCGAAATACATATACAAACATAGAAAGTATCTTAGGTCCGAGTCTCGAAGAAAACAAAAAAAAAAAAAAACCAATCCTATAATTCTAATTGATAAAACATAAAAACTCATGAAAGCAACATATCATCCTCTTTTCCCCTTATTCTGCTATTATGTTCTTAGTGTTTTGTCAAACCCAATAATATATATTGACAGTGATACAATTAGTAATTGTAGATACAAAGGATGAATGCGAAAAAAATAATAATCAATAAACTATGTTGTTTGGGCTAAGAGAGAAAACTAGATATATGAGCATAACTATTAACCACAAGGTTGAATCATGATATGTAAAAAAAATATTAATTAATAATAATAATAGGAATAAATAGCTAGACTGAATATTTTTTTTTACCAGAAGCAGTGACATCTTCGAATTTTCATTATTCCTTTCTTTCGTATTTTACTACTATAGCTTCGTTACGATGATTTCATGTTCATTTTGATCACCTTATTTTGGTTACTTTGTATTAAATAATGTTGTATCGCTTAAGTCGTGTATTAATTACATATATTGCTTAAATCCTAAATAGCACCGGCTTTCAAGTCTTTGTTACACGTTGACTCTCTCGCATTAATTATTGATTTCGTTGGGAAAACACGAAAAAAGTGCATCTTTTTTTGTGGCTGGCAAAAATTCGCACCGATCAAGTGAGAAATAGAAAAAGTACATCTTTTTATTTCTGCCCTTGTTCCTTTAAGTAAAAAAAAAATTCGAGAATTACCCTTCATATAATTAATACTAATTTCTAAACTACAGTAAGTCTTTATATCTTTATACATTCTTTATATTTATAATACATACGTTATATGGCTCTATAGCTGATAATTAGTATATAATCATTGATGATAAACGGGTGATCTAGTGTATATTTCTATTGTGGGCAATTTAGTTTTAACATACCCAGAGAGCAGTACCATACTGACTTATTGGTGTATATATTTATTATTGTTGTTAAATTTTTCTTGCATATACATATGTTACTATTTGATATATTGAATGTAACAATTTGATAGGATATACAAATGCACAAAAAAAAGGTGCACCTTTTGAATGTGTATCTTTTTTCATGACACTCCTCAATAATAAAGTACACTGCAGCAAGCAATTGGAAAGTGACCAAAAAAGAAAAACATTGAAACAAACTTTAATTCCTTTTTAGTGTAACCATGGACAAGATCAAGTTATGGCGTGTGTTTTTGTTTGCAAAAATAGGTTTCGTTCATTAAAAATAGTAAGTTGTTGCTAGATGACTTACAATCGTTAAACTATAAATTCATACAAAATGGAAGAGGAGGTGAGAAAGTTTAATGGTAAAATAAAATCCTTAAACGCGCGCATATTGTCAGGTGAGATGGAACATATCATTTTTTCGCACCGTAATTTTGGATCTATTCTTTTCATTATTATTTTACCTTAAAATTCCTTTTTGTCTCTTATGATTCTTACTTATTAGTCATAATAACAATACTATATATCAGACTTAGTATATCACAAAAAAAACCACGATGATGCTGTACTACAAAGGTATAATATTGAACAAGTCCGGTTACTGATAACTTTCCTTTTTATAATAAAAACCTTAAATTCAGGACGACTGATTATCTCTCTTTTACAATTTAAGATCTTGTAGCTATAGACTACATAAATATCATATGCACCTATTATTATTTATATATATATATATAAAAAGCAACTGGTTTACATTTACATTTTGAATGTATTATCAAAAAGAAAAAAAATATGCTCATACGAATGATGTTATTGGGAACCAATTGATTTTCTTTTGTATTTATTGTACCAGTTAAAAAAAACAGGTACACTCCGCCCTTTTTGGAACCCATAAGTCAGATTAACATGACACATTCTTCTTTTCGAATAATGATAATAATGAAAGATGGTTAGTATAAACAAATGGAACATAAATACAGGTCACCACCCTTATTTTTTTTGAGTGATATACACTGCGACGAATTGAAATAAAACCATGAGGTTTTACAATAATTCACTGTAAAGCCTCGCACAGCTAAAAAGAAAGCCGATCATTAAAAAAAAATATAAAAGACACACAACCCTTTTTTTGATCTCCGTTCTTATTTTCGCCTAAGATAAGTTTTTTTTTTTCTTCTTTTTTTCTGTTTCTTTTTTTTTTTTTTTTCATCGTTTTTTATATACGTTCACCTTACTTTTTTTTCATATAAAAATTACATGCTTTCAACAAGCCCAACCCATACAGACACTATTCCAAAAGGTTCATGGTGGTCACGTGCAAGAAGATCCCATGTGGGTGTCGCTGCTGTAGTAGCCTTGACCTTATTTACGTATGAAAGAATAGATAGATAAAATAAACTTTGAGAGATAGGATGAATAACTTTTTTATATGTGTATTAAAATAACAGTGATATGCTTACATATGGTGCCATTTTACCAGTATTACCCACTTTGATTATTAAGAAATTGAAAGGAGATTCTGCAATGGTTGGATTTTTATTTGGTTGTTATGGTAAATTGGATCTTTCATTGTTATTATTATTAGAAACACAAAGGATGGAGAGAGAGAGGGGGGTGTTTTCAGTGTGTGATGTTTACATACAGATGATATTGCGTATTGTTTGTATATTAACATGTTTTTTCTCCCTGCTTCGTTTCAGCATTTGGCCTCCTTATCGCTACACCTGTTTTTGCTATTTTATCTGACAAGTATCAAAATCGACGTGTCCCGATGATGGCAGGTAAATATCATTAAAAATTTCAAAAATTAATTTAATAATCATCATAACAAATAACAACAAACAATTCATTATATAACAAATATTAATCATCATTCATTTGGCAATGATAACAGGCTGTCTTGGATTAGTCGCATCAACATTATCTTTTGCTGCTGCTGAAACTTACTCTTTATTAGTCGTTGCTCGTGTTGCACAAGGTGTTGCTGGTGGTGCTTCATGGTAAAAATTTTTTAATGCAATGTCTGAGCCCTCGTGTTAAATGGAGAGCATAAACATAAACAATCAATCAGTGGTGATTAATAAGAGTTTATATATAGGACCATTGGATTAGGATTATTAGCTGATGTATTTCCAACCAAACGTCTTGGAGTAGTGATGGGTACTGTGCTTACAGCACATACAGTGTAAGTTTTTACAAGGGCATAATAAAAGGGAGGTTTGTGAATGACGAATAGTTTATACCATCAGGCGTGGGATAAAATCCCCCCCCCATATCATGTGTAAAAAATTCAATTTAAACGTTAAGAGAAAATTGGATTGATTTTTATACAATAGTGGATTTGCAATTGGTCCTGCTGCAGGTGGTTTTCTATTTGAATATGGTGGTTATTCAGCACCCTTTTTATGTTGCACTGCATTTGCCATTTTAAATTTCTTTGCTGTTTTATGGGTTGCTGAACCTCCTCATAATAAACAATATACGACAAACACAAAAGCAAAATATACCCAAGATGGCCATGGTGATGAAGAAGCATCCACAGCAGCATCCAGTATTCGTAGTAACATCATGGAAGATGAAATTGAGGATGAAGGAGCTATTATTCCTTCTTCATCACCTCATCCAACAGAAGATACACCATTGATCAAGAATAAAACTCGTGAACAAAAACAACCTATTACTATCTTGAGTTTATGCAAGAATTGGAGAATCATGTCTTGTGTCTTATGTACTGTAGTCAGTTCATCTGTGTTTTCCGGTATTGAACCTGCGTTCCCTATTCATTTGGAAAAGGCATATGATGCTTCGGCTTCTACTGTTGGATGTAAGTTTATCTATTTGTACATGTATATCTATACCTGGGAAGATAAATAAAAAAAAAGCTAATCCATGATTTTTTTTACAGTTATTTTCGTCTTTATGGTGATTCCAGGTACATGAGTCAATAAATTCATCTGTTTATTATTCATCATTACTGAATAATGTGATTCTTCATTCATTAAAAACATTTTTTTTTCATCTAGCTTTCCTTGCTCCATTGGTGGGCCATTTATCGGATAGAGCAAGTATTTGAATTTTTTTTAAAGTTGATTATGGCATACTAAAAATGAATAACAATAATTATAGATTGGACGTTATATCATTTCAGCTACTGGTATGTTAATGATGGCAGTAGCAGCACCTTTAGTTGCCATTCATTATTCCAGTGTTTATTGGATTATTCCTTCATTGATGGTATTTGGATTATCCAGTACAGTCACATTAACACCAATATTACCAGAAATGGGTGAAGTGGTATATGATTTGGTAAGTTTTGTGTTTCTTATATATGTGTGTAACATATCATTGCATGATGAATAACCCTAAAAAACCTTATTATTTATCGTCTTTTAGGGTGGTAATGCATATGCACAAGTGTATGCATTATATAATATGGCCTATTCCGCAGGCATGTTCTTTGGTCCTAATGTGGCAGGTCTTATTATGGATTATTCTGGATTTGGAACTTTAATGATTACATTTGCCGTGGCACTTTTAATTTGTAGTCCAGTGATGATGGATTGGAAACTTGTATGGCGTTATATGATCCGCTTAATCACTCGTGGTTAATTAAGATCTAATTGATATAATAATAATAATACATTACACACCCTCCCCTTTCATTGTATAAATTGTATAAATAATATACATTCATTTGCCCTTCTCCTCCTTCCTTTTCAAACAAACACTATTATTATATCAGCACAAATGGGCAATCATCAAAGGAAGTTGAAAAAAAAAAGATTACAAACGTATGTATTTCTTCATTGTTGACAGAATCTGAAGGGGGGAGAGAAAAAAGTTGTTGGAGTTATCAAAGGAGAAAAAGAAAGAAGCAAAAGAATAAAAAAACGAAAAAAAAAGTTATAAAAAACGGGAGAAAATAAGAAAGAAATTGATAAAAGATGTTTGTTATGTTGTTATAATAATAGTGTTGTTATTTGTCGTTTGCTGCGAAAGAGAAAGAGGGTGATTGAAAATAAAGAGACGTTATGTTGGATATTTGAAATGTGTGTGTGTGTGTGTGTGTGTGTGTGTGTGTGTGTGAATTTGGGATTTGCATTATTTTTTATTATTATTATTTAATCTACAGGATGGCACACTTGGAAGATTTTCCCTTGGGACGACCACTCTTGGTAGTCATTAAAGCAGCACGAGTGGCATTTTCGAAAACTTCACGAACACCATCACCATCCTTTGCAGAACATTCCAAGTATTTATAAGCACCAATCTTTTGAGCCACGGCCATACCTTCTTCATAAGTGACAGGTCGTTGAGAAGTCTTTCTCAATTCTTCAATGGTATGAGGATCATTTCGCAAATCCTTCTTACAAGCAACAAGAAGGATGGGAAGTCCTTGGCAGAAATGCAAGACTTCAGAGATCCACTATTGATTGATTGAACATATTATTATATTAGTTATTGTTGTCATGGAGATCGTGTTACCATGGTTACGGTTACTATGGAACACAATGATCCAAGTTACCATGGTAATGGTTGCTATGAAAACAACAATAGCATTGCCATGGAAATAGTATTATAACAACCCCTCTCTTCCTCCACTCTAATTGATATAGAAAGAAATGCTTTACCTTTTCTTGAACGTTATCAAGAGAGTCAGGCGAATCAACAGCAAAGCAAATGAGGATCACATGAGAGTCAGGGTAGGACAAAGGACGAAGACGATCGTAATCTTCCTGACCTATTTACCAAAAAAGGAATAGATCAAATAAAAAAAGAATTGAGATAAATAAGTATCAGATTGCACGAGGAGTTGAATTTGATATATATATATATATATACACTCCTTCTCTTTTTTCTCAGCCATCAACATTGTTCTATGTGTCTTCCCCCTTTCAACCAAACAAAAGAAGTGTATTATAATTTACCAGCAGTATCCCATAAAGCCAATTCAACCTTTTTGCCGTCAACTTCTACATCAGCCACGTAGTTTTCAAACACAGTGGGTACATAGAGCTATATAAAAAGAAAAAGTAATAGAGTAAGTAAAAATAAGTTTTTTGTGCTATGAATATTTATAAAAAATGGGTGTACGTGTGTAGCCATAAAAATGTGTGTGTGCGCGTTTGCGCGTGGTGCTATGCAACTTTCTTAAACTCCGATATTCTTTTTTCTTTCCCTTCTGCACAACCCAAAAATCCACACACACACACACACTCCCACCCAACCAAAAAAAAAATAATCATCTTGAAAAAATAAACCCCTCCTCTTCTTTCCTTCCTCTTACTCCTCCTCCCCCCAATAGGAGAAAAATGAGATAAAAAAAGGGACCAGTGTAAAGAGATTTGAATGTAAAAAAGAGCGCGCCCATCATATATGAATAACTTTTTGGAACGCACACAAGAAAGGGATATTTTATCCTTGCTTTTTTCTTCAACAATGAAAAAAAAATAGGATAATAGAAAGAATGAAAGAAAGAAAGCAATAAACAAAACGTAGCATGATCATGTAATAATATTCATCATCATACGAATAATTTTGTTGTTAAGAAACTTACCTCAGGGAAAGTGCCCCTGGAGAATACAATTAAAAGACAAGTCTATTATTTTAGTACCCAAATAATTATTAGTTTCATATATATCATGTAAAACTCTACAACCATCATCCAATAAACCATAGAACAGCAATCTATAATAATTTACCTTGCCACAAGCACCATCACCAACGATAACGAGCTTTCTTCTAAGTTCGGATGCCATTTTTGTTTGTTTGATTTATATAACCTATCATGAAATAAAAAGAATAAGTAAATAGGTCTATACTGAAAAGAGGGGGGAGAGTGTTGTCCATTTCATTTATGAAATGAATCATCATCTCGGTTCTATTTTTTCAGCCCCATTCATTCTTTTTTTCTCGAGTTATCGTTTTTATCATCTAGATAAAAAAAACCACCATGATGGTGGGTTTTTTTTATATAAATGTACATAATGTTTCCCGCCTTTTTTTTTGATGATGAAAAAGAATGGTTGTAAACAATGTTATGATTTTTACCTTGAAAGTAAATTAAAAACGCGGGAATCAGGTAAAAAGTCGAGTTCTAGAAAACTGGTATCTCAAGTAGGAGTCGACAATAAAAAAAAAAAGATCAAAAGATTTAAAAAGAGATGTTTTTTTTTCTCGTGAAAAAAGATGAAGAGTAAAAAAAAAGAGAGAAAAGAGAGGAAATAGGACCAGCAAGCTTTTTTTCCTTTGGGGCAAGCAAGCTTTGCTGGTTTTTTGCTGTTCTTGAACACCCGCGACAGAGAGTCGACGTGGGTGTTAAATTTAGGGTCTCGCTTGAAATTTATATGTAAAAAAAAAGGTACTACCACACTCACACACACATATAAAAAGCATGCGCCATATCAAAAACTTATTGTGAAACACATTTTTTCACTCCAAATAAAAAAGAAATGCTTTTGTTCCCCCCCTTCTTTATTGTTATATACATATCAATAATAACTAGTGCCTATTTTGCGTAGCAACAGTAACATCTCTTAATGATATAAAATAATGAGTGCGTAGTAATAGCGGGAATTCCCCATTATGATCTAGATCATCCTATGACACCAGATTATATACTCAATTTAATTTTTCATTTGACATGAATACAGAAATTCTTTTATTATTATTATTATTTTAAACTTTAACTTTTTTCATATTTATACTATTTTGCACACTGTTGTCTTTTTATATAATCATATAATATTATCACACTTTTATTTCTTCACTAAAAATCATTTGTTATATAAACATATAAATACAAATAAAGTCATGGATCGTCCCTTAATTATTATTATTTTAGGCAGTGTCATTTTTTGGTTTCGGCTGAGTGTTCGTTTTTGGAAGCTTGGCACGGCCTTTTTTTGTCACACGAGTTGTGATTTTTTGGCTTAGCAAAATATCTAATATTTTACTTAAACACCCCAATGGTGTGGCAAAAAAAAAGTTGGAGTAGTAGCAGATCATTCAAGCATATCATAAAACAATCCAACTCATCCCCCCCCCCAAAAAAATATGATCTTATTACCAATGATCACTTCAATTTTAATAATAAGGGATCATAAAAAAATATCATGGTTGATTGAAAAAAGAGGCGCAAGTATTACTAAATGATAAATTGTAATACGTGGATTAGATGATTCAAATGGAGGAATTTTACCACAGATATGATATCATACAATCATTAGGGGTGTGGCGTGTGTAAAATGGATGTGATGGGGGAGTGTTTTTTATTTTAAACATCAAACGTTAATTATCATATTTTTAGATTTCAAACAACAACAACATTCATTGCATATACGAACTAACTATATTATCATCGTTTTTTTTAAAAAAAGGTTAAACTATAAATCATAGCTACTATTAATATCATAAATGACTTCTTTGAACTCGGAATTTTTTTTGTAATCCTTTCATTTGATAAAAAAAATACAAGAAAGGCTTGGCTTGCTTAATATTATCCCATTAATCCCTCCTCCCCCCTTTTTTTCTTGTTGATCATGACATGATAATAGGCAATAACTTGATATAGGTTATTGTATCCGTTATGTATAATTATGTTTGAGAACCCAGTATTATGGCAAAGTTGCTATAAGAGATGATAGTCTAGCCGATCTATCCATTCCAAATGAGTGATTACTATATTCTTTAGATTCATAGTTGTTATTTATTACCGAAAAAAAGCCGGATTGACATGATGCTGATGGATTTCACAGATAGAATTAATTGGGATAATTTCTTTTGGGAATGGAGAGAAAGAGAGCCCATTTGGCTTGATGATATTCGAGATTATAGCACCCTCTCCTTCTGACTGATTTTATATGCATGACTTTATTTAGGTCATACGTAGCTTTGTATCTTTTTGTCGTGGTATATATATGGAACAATATCATTAGTATGCATATTGCTTTATGACTATGTATTATCGCACCGTTAGCTTTTGACGATGTACGCCTTTGTAGTGTTTATTGCGTATAGCGTTATTAAAAAATGGGTCAAGCTGGTACATCTAAGTTTTTATTGTGTATTCATTGCTGATATGTAATAAATATAATAGGTAATAGAAAACCAAGAATAGCGTTATTAGCCCGCGATAGAAGAGTACAGTATGATAATAGACAGTAAGTTCTGTTGCTTATTTTACCTTAAGAATAGATCAAGTTTTTATTGGTAATTCATCATAAATTGATGTAATGGTTTGCAAAATAAATCTGGCGATACTTCTTGTAAGTACGTAAAGATAAGTATATAGAGCAATCAGAAATAGCAATGGTACATTGGTCTATTTTTGATTATGTAGTATGGGGTACGCAACAAGTGAATCGTGGGTGTTTGTTAATAAAATCTTTCTCCTTTATTATACCGTCAAAGATTATGCCTTATTACACCGCCAAAGATTATGGGTACTGGTTCCTAAAAGCGCTTTGTTCTCTTTTAAACTTTCCACTTTCATTACCGTGCTACAATAGCTTGCTTTGCATGTTTGCTTCAATCAAAGTAAAGTGTGCTTTATATAAAAGAACCACCAACATTGCTTTGTAACTAATAATGTTCTCGTCTGGTATTTGTAGCATGAAGTCCAACCGTTCAGTCATCCATTCGTACTATTTGTTTTTTATTATATCAGCTTCCATATATTGAAAGTCACAAGCCGCCAATAAAGATGGTATAAAAAGGATAAAAAGGTTGTTTTCTCTTCTTGTTTTTCAACAATATTGATGGTTTTATATATCTCCACAGTATCACGATCGGAGTAATGCTTCCTGTATGATCGTTACTGTATAATACTACCATGTCAACAAATAAAATATAAAACTATTAATTAATAACTCGTTGTTATGATTAGCTATTATTACATCCATATACTAAGAGTTGTAGTTTATAGTAGATGGAGAAGAAATTATTTTTTGATACTTCAAAATATTTTTATTGTTCCATGTATAGGAAGATTCAATCAATTCGTCGTTTTTAACCTTTACGTATAACATTTTTCTAATTGCGTCTATGATGACTCCATTGTTTGTTTCTATATCATGGAGGATAGAACTTGTATTAATTTTTCATACTTAAATTACCATTCTGTGAGTATCCATTGGCTACTACTGTATATACTACAATGATTCATTATTCTGCTCATGCTTATTACACACAACGGGTGTCGTTTTTTTTCTAAAAAGAGAGCACTATGATGGACGTATCTCCTTTTCATTCAGTTTCAGTACATAAATGCCACTTCTTTTTTTTTCCTTTGCTGTTGCTACTAGATCAAGGTATAATTATATAACAGATGCACCTTTGTGAGAATTTTTGCCAGTATACGTGCCACAGTCCATGTGTCTATCTCATGCCCAATTTGGATAGATTCTTTCAATAAGTATATACATTTACTGTTTAGAAGTATTTTACAAACATTGTCCTTTTATAAACAATACTGTAGATAAAAAATATAATCTTGGCAAAAATAATACACAGTTCGGTGAATCCCCACAGAGCCAGCACTTTGATATATCCAACTGGGCCTTTTTTTTGTTCTTTGTCTTTTTCACAGGTCGATGGAAATTGCAAGCTGCTTTATAGAAAGTGGAAATACCCAAAAAAAAACCACTCGCTCCAAAATAAAATAATCCAGTGTCTATATGTAATTAAATAAAGTAAATGGTGAATCATAATAAAGGTATTGTTCTGCCGTTTTGCATTACAGGATAATAATACCTGCTACGTTCGTAAGGTTCAATAAACAGCAGTGAGTTATTATTTTTTAGTTATATTCAAACTTGAAGCGGTATGATAGGAGTGTCTGACATATGTATAAAAAATCAATAGTCGTCATTTCATTTTATTTGCTTATGGAGAGATAAATACATATAATCTTCAGTATTGAGCCATCCACACATTTGTTGTCTTTTACCACAACATACTTAAACCGATTGATCACAGTTGTATATACATATACGACTTTCCATATTTGAAATGAGGTATTCAACAGCAATAAATGCATCTCGAATATGCCTGTCCACCAAGTGAATGAAAAAACTCTTGGCATCTTATGGATGTGTACATCAGCCATCTTGTCTTTTCCGTAAAAGCACGTTCAGTTCATAACTTTGTTACAAATAAATCAACGCCTTTTACCCTATAGATATACATCAAATGAAGCGAGAATTATGTCGATAATATTATTTTGAAGCCACATTATTGGATTTGCAATCGGCATCCTTGACTAATTTTAAAAATGTATTCTTGGCCAAGCAATGTCGCCGCCTATGCGCCTTTTATTTTTTACATGGGAATATGAAGAAGCATCATGAATTTATATGCTGGAAAACTGTTCAACATCTTCATTGTATGGTCCAGTGGATAATCCAAAATGCATTCCCGAACCTTATTAAAAAATACAATGCTGAATGAAGAAGGATATATAACGTATTTTGTTCATGGGTAGTAATAATTTTTTACACATATAAAACAGTATTATAAAATTCTTTACTATACCAGATTCCTACACCTCCTTCTTGTCGTCATTTTTCCTTCATGCATCCTTTGTTGCATTCCTTTGTTTGATCCATGTTCGAAAATATACCATTTGTTTTTTTCCTCGAAATTGCTTTCAAATAATGATATTATATTGTTACAATCAATCCTCCATTAATAAAGCTGTTCTTTTCGTGGTTTAGTGAGAGATTCATTATCATTGTAAGTCAAAAACTTTTTGGACTTAAGGTATGCATCAATACGTCAAAGTGATTGAACGGAAAATTTTGCTGTTCATGATATGTATAATAATACGGAACCGTAGAAATATAGCATTCAAGTTATAGCAAAAAAATACTGTTTCCTTTACTTCCAGGTATTTTTCAGTGTAATCCTGACAAAAGGAAGTGTATATCATCATACTCGGTATATGGGGGCATGGCATTACTTGAACTTTGGAAAGCAAACAAGGTTTCAAAGTATCCTACGTTTCTTGATATCTTGAAGTAATACGTATAAACACAAATAGTATTTTATGCGTTTAACAACAGATCTCTTTTCAATCAGGGTGGTCGAAACATTTGGCGTTTTCTACCAAAAAATAATAATTTTATTTGCGTGTGGTGTTTTCTTGGTACAGAAGGCGATCTTTCGATACAGAGTTATGACTTTTTTTTATGGTAAGGCGTCTGATTTACCAATAAAATCGTACGCCCTTTTTTTTGTATAAAGTATATAACACGATGGCCCTTCTTCTGTTAATAATGAAAGCAGCAATAATATGAACTATCCTGTTTGTTTGCTTTATTTACAGATATTACTGTCGTCAATGGTGGGCTCTTTGTAAGAAACATGAAATTGATGGAGTCCTTTTGTCCATGAATAAACCATTACATGCGAGTAGCTTATAAACCGTTCTAGAAAGGGACTAGTAATATAGCGTTGAAGTATATAACAAACCCACTTTTATTTTCCATTCGTTTTCATCATTCTATGTTCTTTCCAGTGGAATTCGTCATTTTTTAGGCTTTGATTTGTTTAAAATTATTGCGCCTTTCATCTTATTAAAAAGATGATGCTTTTAACTAGTAAACGTTTGTAGTACTTTTATGTTTCACAGCCATTACTTTTTCCGGCATAGCAAAAAGGGATAAAGAATAGTATAATGGAAGCAATTTGCTTTATTGACACCCATGCTTATCGCAAGAGTAGAATAAAGAGAAACATGCTTTAACAAAGGAAGAGGAGAAAAACAACACATATATACTGTGAATGTTATATGACCTTTATTGAAAAAATATTTCAGCCCAAACTTACAACAGCAATATACTTTTCGTGACAATTTATAAGATAATTTATAAGATATATTATGACAAGACAACATCAATCTTCTCTAATATTAAATTATTTTATTTGTATATAAAAGCGTCATATTTTCAACTTGTTATACACATAATATGTACAATACGTAGCCTTTCAAATTGATAGTAGTACTGGAGATCTATATCATACATAATCAGCTATTATTGAATAGCAGAATACAATTCTGCATATGACATTGAGTAGAAATATTATTAGTGTAACATTAATGCAACAAAGTATTCTATGTAAACCTGGGAAACTTGTCTCAGATGATCATGATTCTCATTTCAATACTCCTTTATATTATTTCTTTTTTAACCAAACTAGTTCTGCATGTGGATAATCAATTCACATAAATGTGTGTTGAAGAAGTGAATTTTTTTTTAGCGAGAAGCATTTCAAGTATTACTCCACGCGGATTGAGTACTTAAACGTACTCCTTCTTACAGTTGGATCGATCTTTCTATTCAACCTTATGGGATCTCAGATAATACACTATTAAAAGCTGAATTTGGCTACTTCAATAAAAATGGGCCATAAGTTAAGAAATAGGCGAAGTTACTAATAGATTGAGCTACCTAAACGAAGTTGAACTATAGAGCTTGGGAATCAGTCCATCCCATACAAGCCAGTACCATTTTTTGTCTCCAAAAACAGTTTGCCAACAAATCATTCCAACAAAAAAAAAGCTTCAGTCTATAAATGTTTAGCATAGGCCAAACTGTTGTTGTAATGCTTTACACTTCTTAGACCTCTAGCTCGTTCATATGTTAGGTAAAACAACCTATAAGAATGTTCTTCTCCCAAAGGATTAAAATGTCTGGAGATTGTTTTTGATAAAGGATAATAGTATATGGACGGAACCTTAAATCAAGGAGCTAAAAAAAACCGTCCGGTTTTTTCTTGGTAAAACCCAAAAGAATTCTCACCAAGATACCTAGGTATAAAATAATATTACCAATTTATGCATAGGAAGCGAGAATTAAGTTGGGTAAATGAATGTGGCGTAGTCGTCTATTTGCTTATTTCCAAGTCAACTTTATTCCTAATCCCGCTCGGTTACTGTTGGTGCGTGTGAGGAGAGAGGAGTAATGTTACCGCAGCAATAAGAAAAAAAAAAAACTGGGTGGCTGCGGAACAAAAAAAAAATATTCATATATAAAGCCAGTCTTTTTGAGTTGCAACTTTTTTTTCCTTACTTTATAACAAACGCTCTATTTTTATTATGGCTGTCCGTAAGTTATATATTCTATCTATTGTCCATGGCATAATTTCCCATTTTATCTACGATTTTTATCGATTCTCATTGTATTTTCTTTGTTTTCTTAGGCGCACAATTTGAAAACAGCAACGAAGTTGGCGTATTCTCTCGCCTTACTAACTCTTACTGTCTTGTGGCATTAGGAGGATCAGAAAATTTTTACAGGTAAATAATAATACTATTAGTCATCGATTAAAAGAAAGGGAAAGGAAAGGAAAAAAGTCAGATATATATATATATATATATATAAAGAATATAATAACTCATTGATTGATAATTTATATCTATATAGTGTATTTGAAGGTGAATTGGGGGATGTTATTCCGGTCATTCATACATCGATTGCCGGCACACGTATTGTCGGACGCTTGACTGCCGGTAACAAGAATGGTTTATTGGTACCTAGCACTACAACCGATCAGGAACTTCAACATTTGCGCAACTCGTTACCTGAAAAGGTCGCCGTTCAACGTGTAGAAGAACGTCTCTCGGCTTTAGGCAATGTTATTGCCTGTAACGATTATGTCGCCCTTTGCCACCCAGATATCGATCGTGAAACAGAAGAAATTATTGCAGATACTTTACAAGTGGAAGTATTCCGTCAAACTGTCGCTGACAATGTCTTGGTGGGTTCTTATTGTGCTTTGAGCAATCAAGGTGGTTTGGTCCATCCTCGTACTTCTATTCAAGATCAAGATGAATTATCTTCTTTGCTTCAAATTCCTTTGGTTGCTGGTACTGTCAACCGTGGTTCAGATGTGATTGGTGCTGGCTGTGTCGTCAATGATTGGTCAGCATTTGCTGGTATGGATACTACTTCGACTGAATTGAGTGTCATTGAAAGTATCTTCAAGTTACAAGATGCTCAACCTACTGCTATTGTCAACGAACTTCGTGATACCTTGGTCGATACTTACTCATAAATGATTCGATTTCCCCCTTGTCGTTCGTTTTTTTTTTCTCTTTTGCTTTTTTTCTCCCTTAACGCTTCATCATTTATAACATTTTAATTACATATATTTATAATATGTCTTTTCTCTCTAACCTTCATCCCATATACACTACATAGCAAACAATCCAAAAAATCACAAGCATTATTTTCTGTTCTATTCTCCCTCTTCTTTTTTTTGCCACACTTCTTTTGTAATATACATTATTATTAGATCATTTCACCATGATTAAGAAAAAAAATAAGCAAAATACATTTTTCTGATTCTATCTTTCTATTGTTGACGGCTACCAAGACGTCTTGCAGCAGAGGATAGACTCAACCCTTTTTGTGTTACAGCATCTAATTGTTGCATAAAACTGATGGTTTTTTTTAACAATGTGAGTGGTTTTATATATGACGTTATGTTCTTTTTTCTACCAAAAATATCTTACCTAGTTGAATTATGGACACATGTTCCTCCTAGTACAACCCGAACACCTGGAGTGCCTGCATTTAATTGTGCAATAAAACGTGCTTCTTCAAATGTTGCACCACCAACAATAAATACAATAATATCTTGTGCTCTAATTATCATTGTTAGTTGTATGACGTTAAAAATTATATCCCATGTCATAATGATAAAAGCAACCCCCCACTTCTCTCTCTACCTTTCACGAATGCCTGGTGATTGTCCACCAACAAACGGATAACTGGATTCTTTCAATCGACCATTAATTAACATATCCAGCGTCTCTCCTAATTGAGGTGTATGTTGTGTGTACACATTTTCAACACCCTTTAATCCTTTCAATACATTGCGACCACGTGATAAAAATGTTTGGTTTGAAAACAAATCATCATGACGTTGTTCAAAACCGGCATACATCAAAATGGATGCTACCAACTATATTGAAAAGTATGAGTCACTCTCGACCTTTCATATATACTCTGACCTTCTCCTCTCGAAAACACTTACTGCACTCTTCTTTTCATTTACACCAGCTCGATCCAACATATCAATCAATTGTTTAATGGCATTGTTAGGTGTTCGTTCATATCGCAGAGCATAAAGTAATACCAATCGTACTTTGGCATCATCTGAAATTTGGTCGTTTTCAAGCATTTTTTGTACATTCTACGTATATATATGAATAGAGTATCATCGTAGAATTAGTTTTCTTCTTACTTGTTCTCTCTCTCCTATATCAATACTTATACATACCTTCAGGTCACTATTATGATTTTCATTACATGCTAAACCTTGTTCCAATTCACTGATTTCAAGTAGATGTTCTTGTGCTACACGTCGACTCAATTCACTGACAAGAGCAACGTGTTTGGATACATTGCCAGATAATTTACGGAATTCAGGGTATTCTTCCACAAATCGTTTCATGTCAGCAATGGATTCAATATTCATATTGGATTTGGTCTTGGATTGATATTCATCCACATATTGTTTGATCGTTGCACCCAAATCACCCAAGTTGAGATACATGGATTTTTTGAAAAATGGATCTTGGTCTGCTGATAAAACGATTTCCTAATTCATTTGAATGGATATAGTTTTTTTTAAAGCAGGATTAGATTTTAGACCCGTCTTTCTCTCTTCTAATATATGAAAATAATCACTCTCTTCCGTAGCCAAAACCAATATAAAAGATGGATTATACATACCTTAAGTTCATTACGAACATCTGGGACATTGGAAAGGTCCACACGACCATGATGAATGCCAATTAAATCATGGACCATCGCTTGATAAGTCCATTGTGACAAGAGTGGCGTGACTGGATCATTACGACGGTCGAGTATAAGTAAAACTGGTGGGGTATCAGGTCTTCTAAAATCAAATAGTTGTCCTTCACGTTGGATATTTTTCTAAACAGATATCCTTTAGAATAAAAAAAACAATTATTCCTTTTACAATCATCGTTTCTCTTATAGATGTGTACCTGAACTTCTTGAGCGAGTTGTGTGGCCATTGGACTTGCACTTTCAAAACGAATGACAGGTTTTTTCTTTAAACTCAATAATACAGAGCAAATCCCTTTGACGGATTGTTTATACGCATCCGTATTCCAACTTGTAATGGATTCTCCAAAAAGATCACGCGCATCCATACCCAAAGAATATAAGTCCGAGTTGATAGCAAGATAATCTCCATAATACTCCTACAAACGTATATTGTCTGTTGTCAGTCCCCCGTAGAGATAGGTCGTCCATGTCATCCTTTCTCGTCCTTTTTGTTTTTACCTGAACTTCTCGTACTACTTCATGCTCATCGATTTCGGCCAATCGTTCGATATCAGATTTATGTAAAGTATTACTGAAATCTAAATTTATTTCGTTTTAATATAACCATCATGTAAACACTTATCTTTTTCCTTTGTCCCTGCTTCTCGTCCTTCTTATTCCAAAAATCGGTATCCTCCTTCTCCTCATCAGTTATTGTTCTTACAAATATAATAGTCACCATAAGCTGGTTCGCGTAACTCGTCAATCAAGTATCGTAATGATTCTGATGTTGGACGTAAAAAGCATATGCATTTAAGATGTCGCATTTTATCACGATTACGATTATCAATACGATCGATAAGATAACATTCTTTGGTAAGTAATAACGATTGCGTTGTGGCTAATGATACAATAGGTGTCTATAAAAAAGAAGGTATGGGTGTTATTATGTAAGGAAGTAGTTGTTGCATAATAGACATGCGGAAAAAAAGGGGCCGGCTGATGACATCCAGAAAGGAATAATAATAATAATTTACCGTGTCTGTATCAAGTAAAAGTGCCTTCATACCAGGCACTTCTTTAATCATTTTGTCCACATAATGTTGGACAGCCTTTACTAAATCCATTATTATTAGAAATTAAGTTGAAATATAAGAAAAAAAGGTGTATTTAAAAGAATTCCATTCAGCTGCTTTCCAATTTCTTTTTTCCACGTGCCAAGAAAGTTCGTTTTTTCTCGTTTCTATGAGACAGTTGAAAACAATCAGCATAGATTAATATATAAAAGATGGCAGGGTTAATTTTTTTATTTGAACTTTGTACAATTTATGAAGGAAAGAAAATAAAAACAGAATAATAATAAGAATGATATTTTGAAAAATGCAAATGAAAGAAAAAAAGTGGTGTGATTGTGGATGTGTATTTGAAAAGAAAGTGAATGGTGGGGTATAGTTCATTTTTTTTTTGTGATGTATCTTTTTTTAGTATCACTATTAACATGTTGATACTGCAGATACAGATGATGTTTCTATATTAGAAAGTTGTTTTGTAGGTGTAGATGGTTCACGGTGATCATCAGATGAATAAGAAAGTGGTTCTTCTAACGCTTGTTCGTGTTCATCATCATCATCTTCACCACTACTACTGCTATTACTTTGACTGTTTTGTTCTTCTGCTGATAATCCATTCCATTGATTTTCACTATTGGGTGATAGTCGTTGTTGTTGATCTCTGGTAGTGATTGTCGCCGTTGGAGTCGTAGTTGGCGTTGTTAACGTAGTAGTAGTGGTGGTAGTGTGGTTGTTGGATGTAAGATCTTCCTGCTTTATTTTAACAGCATAAGGGATACGACTTCGTTTATTATTATTGTTATTACTATTCATATACTCATGTTTAGGTACTGGTTCAGCAGGTGGTGTAGGTGGCATTAATTTCGAATTAGATAACAATTGTGAAGTGTAGGCTGATTTTGAAGTTCTTGGAGATGCGAGTTCACTTTTATAAGGCGTGGTTGCTGAACGAGCAGAGGTATAAGATCGACGTTTAGGAGGTGCTTGAGGTTGCGTTGGTGAAGGGGGACATTTATTTTTAACACCCGTAAGTGATGTGTTCACTGTTGCTGCTGTTGATAGGGATGTATTATTCTGACCTTTCGATGCAGAGGATGAAGAAGAAGAAGATGTGGTGGCACTGGGTGAGATATTGAGTGAAGTGGTACGTAATTTGGATCGGGATGTTTGTCTTGTTAATGCTGAAGAGGATTGTTTTGGATCCGTATTTAAAAACCCAAAAAATGTTTGCATTGCAGCACGATCCGCAATTTCGTCTCGCTAATAATAATGATAATTAAAAAAGGAAAATAAATCGTAAGAAGAAAAATATATGTAGATATGCAATTTGTATACACCCACACCAAATGAGGATCTTGGTATATATTAAACTTACAAGGGTGTCTAAATATCGACAGTGATCATAAATAAAGTATTTGCCTGAAACACGTTCAAATTCTTGAACAGCTTGTACGAGTGAATCATCTAACATGAGAAGTGTAGGGAAACATGTTTTTCTAAACTTTTCTTCTTCCACCAACTGGAATGAGGATTGGAATAACCGTTTTGGATTGGAAGCAGTTTTTTCAAAGTCGATCATTTTCTAATGTTGTAAGATTAAGTATTTTGTTGTGGGTTTTAGAAAAAAAAAAGAAACGCACAAACACCTGAGTCATTCTCGTTCTCTCATACCTGAATAAGTTCTTTGCGTTGTTTCATGAGTCGAGCTACGGCACTCGCTTTTGGTTGTACTCGTTGTAAGAATTTGATATGTTCATCTACTAGCAAGTGAACCTCGTCCATTGTGTCGGCTATCCATGAGAACCATTTTTGTAATAAGTAACATAATAAATGAAAAGATTGTATTCCTTTCATTTCTCTCCTATGTTACCTTTTTCATGCAACTTTGCGATAAATTCTGCACGTTCTTTTTGTGTTAATAGTGCTTTATCCCATAAATCTTCTAGTTTCTCCCTGAACTGCATAAGAGTTTTTTTTAAAAAAAGAAAAGGGTTTATGTCAGAGGTTAAATCCCATCAACAATAAGGAGGGCAGAAAATGGGAGTGTTTGTGTGTATAGTACCTTGTCAATATATTCTTCGGCCATTTTCCTAACGACTTCTTTCAAAGCATCAAATTCATCACGTAACTAAAATTTCATAAAATTAGTGAGATAACTCTATTTATCGATCCTGCATGACTCTTTTTTTTTGGTTTCTACTGACATATATACCTCTTTCAAATAAGTGCTACTCAAGGAACGACGTATGACGCATCGTCTTTCAATAGGAGTTTTGATTTCCTCATAAATCGTATGAATACTCTTTACATATTTATTGTACAATTCTAATCGATGATTATAGATCTTGCTCAACTCGGTTGCTTTTTGTTTTAATAACTCAATCGATTCTGTTGAACGCAAATAATTATCATCGACAGCGTTGTAATAAATCCATTGTTCTGTTGATACTGTTGTTGATTCATGTTCGTCGTCGTTAGGATGTTTATTGGTCGCTAAAGAAAATGTAGGGTCATTGTTATTGTTGCTGTTGTCTGGTAACAAGGACAAGGGTAGCGATGGCAACAGATCCATGCTGAATGTATTGGTATCAACAGGAACGGTTGAAAATAATCGATTCAGAGCATGATCAATAGTATTGGATTCATCTGGGAAAATATCAAGTGTTGTCCAATAATAATGAATCAGACGTACGGATTCTTCGAAATCATAACGACGTGTGGCCTAAAATAGTAACTTTTAAGTTTATATTTTGTTTTGTATATATGTATAATTGTTTATGTCTATGTTTTTTTAACACTTTACTTGTATATGAAGTAAATCTCGTAAGGCGCAACTGATCTGCAATATAGAAAACAAGGAAGATAGAAAATAATAATAATAAATAAATAATTAAATTTTCGTTTAACCACTACATCTCCCCCCCTCCAAAATTAAGAGCCTTTTTTTAGGAGTTTCAGGGAATTGGAAAAGGGGGTTTGTTTATAAATGTTAGGTGTAAAATATATAAATATGTGTGTATGTGTGAATGTGAATATATAAATTTGGTACACAAACTTCTTCACATATGTTTTAAAACATAACTATTAATAAAGATTGGGCTTATTTTTGTTTTTAGTTACTAACGTACCGATTGGACAGTTCCCCAACTTAATTCATATTCGTATTCCTATTATAATTGATATAAACATCCTAGTCAGCAAGGTTGCTTTCTTTATCATTTATCGTCGCATGAATCTATATAAATTGGATTGGCTAGAAATTACCTGATATGGTTTGAATGGATTATATTCTCCCAACTCGATTGATAATAAAGTAATTTGGTTTAACCAATCTTTTACGTGTGAACGTCGACTGTAAATTTCCTACGTGTATCAAACATTAATTTGATAGATGAATTTCCATGGTAAGTAATATATATATATATATATATATATATATATATAAATAATGAACATTCTCAACGGAAGGGATTTATATATGTATATAATTATGCATACATGAGTCAGTCTGGAGTCTAATTCAAATAGTGATTTTTGCCGGGCAAAAGTCGGGTGTGACAATGAAGTAAATGGTATCATAGCATCACCAAATAGTCCTTCTTTACATAAATCGGATGTCAAGATATTTTCTATAGACACTCCCAAGATATTACATGAATAATCAATGTTTTCCTATAATATCATATCATCATCGTCATCATCGTTAGTTTATATATTAGAAATAAACGAACGGTGGCATCATCATCATCATCATCATTATATATTCATGCTCATCCTCCTGCTTTTTTTTTTCCTTTGTCGAGTTCATCTTAACAACTAACTAACACTTTGCTTCCCCCTTTCTTCAAGAGTGTGTAAGCCCCGTTCTTCAAGAAAACCCATCTCACCCCTCTTTCTCTCTACTTTCTGAATAACCCCTCCCTATGATCCTATCTCATCATATGTATATAGATCATCTCGACTTCTATTTGAATATCGATATTTTACCATAATATCTTCAATGTCAGCACTTAATAATCGTCGTTCAAGTTGTTCATTTTCTATCAATCGATCCAGTTCATAATAAACATACTATAAAATAAACAAACAAATCAAATAAATAACAGGTTATATCATGTATGAGTATGATAAATATGAATATTATTTATACCTGTAACTTTTGAGAGACTGTTACGGAATCAAGAGGTGATCCCGTTATAGACCAAATATAATTGAGTTTATCAATTTTTGAATGAAGACACTCCATTAGTTTAATAAATGTTGAATGAATTGATATATTATATGAAAAAGGGGAGGGAGTAATTAGGGTAAATGTGTATATATACAAAGCTTTGAGAGAGACTCTCTAAAGAAAAAATAAGAAAAGAGAGAGAAAAGTAAAAAAAAAAGGCAACGAACTTATTTTTTTACTGCTAGCCAATACGGAAAAAAAACGACGTTATTTCATTTCATTTCAGGTCTCTCTTGCTGTTGAACTTCACCCCCAAAAATCCTAATAAGTCACACATTTTCAGGTAACACAGACACACATGCACTACAACAAAATAGAAACATTTTAGCATTAATATATTTCTTGACATATGTACGGTTTTTATCTCAATAAAAAGCACGTTGTTCATGTCGTACAGTGATCCTCCGTTGCCACGCGATTTCATTATAGTGTTGTTGTTATGGTTACCAAGAAATACCCCATCCTGACGACGACTCATTGTAATTATATATATAATTTATTATTATTAATATTAGGAGTATATATATAGAATTTTTTATGTACAATACGAATGAACAAATGAACGAAAAACAATGATGTATCTTATTGTTTTTTTGGCCATCAAAATAATAATTCTTTGTTTTATGATGTAATTAATTCACGAATGAAACTTTCTAATTCTTGAACATTATATCGTAAACCATCCTGACCTTGAATCGATTGTCCTTGAATCACTTTTTGTTTTTCTTGTTCTGATAATTTGAAAAAACTTTCAACAACATCACCATCAATAAAGTTTCTCATTTCACTGGCTTTACTTGAATTTTTGAACATTCGCCAACCACGATGATCAAAGTCACCAATGCTTTTGACGACTGATAAGATATTGGTTTGTGCTGCAGATAAGACAGCATAATCTTGATCCGTCAATGATCGAACCGTACCAATAGCACCATTCGCAGTAGCATAGAGAACTTTGGTAACTGGTGGTTTATTTTGATTTCGTGGTTTGATCGATTGTGTTAATGATCCTAAAAATTATATATATGTGTGTGTGAGTTTATCTATCGAACTCTTCATCCAGCATGATATGTACTTTATGGGTCACAGTTGAAATGTATGTATATATTTCTATATTACCTTCACGGAAACAATTGACTTGATCACCCAAATGATACTCACCCACGATCTCTAGATGCATAGGTGAGTCGGATTCATCATCTACATCCATATCAGATACTCGGCGTGCAGTAAACAAATTATAAAACGTTTCAGCACCCAAAAAAATATCATCTTGTAAAATTTTGACATTGGTCATCCAACAAGGATTATAATCGGCAGCTACTTTTTGGAAAATGGTATTGGATGGATCTTGTAATTTGACAAGGGACATGGAACGAATCATATCACCAACAAGAATAAATTCTCCACGGGTATCAATGCTCAGTGCTTCTACATTGGCATGTAATTTTATATCCAATGCCAATCTATTTCCCATTTCTTCATCCAATTTGAGTTTTTCTAGGTAATACAACTGTAATCGAATGGACAAATGTTAATAAAAACGATCTGGTCGTAACCATTCTGTTTATATACTAAAAAAAGTGTAACCATATACTTACAGATCCTTCAACAGCCGCAACGATGGATCCCATAAATGGTTTTATACAATACACAACACCAGGTACTTTGAATGCATCCACTAATTTGTAATCGCCTGTTGAAGAGATATGAAAAGCAAGCACACGACCTGTCAATTGTGTTTCTTCTTCATTATGCGTAATGGCAGTTCCCACAAACACAAATTCTTGCTCAAGATCATCAATGTAAGCTGTAGTTATACTTTCAATCTGTTCTTGTTCAAGAAGTTCATGTGAATCCAATACTACGTTTATTTTTACAAAACAGTCATTAGTAAAAGAATGTTTCTTTGATCTCGTCTCTTCCTTTGAAGCGCATTTTCATTTGATTCTTGTATGTACATACCTTGGAATGTTCTCGCATCAAAGATACGTAACCATCCTTTAGAATATTCAATTCCATTATCTGGATTTCGGATTGTTTTTGAAGTACCAACCGCGATCGTTTTGGATTGTTCGTGGTAGGCTAATCGTTGACCCATTTGATTATCCAGTGGGATCTTGGTAAAATGTAATTTACGTACAGGATCTACATTGCCAAAGATCAATTTATCACTGGTACAAAGGGCCATACTTTGTCGCATAATAGAACTATCAAATGTTGCACAAGACCGAACATCCTGATATATATATATTTCAATTAATTGCATATTCACATAAAACATGAATATTCCCGCCCCGATTTATCAATTTAAATAATAAAAATCTTACTTTAAGGTTGACGGCCGAAAATACTAATTGATTATACTCACAACTAATCATAGTTGGATGATCTGAGGCAGCAAATACGCATTTCATGCCATTTTGAGGTATAACATGTAAACTGACAGAATGTGTTCCAAGTGTAATTTCTTGTCGACTTGATAAGGATCCATCGTTATCAATGTTATAAGAGATCATTTGACCATCACCTAATACCAACATTGGTGAGTCATAATAAATAAAAATCATTTTTTAGGGGGCGCCAAATAAAACAAAAATAATATATTTTACCTAGTGTCACCATAAGATAATGGGTCTCGCTTAGATTGACTAATAATACAGAACGTGGTACTAATTTCTCCGGAAGTGTATCCTTTGCAATGACATGTAGATCGGGCAATCGTACGAGTTGTAAACTTTCTCCACCCCATAAACCGACTGCAAGATAATTGGCATGAAATGTTATTGAACCATCATCCAGTGGGTTTATATCCAAACAAGATATTTCATTGTCAAATTCAATTAAACTAAACATCATTGAAATAATAACAATGAGATGTGAACCATTTAGCAAATAAATTCAAGTAAGCTGTTCACATATCACCAATTTCAAATTCAATTTTATCTATAGAGACATACCTTTTCTGTACCAGGGTATCGCCACTCACTTCAAGATAGACTAAGGTTCCGTTTCCATAAGACAAAACGCATTGAGTAGCATTGGCTGCAGCGACAGTAATGACGTCAGATGAGGGAGGTTGCCATTCATTTAATAATCCACTTGTCACTTCACTTTTGAGTAGACGAACACTAGATGGGGTCACTTGAATAAACTTGCCGTCTGATACGGGTCCTGCCGTTAACGTGGTTTCATTTAATCGCATAGCGGAAAATTGTTCCAATTCTTCCATCACTTTGCCACCTGGTGGGGTATATAACACACGAGTTTCATGAATAGTTGCAATCACTAAAACATCATCGTGATCCCTATTGATATAAAATTTTTAATTTTTAGATAAATTACCATAATAATAAAGACTATATATAAATCTATCTTCTCACACACTTACGCTGATAAACCAGTTTTAAGTGCCCATAGTTTTTTAATACCATGAATTGGAAGTGATGCTTGTTCAATAAATCCAACACCTTCTTGTACAACACGTAAAGATCCATTATTGGGTCCTCCAGAACAACACACCATTGTTTGCTATAAACGATAAATATATGTGTGGTCCATTGTCAGATCCATCTTTTTTTTTCATCAACATCAATATCTTTGCAAATTGGGTATTCTCTCTCTATTTACCCGTCCACGTTTATCAAGATCGTATACACAAAAATCCACAATAGGTGATAAACTAGACATTTCATAAATCACGGAAAAGGAGAAGTGGACGCCTATTTCTTTTATTTGAATCAGGACTGAATCACCTAATGTGGACCCAATAAACATCAAGCTATTGTCGAGGTAAGTGATGGAGGAGGCAACAGCAGTCTAATTATTATATAATCATTAGAGAGTTCAAAATCAAATCATGGATCCAATCCCTCGTTCTACCATTAAATATTGTTTACCTTGCCCAATGTAGTTAATGACAGCTCTGTAACGGTGTTGTTACTGTTCGTAATCATAGTCAAATGATGAAGATTACCAAATGAGTCACCTAAAAGACATTCAGTTGACCCAGGTCCAAGAAATGCATGTCTAAATTTATATAGAGATATAACAATGTGGTGAGCGGCAACTAATAAAAAACGGTGTCCATCATCGTCCTCTCTTTTCTAAATATAATCATTGGATAACATACGCCGTGGGTATCATTGAATTAATACTGGTAGATCTACTCCATCCATGCATATCATAATAAGATATCATGAGTTCACCAATCACCAATATACCACCAAAAGGTGAAGGAACTGCTGCCAACATTTGATCACTCGAATCCACAATAAATTCCTCCACAAGCCCATCCAAGAGTTTACCAAATAACTCGCGTCCAGATATATTAATTTCGTATATTTTGACACGTCGTATTTCCTTCTCATCCATATATAAAATAGCAACTGTGGGTCGTTCCGTATTATTCAAAACAACCATCGATTGAATTTGACTTTCGGAAATTCTATAAAAAATGTACAATGTTGTCATGATGAGAAAACCATTCCCCACGCTCAAGATGTGATTGTGTAAATACATCACACATAGATGCATATATATATATATAGTCTCGATTTCCGTATCGATTTAAGGATTTACCTTACTGAAAACGGCTGATTGGATGTAGTAACCGCTCTACCTTTTCCTTTTGAATTTTTAGGTGGTTGTATAGGAAACACGTGAAGAAACCCACCATAAACACTTGCAATGACTATTTCTTTATTCGTGCCTGCCGTGGTGATAATAGGATCTTCAACAGGTCGTGTGATCTCGGGATCGAGTTTGCCAGAGCTATCCGTCACAATGGATCGTGAGGTAGGATCATAACTCAAAACACAATATTGATCTTGGTCAGTTAGAACAAATAAAGAACATCGCTCTCGAGGCTAATAATGGAGAATGCATAAACAATGAATTTTATTTTCCAATAACGCAACACTATGCATAGAATACCAAAAAAAAACTCTTTCTTACAGAAGCATTACAGACAGCAAGTGATTCTATTCGTCCAAAAACGCCAAATTCAAGTTCAAGGGTTAAACCTGTATTATTTGCCTTATAGATTTCAACTCGTGTACTCTTGCTTTGATAATATCAATGTCAGTATCAAGTTTTTTTTTTGGATTTTATCAAAAAATAATATTGTTCCGATGCCATGGATTGTTGTGTACCTGACAATTAAGCATTCTTCATGAGGGACAAGGAAATTGCCTCGTGCTGTACAATGAATAGCTGTAGGTGCTTGTGCAGTAGATACATAGTTGAGCACGCTCATGGTTAAGGGACACGAATAGAGAAAGTGGAATAAAAAAATGAAGAGCAAAAAAATGAAATTCTGTTCGTGACGGATATCAATTTCTTTTTTGGTAGCAACAACGCGTCTAAAAAAAGTTGTTAAAGTGGAATTTGAGTCGATGGACACACTTATACAATAATATTAATATGTCCTTTTGCCTTTTTATATAAATTTAAATAGTAAATAGTATATAAAACTCGATAATATAAATTATGAATTCTTAAAAGTGGTCAATTTCTCAACTCTTAAATAAAAATGATATGATTTCAAAACGAGTTCTGCTGCTCCTAATGATAAAAGTATATTATCAATTGTAAAAAAAAATAGCAAATAAAACAATGGTATATATGACGAGCGTGTATTCAAATTATTATGAAAAAAAAGACTATTAAAAAATATACTATGTACAAATGATTATTATGATCTGTTATATATATAATACGCAAATGTTATCAGTATCCCCCTCCCTTGTCTCTGTCTCATTAATTTGTGCCAATTTCATCAATTTCTTTTAAACTATGTCCATTTTGAAAACCTTTTCTCCTTTTCCTTCAACTATATCAATCGATATGGGTGAAGAAGGTGATGGTGATAATGAAGAGGACCGTCCTGGGTTCAATCTACGACTTGCCCGCAAAGGCTGTGTTTGTTGTGGTTCCTCTTTTTCGGATTCATCATCTGATGATTGTACTCCATAACCTGCACCTGCTGCATAATCTTCTCCCTCATCATCCACCTCCTCGTCATCGTCATCGTCATCGTCATCGTCATCAAATGTATATTTGACAGGTTTTCTATCTTGTCTTGATCTTAATCGTCTTGTGGTAATAAGTTGCTCCGCCGCCATTTGGCGTTCCAAGGTGCGTGCTTTTCGTTCTCGTTTACGTTGAGCATCCTCAATCATGGGTATCACTTGTTCCATCAAATGTTGATGTAATTCTCGTTCAGATCGTTTTCCTTGAGATAATGTTTGTGTGAAATGATGTAATTCATCCAGATCACGACATACAATTTCCCATTGTTCACTTGCTTTTTTCAATGTTGCCTTTTGCTCACGCCAGAGCCAAGGTGTATCTGTAGGATAATCACGTATGAATAAAATTATATATATTTTGGGAGTTGTGGCTCAATGCTGCTTCTGATTTTTTTTTACCTCCGAAATGCCAATAAGTTCGTTTCTCACTATCAGATCCAATAGGTTGTGTTCTCAATACCATTTGACTCGATTTAGAAGAGGTATCAAGGATTGAATGAATAGAGGTACTTTCTTGAAGTTGCCATTCTATCATCCAATGTAATATATTCAACTAATATATAAATGGATATAGCAGAAAGCCGCAGGCAAAAGAATTTCTTGATTTAGTATATTAAGAACTGGAAAAAAACAAGCCACACTTATTACAAAAAATGGTTGCATACCTTGACAGGAGCGGACAAGTTATTAAACGATGAAACTTGACTTAGAGGATTATGATCCACATTGATTTCAAACGTTTGTAACTTTGCATTGATGAGTCTTGAAAGTTCTTTGAAAACATGCTTGTTACTAATAAGAAAAAAGGAGAGAGGAAGTGAATATAAGGAAACTATCCACTTTTTTTTTGTTTGCATAATAATAGTCTATATAAAACGTGTGGTAGTTCATAAAAACTTACTCGAGACGCTTTTTGCGATTCAATATGTTGCTTAAAAAACTACTTAATAAGTCATCCAGTAATTCACTTGTTTCCATAGTCAACGCTTGTTCGAGATCCTACAAAGACAGACTTTTCAGTTTAGCAAAACAATGACATTCAAGTCGCCTTGTGAAAAAAGTCAAAAATAACAACAACGTCATATTGGCTTTACCTCTGGTTGAAAATCAGGAAACGAATGAATACCGTGATCAGTATAGTTTCGAAAGACTGATACGAAATCATATACAAAGGCAAATTCCCAATGCATATGGGTTGGCTTGGATGACTGGATCGTGGTTATTGATTCAGACATGGGGTATATATATATATATATGCGAAAAAAGCAGGAGAGGAAACCAAGAAATTTTATAATAGGTTTTCAGTAAAGTTTTTTTTTTCTTTGTTATTATTATCAAACTCGATTAGATTATGCTCGTTTTACAAAAAAAAAAGACGGGTTTCATTTTTTTTATTTTACTTCACAAGCGCAGCAGGTATATTGATCTCTTATTTCATTATTTCATCATGATGATATAAATATGATGGCTGCCCGATCAAAGATTTCTCCATATATTACCCAAGAAAGTCGATTTTTTCTTTTTTGTTTCGTCAAAAGAATGAGCTCAATAGCATTTGTTTGGCATGAATCAATAATACTATTGAGATTGAGAATGTTCGTGAAGTTCTCCATGATAATACTTTTTCAATACTAGATAATTACAGAAAGAAATTACATTGGACGGTATTGATTGAGTCTCTTCCTACGTACTTTAAAGAAAACGTAGTCCCGTGAACAATTCAAAATGGTAATATATATATACGCGTGTAAGTGCTACAACGGAGCTTGTTTTCTTAGCCTTCATATAACAAACCATGTGGAAGCACAGGAACAACGACAGAGTATTATTTGGAGATAAAATATGACTCAACCTAACTAAATCAATATAATGTTCCTCTCTGGCTTAGATTCTCTTTACCTAATTGACATAATAGATTGTGAGAAATGTTTCATATTATTAATTTTATCATTCTCGACAGTTAAATGATAATATAGAGCATAGTATAGTATTCCTTGTCTTATATTGATATCTTGTTTTTTTTTATTAATAACAATAAATGTGTTATCAAGAAAAATGGACCGTAATTTAATGGAAAAGAGTTTCCAAAATATTCAATACGCTGATTACCTAGATGAAAAATAGTAGCAGCATATCAAAAAAAGTTTACCATGATGAAAAAGAAGCAGAGTACTATATTTGATGTCTATCCCTTCCATAAATGGTGATTTACTCGTTTGTAGAACTCTGTTTTCTGAGCAAAAAGCCAAGACGGCGCCACCTTTTTTTTTTTTTACATAAATATATATCTAAATATCTATATATCTTTTCACACACACGGTCATGTCTACTACCATCTCGACCATTTCTCCATCCTCAATATACAAATTTGACGTGAATCCAGTGAATTGTTCCTTTGCTAAAGTTGGGAATGCAATGGAGCAGCACAACTACCCACGCGCTGTTGAATTCGCAACCATCACCATGGATCAGATCAGACGCTCCATGCTATTCACTGTACTTGAACAACGTGCTCATGCTCTTTGCCAAGTTTCCCAATATGAAGCTGCCATTCGCGATGCACAAGAAATGATATCTATTGCTCCAAAGTCCACTGTTGGTTATATCCACTTGGGTAAAATTTATGCTATGCAAGGAAATCAGCAAGCGGCCATCAAAACTTACGAAACGGCGCTAGAAAATGCCCTTTCCCTTGACCAAGACAACAATTTCACCCATGATTCTATCACCAATAAAAAACAACAACAATACAAAGAACTCATCAATGGAAAGAATAGTGCTTTGGAACGTATAAGAAAACGTATAGATATTATATCCATGTTACCCAAGGAATTATCAAATACCGTTTTTACAAAATTGGATCAGAAATCCAAGGCCATATGCCTGAGAGTCTCGAGAAAATGGCGAAAATCTTTATTGGAATGTCCTATGGCCTGGTATGACTTGAACATGAATGATAGTAACGGTTTAGTCATCAATAAAATACTATTAAATACTGTACCTTTGATTGAAAAAGGTGTTCGTCATTTGATTATGGATACCCAAAAAGTCTCTATTTACGAGCAAGTCATGATAGATGGTATAGCTAGAGAAGCTTATTTTAAGAATGTAAAGTCATTAAAAATAACAGGTATCTATGTATAATATATATTTTATTTTATTTTATTTTCTCAGGTGATAATATATATGATGTAAAGGATATTTAAATAATTTTTTGACATGATTCCTGGATATATGTTGAATTATAGAGAATACGATCAGTTATGTTGCTAATAGCCGCCGATATCGATTAGAACCCTTCATCTCGCCTAAATATTTCCCAAATGGAAAAAGCTTGACAGCCTTGGAACTCAAATTTCCTTCGGTATCCTCCATGTCTTCTTCATGCAATATAAAGTTGAGAGAATTACTTTTTACTTGTCCAAACCTTTTACGACTTGTCTATCTATCACCGGGTTCATATTCTGTTAGTTTTGGTGATAGAAACCTGTTATCTGATATGCAACATCCATTGATGGATTTGACTTTCCAACTTCAAGAAATAGGAAGGGCAACCATTGAACGATTATTGACTCACTGTCGTCAATTACGACGTTTGGTGTTACACAATTGTTTGGAGGATTGTATGGATCTTTTCGACACCTTTTGTCCAAAATTACAAATCCTTGGATACAATTGTTACACCGATGATATTCCAGAATTGGACGAAACATTCTTTTCCTTGTCAAATACGCGACGACGAGGATGGACACACCATTGTGAGGACGATGAAGATGGATTACAAGAAATTCATGTGTCGGGATATTCCACCATGTTCCAAGGCCAATTTCAACTAGAGCATATCCTGCCATTGATTCAAAAAAACGCATCAACGCTCAAGGTGATCCATATTGGTTATTGTTCTGTCTACAACAAAAATGATCGGACCCTTTTAGAATACAACAAGTTGGGACGACAATTGATTCATCTGAAAAACTTGATCATTGAACATAATGGTGATCATCCTTTTGCACAAATACTATTGCGGTCAATATCTTATTATCGCGATTTGAGTATGCTTCAAATCCCAAGAACAAATGACTTGCTTACAGTGGTGAATAATATCATCACATTAAAAGGATCGTTGAAAAATTTAAAAATCTGTCTACCAATGACTGAAACTGACGATAATGTAGCCTATGTAATGCAATTATTCCAACATTACATTACACTTTCTTTACCATCACCATCATCTTTATTGACAGTTCCCATGACAAAAATGAACATTACAGCAACAACAATAACACATCATGCCCCTCCTCCACCATCAACGTTAGAAAAAATCAGCTTACTTGACCCCACCAATTTTCTTACGGATGACGTATTGAATATGATAGCAGATATAAAAACCATCAGTAGCATTGACTTGATTACGAACTCCTCCAGAATTTCAGCAGAAGGATTACACATTTTTTTCTATAGGGCTTCAACCCACCTGACTCATCTTCGTCTCGGCAGCCTCGGAATTGTTGATGATAAACTTCTTTTGACAATGGGCGAAGTCTTGACAAGCCTTACGCATATCAAGCTTGGCGAGCTTAAACTTATTACTGATTATGGGGTTATTTCTCTCATGGAAAAAAGATCAGCAACTATCAAGTATATAGCGGTTTCTGGGTGCCCACTCCTTACAGATACAGTTCGCCATTATGCAGAATGTAAATATATCAATTTTGTTTGTTTGTAGTTCAGAAGCACTACTAGTATACATCGTTACTCCTGGGACCGATTAAAAATAATGAAAATAAACATGCAATCATTGGTTTATTTAAAGTTTTTTTTTTTTTTTTTTTGCAAATTCTGATCAATTCTTTCAAGATGCTTCCGAGTGCACAGAGCGTGTCGATAAAACATCATGAATCGTGTGTGTGAACATATATGTGTATTTCTCCTTTATAATATTGATTTGTTATTTGGTCATGAAAGACACAGATCAACAATAATTATTGGTGTGAAAAACAGGGTTTTCCTATAATAACAATAGCAACACTAAAAGATGTGTAGTAGGTTGAAACATCTGTATTTCTCTTGTCATTAGTTGTGGAATACTTAATTGTAATCTAAATATATGCCTTTTAATTGTCGTGATAATGGTCAATGAATAGTGATATAGAAAATAGATTCCTAAACCAAAACTTCCGCTGTACGTATGTATTTCGTTACATATGTATCACTTTACTATCCAAGCATCTTGGTGTTATTTGGATTGTCATGCTCATCGTAAAAGCCGATATAAATTTAATTATCCTATAAAATAGAGATATAATATATAACGAAATTTGTTTTCAATTAGTAATGATACTTCTGATTATCATTCATAGATAGATATGGATACAGCAACAACTACCGTAATATAGGCTGCATATGTTACTTTTGTATATCTTGGCATTATACAGTGTATAGCATAAATGACAGTTTTTATTTCTTTTATTTTGTATCATTTCCGTCCCAGATCTTATCTCGCATAAGTACTAATGGTGTACGCCTATACGTTTTAGCTTTATTCTCTATGTAAGGGGATTTAAGTAAAATCGATGTAACTAGATAATTTCTGTACTGTACGTGCACCCCCATCATTCGTTTCGCATAGATCAATATAACATTTTGTTTACAATATATTGAAATGAAATCCATATTATGTACAATTATGTATTAGTAGAATCAATTCATCATGGAATGCAGTAACTAGTCTTATTTCACTTTATATATTAGATAAAAAATATCATATGAACCAAAAGTATAAGCAGTATCCATATAAATAATTACTACACTATATAAATTACCCAACTTTAAAGTAGTTTCCCACAAAAACCGAAGAGTGGGAACAATTTATCAAGATAAATGTTATCGTTATAAATTGGATGCTTAAATGCACCAATATTTGCTGTTGAAAGTGAAGAACTCCACATGTGCCGTTCCCATAAGAGCACACATTTTGATTTACAACCGACTGCAGGCGGTCATTTAATGATAAATGACGCCCTGTGTGTGTATATATTACAATTAGTACAAGTTTCAGGTATATTTGTTCCACATTGAATATATTCAAAGTATTGGTATAGTTTTTGATCACTAATTGTTACACTTCTCAACCAGAGTCAATTGAAACATCCAGTCTCTCTTTTTTTTTGCTGATCCTTGATACTTAGCGGTAACAAAAAAAAAGATAAAAACCGGTCCTAAACCACCAATAATCACGGAAGGTTATGTAGGAGATTGGTTTGTCATGACCGCGCAGTGTTTAATCTATTGGAGTATAGAAAACAGTGATAAAACTTCTTTTGTAAGGTTATTATAATTATGCCTAATAGGACAAGATCAAACCAACGGAGAAATGGAATATATAACTTTATCTCACGTTCGGAGTTTTCTCTTAAGTAAAAAGTGCCAAAAAGCATACCTATAACTAATACTTATATACTCTTCTATTAAATACAGTCTTGATCATCTTTGTTGTTAGAATGGTTGATGGGTATATTGTACACCCATCACATATACAAACAAAGAAAAAAAAGATAACTTATAATGTAGTAAGAAGGGATAGTTATAATAATAGAATGCTAGCTCGTTATAATGTACAACATGAATGACTTGCAGCACAAGGTAAACAGAACTGGTAAATCTTACCCCAAATGTCGGCGTTGTGATCTCGGGAAAAAAAAGCCAAGTCAGTCGTTTTTTATTTGTTTGGGTGAGAAACGATTATAATTATCTGCAAAGTGTTACAACCCCCCGCACCACCTTCATCACCCATGTGGAATTACACAACAGTTACTAAATATATAATTATTAATCTACTATGTCTATCTTTATTCAAACACACAACACAGCTTCGGCTAATCAGTAACCCTTGCAACTATGCAAACAATTAATATCTTAGAAATGATATATAGTATCTCCTTTTCCTTATGATCCCATAGAGGTAAGGAGGGTTGCATCCATCAGGATTAAAAAAGATGGCTATCCTATATTTATATACTATGTAAACACCATTGGCATTAGAAAGAGGAGGCAAAAACTCAAGGACATGTGGGTCGTCTAAAACTTTAAAAAAAATAACATAAACGCCTCTAACCCATCCACCCTCTCCAACTCCTGTTTGCTAATCTCCCTTAAATCTGGGGACTAGAACCATCATCCCACAGCCATATCCAATCCATCATAAACAATAAAGGTATTTTTTCTTATGCATAGAATTGGTTTATTTTTTATAAACTATCAATCCGTTGAAATGATCGTCCACCTTTTGGTCGTTCATGTAACTTGGGATTATTTTTTGCTAGTGTATCTATTTTTTTATAATGAAAAATAAATGTGTAAGAATTCATGTTCTTTATACATGTATTGTTTTTTATTATCATCACATCATCCTACTGATATAAGAATAACATACCTCTATCTAGCTTTGCAAAATCAACTTCACAATCATGTCGATCTGGATATCGATGTGAATCACAAAAGACATATTCGCAACGGCATTTATTAATTGTTTGCTTTGCCAAAGGAACCTATTTTTAATTCCATCCTTGTTTGTTAATAACATCTTTTCAATAGTTGACTAGTATTTATTACCTTGACTCTGCATCGGAAACATCGGCCTTTATTGAGTTGTTGTGGACGTTCTGTGGTAGTAGTAGTAGTAGTAGTGGTAGTAGTAGGAGTAGAAACTGCCGTGGATGGTGTAGAGACAAGTGTCGTTGGAGTTGAAGCACTTGAACTTGGCATGGACTCTGCTATTTGTGAAGATGTATTTAAATGAGTTGACAATGGCGGTTGTAACAATGATGAATCTCTTTCATCTTTGGTGGCAATGGGTGAAGGTGATCGTGCATGTTTTCGTGAAATTGGTTGTTCTTGGGAAGAAGCACCATCTGTTGCTGGAGTTGAGTGTGTATCATCTTTATGGGAAATTGAGGGCGATTGAGAGGATTCTGTTGTAGGTGTAGCTGTTGAAATAGTTGAGGATTTTACATCGGCCCCAGCTAATTTAATTGGATTAGACAGACCATAGGTTAGAGTATATTATTACTAAATAGCTACCATGAAAGATAAAAGACCTTACATTTATTATTTTCAGATTTATTGGCTTCTTTATAACATTTAGAACACATGTTATTGAACATTTCATTCCCATAAAAACCACACCCAGCGGTACAAAGGGAGGGTATTTTTGAATTGTTATTATCCATTGGGAGGTGGGAGGAAGGGGTGTATATGTGTATGTATAAGAGTTGGAAGAAAAAGAAAAAGTAGAAAGTGTATAACTGAATGATATTATATAAGTAGAACTGAGTTTTTTTCATCTTACCAATTAACACCCTGCTTTGCATTATTAGTCCTTCCTTATTAAAAAAATGGAGTTGATAGTAAAAAAAAATAATCATGCTAACTAATCGAACAGATAGTGAGTATATTTATTACACATTCAAAGGAATGATAGTAACAAAAATAGGGATAGAATTTTTTTTTGCCAATATGACCATTATCCAGTGATCTAATTGATTGTTGGGAGTGCTTCATCGTCAAATTGTTGTGGGGTATTATTGTCTTCTTCTAATTGCTGTGTTGCTTATAATATATGATATTTACGGTCTACATCAAGTATATTCTTATTATTTCAATTAAAATCAACGCTGATATACGACTTCTAGCATTAGTATCAATGGTAGTAATTGTTTAATAATCAAAATAGAAAAGTCGGATTAATAATAATTTGATCCTCAATTTTCTTGGCCCTTCCTAATTCAGAAACATCAAGTCTAGATATCTCGACATGAAAAACCAAGATAAATATCACACAAAGCCGATTTTCTACCAGATAATCAAATTGTATACTTTGCTAAAGAACACTGATATGAATTTATAAAGGATTTATCCTTCTGACTAGATTTTAATAAAATGAAGATAGTACAGATTCTATACTTATTTTCTCTTGCATTATTTACTACTACAGGTTAATAATTTCTTACGGAGATCTGTCAAATCCAGTCAAAGTTATCAATACGAATCGATCAAAATCTACATTTTAACTTAACGTATTTTCTTCTTCTTTGGCTTTTTTTTTTGGCATTATCAAAAAAGGAAGAATAAAAAAGATTATTCCTCTGAATCATGGCTGTTATATACATCCTATTAGGTTTTTTTTTTTTTTTGGCGCTGACCCTACCTTTTTTTTTCTTCCAAAAGGTAAATAAAGCGTCTCATTTTGAATTATGGAGTTGGAATTAAGGTTTATATAAAATCAAAGTTCGTCGCTTGACTGAATCAAACTTATTCATTCATTCAGGCGGTGTTCCGGTAGCCTGTTGGTGTGGCCTTGTTTTTTTTCTTGCTCAGATTCTCTTTTCTCTCCATCTATCTCTTTTTTCTTTGCGCAAGTACGTAAAGTATAGGGTTGCCTTAAAGCATTAAAAAATGTGGTTTATCATTTTATGAATCGCTTCTTTTATTGATAAAATAGTTTCTATTTTTTGTATGACAAATATATCCTTCTCAAACCACGAGAGGATAGAAAAGAACGTTTATCCTTTGATGCCACGTATTCCCAGCATAGGTCACCTTGTGCGCAGGTAAACTATTATTGGATTATTTGTATTCTAAATACATTGAAACAATATGAATTAGGCATTGAAACATTTCTTATTTTTTTTTTATGTGGGCGGCAGGTATGCGAACACAAAAGGATAAACCACAGTAAGTTTATATTTTGAATTTTATCATATGTAAACATGATAAATGTAATAGAACTTTACTCACCCTAGATATGTTACACAAACCTGGTATCATGAAGTTTTCTGTCTTGAATAAATTGAAGTATACTCGCCTTATTGTTGACAAAATGTCAAGGAAATTTATGAATAAACACTATTTCTCAATAGGATATTAAGAACTTTCAATCGTAAAGAAGAGAGGTGTCAAAGAAAAAACCATATTGCTAGGACACTGTTTTTTAACTCTATAGTAGAGAAACAGAAAGATATCATGAGTCCACAATTGTTAGGCCCACCCACAACACCTACAACTAGAGAACAAATGCGATTGTAAGATGAGAAAGATGCCTAACAATTTGCCAATGTAAATGACTCTGATAAAAATAACGGCATTAATCTCAATTGATCTCTGGTCTATTCAACACAGCTGTTGCGATGAGTGGACTTCAATTTTTTTTTCTACCCCTGGTTGCTGTTTGGCGGTGTTGCTAAGTGGCAGATTAATAAAAGAAGTACATGACTCAGTATAGGAAAGTCAGTGTATTGTAATTGACAGCTATGAAGGCTCTAGGAAAGAAAACGTAAAGCATTGTAAATAATCAGACCAATGAGGGGTGGTGATAACAAGGACGACTTAGACTTTATCAATGGCCAAAAAACAGGGTAAGGGAGAAACCTTCCTATGCTTAGTTTCAATTTTTGGTCAGCAGCGATAATATAAAAACGCATAAACTTGGTCATTATTCATTTTTTCTTCCTGTTTTATATTACAAATGTCAGCCAATCCACCACAACCACAACAATCTTCTAATAATGTCAATTTAAACAATCAATCCTCCCAAGATAATCTTGTAGGTGACTATATCATTAGTTCAAAGATTGGTCAAGGCTCTTTTGCTACTGTTTATAAGGCGCAGCATAAGGCAAGCTTTTTTTATAACATAATTCTTTACTTGTTTTGAATTTATTATTTTCTTATCTTTTATAATGAAATCATTATAAATATTCCATGTTATTATGAATTATTACATTATAAATAGTTGGGTTGAGAATCATATATGAAAATGGGGCAAGATGATTATTATATACTTGACACCAAGAAAATAGAAGAATATAATAATAACAATAACAATAATAATAATAATAAATATGCAGACAACGAAAAGGATCGTCGCTATAAAGTCAGTGCTGCGGTCCAAACTGACAAGAAAACTATTGGAAAACCTGGAGTCAGAAATATCAATCTTGAAAGGAATACGGCATCCCCATATTGTTGGATTAATAGAATGCCAGGTTAGTTTGCATAAACTAAAAAGTTTTATCTATTTTTACCATCTATTTTATAAGTGATCATGACTACTTATGCACATAACAGAAAACCGACACACACATTTATCTCGTGATGGAATATTGTTCCATGGGAGATTTATCTCAATATATCAAGCGAAAACGATCCAGCAAGAGCGCCCGAGGAGCATCTGGTGGATTATCTGAGCGACTTGTGCGTCATTTTTTAAAACAATTAGGTAATACATCCTGTTAGATTGGTATTCGTTGTTTCTTATTTACCAGTAACTGATAACCTGTGATTTTAAACAATGGAAATATATATATATATATTCTTTAAATTAGCGGATGCGCTTCAATTTTTGCGTTCAAAGAATTTAGTCCACCGAGATATAAAACCACAAGTAAAAAAAAGAGAGAATAATATGGAAGAAAAAAATATGAGAGTAAAGGAAAGAAAAGGCTAATAAAATATGCATTTAATAGAATCTATTATTAATACCACCAAGTGAAGATCCACATTATGATCAAAAAGAACCAAATATGCCATTACTTAAAGTTGCTGATTTTGGATTTGCACGATTCTTACCAAATGCAACACTTGCCGATACCCTTTGTGGGTCCCCGCTTTATATGGGACCTGAAATATTATCTTATCAAAAATATGATGCAAAGGCAGATTTATGGAGTGTCGGAGCAGTGTTGTATGAAATGGTCACTGGGCGACCTCCGTTTCGAGCACAAAATCACCTGGAACTATTGAAAAAAATTCAAGAAAATGAAGACCGAATTCGTTTTCCTGACGAAAAACAACCTGGACCATCATCAACAACGGAACCAACACATACGATTGGGGTCGGCAATGATATGAAGGATCTTATTCGAAAGCTTTTGAAAAAAGATCCTGTTGAACGCATATCGTTTGAAGAATTTTTCACTCACACAGCTGTCACCAGTAATACTTTACCAGCTGCAGTACCAATTTCACCATCTCCTTCCATTTCTACTGGTAGTGCACGAATTCGAAGATCACCTGAAATTTCATCATCACCCATAAGTAATCGACACCAAAACCAATTAAATGACCAAGAGACATCATCTCCAACATCAACCTATGAACCTCCACCGTTTGCTCAATCACCCGCAACACCTCGACATCATTTCGATTGGAAAAAGGCACAAATGGATCACCATAATCCAGGACGCATGTCTCCTAGTCCAAGAGATGCAGCCAGGTAAGAATCATCGATCATTCTTTTTTTTTTGTTGTATTGTGATTGACATATCATTATACATTATGTTCCTCCCAGGATTCGAGATGACGAATCTCCGCTTCACTCACGTGGTAAATCTTGGAAGGACCAATACAATAACAGCAATAACGATCAAAACCGGCCACCATGGATAGATCCACAAGAAACGAGCCACGTTTCAAAACGGCACCCACGCGGTGAAAATGAAGAGGATGTTTTACAGGAATATGTGGTACTAGATCGACGGATTATTGAAACCAATCAATTTGCAGATGGTAATAATTTTATAATAATTATTTGAATCTGTCCTGAAAAAAAAAAAGAAAAATTAAAACCGACTATCAATATTATTATTACTATAGAACTTAATGCATCTCCACGAACAGAAGCTCATAATCAATTAACCTATCGACATTCTCCAGCACATGTTGCTATACCACGACGAGGTTCTCTTGAACAACAGCATCAACAATTACCCTCACCATCATCCACTGGATCAACACCACCATTTGCGATTACACGAGAACGTAAAATAAGTGCTGGATCGGCCGGATCGGCCTTAGCAAAAGCATTATCCATGGCATCTGTTCGATTATTTGGACCAGGCAATTCACCACCTAAAATGAGTAACCGATTCCATCAAACGACAACAACTACAACAGCATTACCTGGATCACCACGAGGATTCCTTATTACAGAAGGAGCTTTTGATCCACAAGAGGGACAAGCAATGAAAACGATTGAACGAGCAGCTTGTATGGCACATGCAGTGGCACAGTTTGCCGACAATAAATTTGATCAATTGATTACTGGAAAATCTGCTAATGAAACATTATTAGCAGAAGAAACCATGGTGTTACATATTAAAGCATTATCACTCCTTGAATTGGGTCTTTCAACAGCACGTCAATTTTGGAGTCGTATATCAGATGACAATATGCGAACAGCTTCCGTACGACTCAATGATGCAGTACAATGGATGCGTGAACGATTTAATGAATGTCTAGATCGTGCATCATTTGCTGGCACAAAGTGTGAAAATGATCAAAATGGAATTGGCGTATGTGTTGAAAAATTATTATATGATCGAGCTCTTGAAATGGTAAGGTTACTGATTTTTTTTTGAAGGAGGTGGATAGAGAGAGAGACAGAAAGAAATGTAAAAACTAATTTATAATATGTTTTTGTTTATTAAAATAGAGCCGAGCGGCAGCAGTTTATGAACTTGTAGGTGAAAATATTACTGGCTGTGAACATGATTATCAAACTGCGATTTGGATGTTGGAAGCAATCTTGGAAGTACAAGATGATGATACCCTTATTGAAGATGACGACCACCGCATCATTAATAAATGTAAGTTAATTTAGCAGTTAGATCGGAAATATGTGATACATTATTTAACGATTCTCTCTATATACAAAACCATTAGTTATTGACTCCATTCGACACCGAATATCTGTTTTACGAAAGAAGAAAGAACTTGACAACAGGAGAGAATCGGATGGCATCATTCAACAACAGCAACATCACCATCACCTATATGACGAACAAAAATCATATTAATTTTCTTTTTTTTCCCTGATATATCCATCACATCATTTTTCCCCTTGCAAAGATTATGCTGTATCAGATGATGGTGGAATTTTTTTTTCTGATTGTTGTAATAAAAAAAAAGTGATTGAAGAGATCAGCAATAATATGCTATATGTTTGTATATAAGAGATGTAAGATATTACACTATTGCCAAGTACATGAAAGTTCTTTTACAATCATATGTATGCATCCATATGGAATAAACAACAATTTTCAGCCTATATGTTAAGATTTTCCTGATATATACCCTTTCTAACCATACTTTTCGATCCGCAATGCGCAGATGTAAATGATAGATGTAAATTATAGAACGTGGATAATTATACTTATTACAAGATGATTTGATATCGACTTTCAGTCGCCCCTATAATAATAACCACTGTGTTGGATCATCTAGTGGGCAATGATATGCTTATTTTTTAGTACCAGCCATTGTGTTCCCAGCCATTATAAGTTTATTAAATGTTATTAGAATCAAGAAGCATCAAATTATTGGATTCTTGTTCTTGGTTGCACGCGTTGAATCTAAAATGAAGGTGCAATAGAATATATATGGGCCTTTTATAGTATTAAAATAACCAAATTCCAGTGTTACTTAAACTTATATGGAACGAGTTCTCAGTGTATGTTTGGATAATTAAATTGAAACGTGTAGAAGACTGACTCATCATCCTTTTTCTTCCAATTAAATGAATTCAATACAAGTGGTTGTTACACTGGTCAAAATGCCAAACCCAAAGTGACGTATGATTACATCAGATGATGTTACACAATCATGGTAACGATGTGTCGTAAGCCAATGGAGATAAACGACGATGGCCCGGTAACTGCGTATCTCTATTGTTTTGTGTTGTTTTATTAATTTGATTTATATAGGAATAAAATAATCTCGATTCCAAAAAAAATTATTAACGGATAAACGTTATTTTTCCCTTTATTGAGCTCATTTATATTATTTCTTTTTTGTCGTTACTAATATTGGACCTATTCCACTCTCCACTCCACCCACTTACTAATTATTAAATAATCATATAAATAATTAGTTTGGTTTCTTAAAAAATACCTATTTATTTATTAACATTCTATAGTTATTTTGAATCTGGCATAGTAGTCTTTATATTTTAACAATGTATTATAAATATGTTAATTGCATACTAAGAAGGATTGCATTTATTTTCCCACCGTAATTCTTCACTACTAATGAGCAATATCTTTTCTGACAAGATAGTACAAGATTATGAGGACTTTGTGTAAACTGCCTAATTTTATAATCGTTACCTCCCCACACATACATATTATGGCATGATATAGTGAATGACATGTTTTAGGTACTGTTATTTTCTAGTACATTCTTTGATTCTACCTAAAAAAGATTGCCATGGCACCATACACCCTTTTATATAGCGTGATGTTTAACAATTAAATAGAAAAGATCTAGACCGACCGTAAGTCTAAATAAATCCAAAGCGGTACTTATCAGCGTGCGCTTCTTTATCCCGCCAACATGCCACTGGATAGAACATTGATGGAAAATTTCCTTTTTAGGATTTTTACCCGAGCTATGCTAACTAGAGACACTTCTTGTAAAATAAAACCAAAACAAACAGCTAATTACCACTTATTACCTAATGACTTAGTTAAAGAAGTATCTATATACATCGTTTTTTTATTCGCTTACTTCATTTCAATAAATATCATTCTAAAAGGAAACCTTCTAATAATAATAATGATAGAAGGAAACAATTGATCCTGTATTGTAAATAGAAAAAAAGAAAACCCTTGAAAATTAAAGAAAAAAAAAGGGTTCTTCTATTTTTATAGGATAGTATACAATCCCATCTTACTGGATCTCTTCCGGGGTTTTTTTTTCGTCGAAGGACCAAATCCACATCGAATTTTCGATTTGTGTTCTCGTCCTTTCTCAAGAAAGTAAAAAAAGAAAAAAAAAGTTATACGAGATTTTTCCCCACTTTGTTTCTCTTTTATTTCTCTTTTTTTTCGTTTGCCTTTTTTTTTTTTTACATAGCTTCCATTTTTATATAGTTTCAAGTAAGACCCTTTGTGCCACTGCTGCTTTTTTGCATATGCAAATATCATTTTATATTTTACTGACACAATAACTACTATCCTTATATATATCTTATTGTTCTCTAGATGTATTTCGATCAAAAACATTCCTTAAATTTACCTAGTTTATCGTTTGGTGGCGATAATAATTTAAATAATAACAGTGTTTCTCCTTCATCTTCATCTTCATCAAGCATACCAACATCATTATCAGCAGCAGCAACACAATATAATTCACCATCGCAACAACAATTTAATCAAGAACAATCCCAACAACAAAAACAAGAATATAATAACTGTATACCTACTATCTCCACCTCATTTTCTTGGACACAACAAAATTCTTTACCTCCAGCGGTAGTATCCCCGACCTCTTCACCGCAACAACAACAATTCAATAAGCCATTGTTTCAGAACAATAATACTAATCCCCCTGCAAACTTTGCACAGCAACAGTATGAGAGTCGTTATTTATCACCACAACATCACCAACCAATTGACCCAATGATGAGCCAAGATCAACAACAGCAACGTTATATTAATTTGCAACAACTACCACCACAACCACAACCACAACCACAACCACAACCACAACCACAACCACAACAACAGCAAATGTTTATGTATGAAAACAATAGTAACAATCCATTAAATCATAACCACAGACCATATAACAATGTAATGCCCAATAATAATAACAATAACTACAACACTAATAATAGTAGTAATAATGAAGGATGGTGGTCCGTATCTGACTTGCAATTATCACCTCAACAAGAACAACTTCAACAAAAACAACAATTACCACCCCTTCCGTATGAACGCAATGAATTACAGCCTACTGTACCACCACCTCCAGATATTCAACGCTACGATACACTTTCTAGACCACCTGTTCCTTCTACATCTTCCTATTCGCCTAATCTTTCACCATCCTCTTCATCAGCATTATCACCAACAGCCCCACCACCAGCGATTAATATGAGTCAATGGAATCAACAATTCTATTCCTCCCTGGGCCAACAACCACAACCTACTAAGCGACGGTCAAAATACTCACTCTCATCCTCTTCAGAAGAAGACTTGAATGCTTATACAGCTTATCATCAAAAATTATACCGCGGACAACAACAAGAGGATGTTGTTCATCTTGAATTCGACAGTGACTTGGCTATGATGCAATTCGATTGGACACCTGAAGAAATTTTACAAAAACGTCGTTTGGTTCAATTTTGGAGAGAAGAACGTACTTCGGACAACAAGATTGTTTGTGGATTTCAACCTGTATCACAAGAGTCTCATCGTGGCCAAGTGAACCGAATAAGCGCTTTTTGTATTGTCTCTTGTATTTATTGGGAATCCCAACAACAATGTTATATGACTTCGGTGGATTTGGTTCAACTCTTGGAGTTTCTTATGAATATAAGTCTTTCTATGGAAGAAAAGAATCGAGTACGACGAAATTTAGAAGGATTTAAGCCAGTGACTGCAAGTAAAAACCGAGCTGAAACGGTAGATTTCTTTCGACTTATTATGAATTTCCCTAATCCAAAACCAAGACATATTGAAAAGGATGTAAGTTATTAAATAAATATCAATATGAGAATAGTATTTCATACGAATTTATAAAAGACAAATCATTTACTAAATGCCTTTGTTTATTTTCTGATGGATGTTATGTGCAGATCAAAGTTTTTAGTTGGAATACAGTCCCTTTGGCTTTGAAGAAAGTTGTTACCAAGTATCGTACAACTGTTCTTCCTCAGCAACAACAGCAACAGCAGCAAAGACAATAGTATAAGTAGATCACTTTATATATAACATCATTAGTATCTACTATTTTACCTTTGTATTCTATTTTACCTTTGTATTGAACTTTTCATCTTTTTATTTGGTGCCGAAATTTATCTGTACGTAAATCAGTTTATAAACAATGAAAAATGTTATCTGTGAATCATCTACCATATGAGCTTCCCTGTTTATTAAATATAATGCGTTTATAATTCGCACCTTGTTGATCAAAATAGAGTATTTATTCATCCTAGTACCAGTGAGAATTTGTTTCATCATGGCTGTGGTTGATAAAAATTTAAGGGCTATGATAAGGGCAAGTGGTGAAGACCGGCGGAGTAAATTTACACTAACAGTTATATTTTCGGTTTCTTTGAGTTTCTTTTTCTTTTTAGTACTAAAACACAAAAAAATCACAGAAATCAAAAAATGGATGTAGATGTTGAAGCCATGTTGGACGCTCCCTTCCAGGAGAAACCCGTATGTTTTTTTTTGCTTGATACAAATATAGTATATTTGATTTATAAGACAATACAAAATTTTAATTATTCTGATCTTAATTTTTCATTTAAAGAAAGAGGAATCTGAAAAACGTGAGGAATCGAAGAGAAGTAGTAGTAGGCATCGTCATGATCGAGACGGTCGCGATGAGGAACGCCGGTATGTATATATTAATTGATATTATTTAATCAAGATCAATCCGATCACTCATTATTGTTGTTATTGTTGTGTTTAAAAAAAATAGTTCTCGCCATTCTTCCAGTTCTAGACATCGACGTTCTTCACGATCACCTCGTCGTCGTTCTCGTTCACGATCACGTCGCTCACGTTCACCTTCTAGATATAGTAGCAGAAGATATCGAAGTCGCTCTCCATCATATGGCAGACGTAGGCGTTCACGTTCTCGTGAGAGAAGAAGAAGAAGTCGTAGTCCCAGAAGAAGACGAGATGATAGCCGAGAGTAAGAATTCCTTTATTTCTTTTTTTATTGGATCATAAATTATAATGAATAATTTCAACATGGTGCTAACAAGCAAAAATAATGTGGAATCATAGAAGAAGGAGAGCACGTTCACCTTCGCCTCCTGTTCCAGAAGAAGTGAGGGATAGACGTACTATTTTTGTAATGCAACTTGCTGCACGATTAACATCGCGCGAACTTGAAGATTTCTTTTCACAAGCAGGCAGAGTGAGAGACGCAAGAATTATTTCTGATCGAAACTCAAGACGTTCAAAAGGGTATGTTGCTTTTTTTTTTAAGTATATTTATCTTATACATTATGACGTTTTTTTAACACCGTCCTCTGGGGAATATATATATATATATAGAGTTGGGTATGTCGAATTCTATGAAGAGGAGTCTGTCCAAAATGCTTTAGGATTATCTGGTCAAAAACTTCTAGGTATTCCCGTACTCGTTCAAATGTCAGAAGCAGAGAAGAATCGTCTTGCTCTTCAAAATCAAAATAATGCGTAAGTTTATCCTCTTATTTGTCAAATAGATGGTTTTAAAAAAGCAAAGGGCAAACGGTTAAAAATGCTTTTTTCTTCTTCTTTAGGGGTGCAACACAAGAACCCACGTTTCAAAGATTATATGTGGGTTCAATTCATTTTAGTCTTACTGAAGAAGATCTTCGTCAGATCTTCGAACCATTCGGACCATTGGATTTTGTTAACCTCCATAAAGGTAAAAAAGAGAAAGAAACAAAAGCACTGGAAAGTATTTTGGAAGCTAATAAGTACATATAATACATTCATAGACCCAGAAACTGGTCGATCAAAGGGTTATGCTTTTATCCAGTAAGTTAATTCACTTAAAAATCTTTAATATTATTTGAAATAAGCCGTTATTAAATTGAGAAATTTAATTTTAAATATAGGTATACTCGTGCAGCTGATGGTAGACAAGCTCTGGATAAAATGAACGGTTTCGATTTAGCTGGACGAAATGTAATAATTTCTTGATTTTTATAATGATTCAAGTGATAAATGAAAAAGAGAGAAATATACTAATAATGATATCTTTATTTCGGGAATATATAGTTGAAGGTTGGATTAGTCACAGATAAACCTGGAACACAAGTTAACCACACTAATTTAGATGATGACGATTCCGCTGGTCTTGCTATGGATTCGCTTTCTCGAACAGAATTGATGCACAAGCTTGCAGCCAGACAACCTGAAGCTCCTAGTGAAGCACAAAAGACGGAACATGAAACGGTTGCATCAACGTAAGCAGCTTTCGTTAAGGGGGGAAATTGAATTTATGAGGAATTTTTAATTGTGTTAACATGTATGCCAAATTCATTGATATATAGTTCTCAACCTGTCCCTACCCCTGCTTCAAGTATTCCTGCTCCTCCTTCTCGAACAATTATGATGAATAACATGTTTAATCCTGCAGAGTAAGTGGTTATATTATAATATATATAAAACAACCAAACTCCTGTTCTCCCCAATTGGCAATTTTTAACCGACGTTTAACCTTTTTTTTCTTTGTTCTATAGGGAAACTGAACCTGATTGGGTTGAAGACCTTCAAGCAGATGTTAAACAAGAATGTATGCAATTCGGAGAAGTGGAACATATTCTTGTCAATGCAAACTCTTTAGTAAGTACCTCACACATATTTTCTTTCTGTGATTACAAATGGCTAGGTTTTTTTTTTTTACTTAACCATAATTTTTTTAAAAATAGGGCGAGGTATACCTAAAGTTTAACACAGTAGAAGCAGGACAAAAAGCATTAACCTCATTGAATGGAAGATGGTTTGGTGGTAAACAAATTACAGCTGTCTTCGTACCAGAAGCCATCTATGATGCCAAATTCTCGTTGTAATATGTGGGTTTGACGATTATGCAAATTGGTTTTTTTTTTAACTTTTTTTCTCTCTTCTTCCAAACAAAATTTCTCTTTAGTTGAATACATTCATCCGTGTCACATTCACAAATTCCCCTTCTCTTCCAATAAAAGGACTTCCTCTTTTATGGATCTACTACAAAAAAATTCTTGCTTGAAGGTAAAAAGAATGCCAGTACGTTTTGAGTTTGCCTTTTTTTTCACCCATCATATATTTGTATATATGTATATCCAAAAATTATTAGTTTTAGTGCACCTATTTTTCTATTATTCGTATATATATCACTACGACTACAAATGTAAAATCCATGGCTTTTTTCCCCCGTTCAGCAACAACAAATATCAAATATCACATCGCATACGAAGCTTATCAGCAATAACGGGGATATATTATTATTACATTACAAATGTACAAGTGTACAACTCTTGCGTCTTATGGTTTTTTTATATTTTTGTTTTGTGTGTATTTTTTATAATATTATATAGCTAATTACATATTCCTTTTTCATGCTAAGAAATTAAAAGAAGTAGAGGAAGAAAAAAAATAGGGCAAGGTGCGAATATAAAAAGAAGAAAGAGAGATTGAAAAGTATGCAAATATATATTATTAAATACGATAAATGACTTCGTCGCTGATCATAACCTTGTTATCATTAGACATTCTTTCTAGTGCGCCTCTGGCTTCAAGCGGACTGAAACCTTGACCTGACATCAATTGGTTAATTAGGTTGTATACTTCTTGGAAAGGTAAACCATCACTTAAATCAATTTGATTCATTTTACTTTGGAAGAGTTGGAATCTATCATAGAAAAATAAATTATTATGGTGTAAGTAAAATCAATACATTTATATAACGTCGAATACTATGACAGTGCAGTAAAAGTGTTTCCTCCTTTTTCTTTCTTTCTTTTTGTCCGCCCGTAATATAAATATATATACCTTTCTTCAGTTAATTCGTCATCACCATCCACTTCCATAGAGCTATCTTCATCTCGTACTCGGGCGGATCGTCGAGTGCTAAAAAAATTGAAATAAATAGAATAATCAACATCCGTGAATCATAACCACACAAAATTGATGGGCCTTTAATATTACTTACGTTTGGGGAACAATATCTTCTTCCATTTCTTCTGAATCACTTTCAGATTCTTCAGATTCTTCATTATCAGAAATATCCATTTTTCTTCTCTTTGATGCCTTTGTTTTGCGGATAACTTCTTTGAACATAGCTACTCGTAATACTTCTGCAGCTGCCTTGGCATCCTTGTCTTCTACCTTTTCACTTAATCGTGCCTTAGCGTGTGCAGTGGAAAGACGGATAAGGGTTTCAAGGGTACGTGCTGTTATAGGTGCAGTCTAAAAAAAACGAATAGTAGAAATAAAAAATTAAGTAAAAAGTATCATTTTTTTTTCTCTTGGATCTATTATTAGCCATTTATAAAAAAATAAAAAAACAAACCTTCTTTCGAGTATCTTCATCTTTGTCATTACGAAGTGATGTGTATTCATTAATGATTGTGTCAGTAGCGCGTTTTGTGAGGGTTGGGGTAATACGGTTCTTTGCATAGTACAAGTACTTTTTAAGGAAAGTAGACTTGAGAATCTTAGGTTTAGCATTGCCAGTAGTTTGTTGCACATTAGCATGAAGCAAACGGTTGAATTTTTCATAAATATCATCATCATTTGCATCTTCTTCGTTTCCATCAGCCTCCATGATTTCATCCACTGCCTCACGAATGGGGGCACCTTCTTCAAGACCAGGAGGAATATATCGATGCATACCAAGCACATGTTCTGAAATCATTCTATCGCGCGATTCTTCCATTGTATCAGTAACAACAAAGAGCAAATCGAAACGGGACAATAGTGAATCGGGTAAAGCAATGTTTTTGGCAGGATCTTTGGATAAGTCGTATTGACCATAGATGGGGTTGGCAGCAGCAACGACGCTGCATCGCGCATTCAATGATGTGTGGATACCAGCTTTGGCGACAGTAACAGTTTGTTGTTCCATAACTTCGTGAATAGCTACACGATCAATATCACTCATCTTGTCAAATTCATCAATACATACAACACCTCGATCAGCAAGTACCATTGCACCGGCTTCCAATTTACGTTCACCTATTTAAATCAATGGTAAGTAATGTTATATATCGCTTTTATATACTACGTGTCATTTTTTTTCTTTTCCCATCCAAAATATTATTAATCATATCCTCTCCTTCCGTTTCATAATTTTACCTGTTTCCTTATCAGATGTAACAGCAGCGGTCAAACCAACACCAGATGAACCACGACCTGTTGTTGCAATAGCAAGAGGTGCAATCCCAAGAACATAACGTAAAATCTGGGATTTGGCAGTCGATGGATCACCAACCATCAACAAATTGATATCACTATACATATAGAAATAATAATTCATGAGAATCCCTCGTCAAAACCTCTCTTGATATTGTGTTCTCACATTCCTGATCTTCCATTATCCATATCCATGTTGTATCTTTTCCTCCTCTATTACCCTCTGATGTGAGTGCCATTTTCCAAATTTTTTTCAACACCACCGAGCAACATCATCAATACAGCCTTCTTGATATATTCGTGACCCCAGATAGAAGGAGCTAAAGATTGTGAAAGAGTATCAAAGACATTTCTCTTCTTTGCCAAATGATGAATGTTTCGGATATCTTGATCAGTAATTGTTGGTGAAGCAATACCACCACCAGCCTTGGTACTCAATAAACTGATGTCGTTACACAAAATAACAGTTCTATTGTGAAAGAAAAACATAACCGCCCATTAATAACGCAAATCACACATAGGGTTTATTAAGACCTCTCTTTTTGTTGAAATATCCCACCATGAATTTACCTGAAAGTGGAGCTTGTTTGATTGGCATTTCTGTTACCAAGCGAACGATAAATACCGACAATACTAACACGATCACCAGGCTTTGCTCTATCAACTAAATCATCATCTAATACAACATCGACTGATCGAGGTAATTGACCTGCTGGTGCACGTTCAGGCATTTCTTGGATACTGATAGTTTGATGATCGCGATAAGTACTGAAACCAAACTCAGTGACAAGTGGATTACCACTATCGTCCTCAGTAGGATAAACTGCACCAGTTGGGATTGGATTACCAGGAGAAATGGCATCACGATAATCACGGGCGAAATGCTTTTTGGTCTTTTCAGCATAGTGAATGGATCGTACTACCTTGGGACGTACCAAAGAACCTATAATCCACGTATAAAAGTTTTAGAGCCACCCTTTTCCATTTTTATTGTCATTCGCTTTCTCCTCCCTTCATGTCTCATAAAAAATATGCACATACATCTTGTAACAATGCCTTCGATGCAAACCAACTTTCCAAGATACGTAGAACGAAGGGTTCGTGGGTTCACGTGGTTATCACCAAAACTGCCACGGAAACCAACATAGAATGGTTGATCTTCAATTTGAAAGACTGTTGGATCAGCAACTGTTTTCACCATTTCCGTGAAAGCTGTTTCGAAAGCAGGAATAAATTCGCCTGGTGAATTCATTAAACTGGTAGTGGTGATAAAAACAAAACGTTAGTCTCTTTTTCTTTTTTCAAAACAGCAAACAAAAAAAAACAAGCCATTGAATACACTTTACTTGTTGGTCATAGGTCGATTATATTGACGAAGGGCATCAATGCTCACGATCAGACGACGTTGACCAGTAGCTAATAAGCCATTAATCTGGGATTTGTAACTACCATGTTCTCTGGCACCTTGGATATTCTATTGAATCCATAATATAGGGCTATGAGAATCAAAACCCAAACTATTGACCAACCAACGCTTCATTTTAAAAATTTCCAGAATTTACCTCGTTGTCTAAAAATTCTGTAAAGAATCGAACATTTTCATCATTAGCTTCGTCATTAAGTTGTGGAGGAGGTGCGGGAGCGGCCATGATTGAATATATGGTTTTTGTAAGGAAGAAAAAAAAAGGTACGGGACGTCAATTTTTTTTTTTGGAACGCGTTTAATCGTGCCGCGACAAATATATAGTCACGTTTTCTTTTGAACTTTTTTTTTCGCGCTATTTGAGCCAATCATATTGTAGTACTCGCTATGGTGGCGACAGTATTTATTGTTGGTTATGCCAACTCACTAAGAGTTCTTGTTATTATATAGATGAAAGCATCGCAAATATAAAAGATGCTATATTCTTATTTTGTAAGATTGATGTTCTTTTAAATTGCATATAAGAAGCACCAGTCATCCAAACTATGGTGTGTTCTTTTTTTTTGATCCACGCCACATTACTTTCATTAATATACTAATAATATAATAATGCGGTATCGATCTTTGGGTAGAGCCACATTATTTTCATTATATATAAACTTTAATTATCAGAATTAATAATAATAATAATAATAATAAATTAAGCAGGATATATATTCCTGATTAGTGGCAGCAATGATAGGTGTATATGTGGATAGTAACTAAACTGTTAACATGTTCCTAATAGATAAATGCAATAATAGTGTATACGTATACCCGTTATTGTTTATTCTTTTTGAATTATAGATAGTTTGTTAGTTTCAATCTGTTAAGTGCTCATTTATACATCAAAATACAAGTGCACCTATATACACTTCCTCTCTTCATCCAATCATGTTACGAAACGCGAGATATCTCCAGATCGAGCAAAAAAACGTTGAGTTTCTTGGGTCGTTACAATTATATGTAGAATTGGTATTACTATTATATATTATTTTTATTTTTATTTTTTATTACCATTATTTGGTATATACATCGTCATGAGATCAATTTGTAAAACATAATCATTTCCCATAATAATACAATAATATATTTTCGTGAATAACTATTAATATATCCTTATTACTATAACTGATGAACATCAGTTATACGGTATGCCAAGCTAATTTATTAGTATCTACGCTCTTTTCGGCTTTTTCTTTTCAATGAAACACCAATAATCTCAATCAAAAGGACAATGGTGAATTTATACAGATGACAATTATTATATGTACTCTATATACATTAAGATAGAATGAGTCGCATAATTCTATAAATTGTGAATATGGAAATAATGTTGGAATTGTACGAAATAATCAGAATTGTAATGTATAGAATTATGCATATAAAAAATTCTTAAGTACTAAAAAGCTGGTACAAATTTAACAGATTATATAATCTTGCTGAAATCATAATTCAGTTCACAGCAACAATGCATAACCCTTGTCTTGTTGTTATTATTAGTAATTAATTAAAACACAACAAATAATATAGTGTGGAAGAAAAAGAGTAGTAATTTTAAAATAACCTGAAAACCCTTCCTTTTTGCTCCCTTTTGTGGAGATCATATCACTAATAAGGTCATTGTTCATTAGGTTTTTTATAACTCCAATTCCGAAAAATTAAACTGGGGATGATAGGGAAAAAAATCCATCATAATTATAATTTTTCAATTATCATTTATTATTTATAATAATATATGAATTAAATCATCATCATATTGAAATAGAGCATTATATCATCTATGATTTTCTGTTATAGTTTATATACAATGAGATGATGAGGTAAAGAAAAATTGTTATAGTTTATACCTGTGAAAAATAAAACTCCAAATGAAACAGTTTCAAATAAAATCACAATCCAATCATATAAAATGAATTTTTAAATCCAGAAACAGCAGACCAACAAAGCGAAATCGTACCTTTTCCCTTACTCTTTTTTTTTTTGAGAAAAAAAAACGACCCTTTTTTTCCATTTCTTCACTGTCCCGCAATGGCAGTGGACCCAAATTTTCATGTTAATCAGCAATCATCCGAGTCAATAGTCAGTAGTGAATGGACGATCGAAAAAGTCGTACGTTTTCTCGAAGAAAATGGCTTTAGCTCCATTACGCATACTTTCAAAGGTAACAAAGGCCGTTGTTATACGATAAGAAAGCTTATTTTATTTTAAAATATTTCGAGATTTTTATACATAATGCTATGCGATATATCTTTTGCAAAAAGATGAACCTTTTTCTTTCATCAAATTAACAAAATTATAAAATAAATAGAGCACAATATTTATGGATATCGTTTTTTGAATCTATCGACCATCGAGTTAAACAATTTAATACAAGGATCGCTTCCAAAGACTGAAGTGCAGCATTTATACTACTGTATTCGAACACACAGAAATAATAGCGAGTTGGCGTATAGTCATGTAAGTTTATATATTATTCAAAGGGATTAAAGGAAGAGAAAGGAGAGATTAGTCATTATTTCGAGCTAGATCAAAATTAACTTTTATTAAAAAAGTATAACGATGGCACCACAGCAATGTCCGGTCAATATAGTCGACACCAACAGCCTCCTGTAACCAGTAGTTCAGCTTCACAAACAGTAACAGCAGCAGCAGGTCCCGCATACAACGGCAACCCTAATATACCAATCACTCAGGGACCTGCCGCTTCCGAAACTGAATACGACAGGATCAAACATCTCATACCCGCGCGCAAGTCATCGAATCCAGAGCACATTTCAAGAATTGTGAACGAAATGCAATATGATGTATCTAAATTACGACCTTTATATCAACGTACACGTATGCGACCTAATGGAAGCAATCAAGAGAACGGCAACCGCGTCCCGAATACTTCGACGAGTTCTGGAACAGCATCTCATTCTACCAGTCTTACAGTTACACCCACTTCGAGTTCAACATCATCCGTTACAGCTACTCCTGCTTCCTCGACTTCTACGCCAAGTGTTGTAGCTTATGATTGGGCAAACAGTCCTATTAGTCCACGTGCCCAACCAAACGATCCAAAAGGTGGTTGGAAAATCACAGGAAAACGCGTTCAACAGCTCCAGGTAAACTTATAGATAGTACATTGTATATATATATTATAAAATGATAGAGTGAAAAAGAGAGAAAGAAGGAGGGAGACATTGTGTATGCGGCATTGATAATAATATGTCGGCTAAATACTCCGTTTAGGATCAGTCGCAAGCTGGGCATACATCGTTTTCTACACTGACACAATCGACGACGATTTCCCATCCTATTAATCCCCCACAGCAAACTCAACAGCCACTTCCACCGCAACCACAGCCACAACCACAACAACCACCGCAACATCAACCGCAACATCAACATCCTAATCCTCCACCTCCTCAGACTCAACCAAAGCCCTCGTATCCGCATTATACACAGTATCCGACAACTCCTCAACCATTACGTCAACGTATCCAAGTTACTGCTGATTCAAATACTTTCCTCAGTTTGACAGTGACAGATATGATTGATTCTAATGTTGTTAAGGATGCAATCCTTCAAAAATTGCAACTTGAAGGGGGTCATTATCTCTATTACCATGAGAACGGACCAATGTATTATCATGAAAATGGTGACCGTTTCTGTAAATATTACTATTATTATTATGATAATAACGATGATTCTGTGTTGCGAAATTTTGGATTTTGAAAGAGGAAAAAAAACTAATCTATTGCATATTTTTAACTAGATGCACCATTAACTGATGATGAGCTTGTAAGTATATGCCGTATGGCAGATGATCGTTTGAAGGATCAGGTTCTTGTTATGCATCCAGATCATATTTCTCCACCTTATGCCAAAGATAGTCGTGGGATATATCCAGACATTCCAAGTGATTATGGTTACATATCTCATTACCAAAGGTAGGCCTTTTTATTTTATTTTTTCATTTGGGTTGCTAGAACACATTAATCCTAAATGAGCGATATGACGCTGTATCGGTATAGACCTCCAGCAGCGGGTTACCAGCATCATCATATGCATTACCCTCGCCAGGGCCAGCCACTGCGCCATATGGAATCGTTTGATCATCAACCTCCGCAACCAAGCTACATGCAGTACGACAGAGCAAGTCCACACAACAGCCCTGAAATGTCCACATCGCCAAGGCCTACTGGAGCATCATCACGTCCTGTTCCCGATGGTGGTTTCCAAATGCCACCAGCGCATGAATTCAGACCACCTTCCAACAATACCACACCTGCTGAAGAATATCGCGATGATAGTGGATACTTTGATAGAAGTTATAAACGCTCATCAGGCCGAAGCACATCATCCCAAGAGTTTCTCAACACTCCACATTTTACTCCATCCGAAACATCTACAGGAAAAACCACTCCACTTACAACAGCAGAACTTTGGCATATACGACCACAACAACCACGACCGCAACCATCATTGTCAAGTGAAGCGTCTTGTTGGGCTGTACGTCCAAAACGTTCCTTGGATCCATTACCTTCATCGGATGGCACCGAAAAAGGGTATTCCAATGGATATAATGAGGATGATAACAATAATGCTAAGCCGCCGACGACATTGCACAATAACAATAATAACAACGGATCTTCCGCAGCATACCCGGCAATGTGGGCTGTACCACCAGCCAATAGCAGTCAGACGGAAAATCGATTAGATCCTCGAATGGATCCAGATTACCAATCCTTTGCCCAAAATGAATTATGGCCAGTGGATGAAGATGCAATTGAGGATCCACATCGCTCCAATCCTGCAACACCTCGTCTTCAACCCAGTACATCATCTGAGACGATGCGCACGGGCAAACGATATCTTCATGGACGTCATCCTTCGGGAGAAATGTCAACCATTGGTGAAACACACGAATATGAAAGTGATCAGCAACAGCAACGTCTTGGTCTCAGCAATGGTAACACAAAAGAAAAGCGCGTAAGATCTGTGCAATTTGCCACCGACAAACCTTTACCTGTCATGCCACCCCCGGACGAGGAAGTAGAACGATTATCGCTTCATGATGAGCCTTTGGATCCTAATGATTCTTCGAGTCGACGAAGTAAATTACATATTCAAATCCCAAGAAACGAACATGATGGTTATGGCCCGTCACCAAGAACACCTCGACAGCAAAGAACACCCTTGTCTGCCACAAGTAACACTTCACCTATTTCTTCCTCACAAGATGGAATGGATAATGAAGAAGAAACTTGGGGTGAACGTCCCTCCATCGAAAAACTGTATCGAGATATCGACAAGTACCTGCCAGACCATGATCTTGATAAGGAAATCTTTATCGAAACCACACCAGGAGGTGGAAATGGTTCCCAGGGAGCAAGTAGTGCCGGAACTACAGCGGGAAGTGCTACTCCATCTCATGCACCACGTCGACTACAAGGACACAAAAAATCTGTACGTGTCGTTGCCAAAGAAGCTCATCGTAATTGGCGACAGGCTATGAATGTCATCCGGGTCAACCATATTCTCCGACGACGAAGTACCAAAATGTGGGGTCGTAAAGTAGAACAAGTTAAACCTGGTATGGTGGTTGATCAACAGGCTATTCGAGATGCACATTCTGCAAGTGCATATGCAGATAAACCAGGTAAAATAATATTAGATTTAACTGCATATCCTTTTTTTGGAAAAATGTTTTGAGATAAATGACAATGTTGATATTAACTGCATTCTTATTATATTATTAGTTCCTACTAAGATGCAATGGATGCGTGGTGAGCTTATTGGGAAAGGGTCATTTGGTCGTGTTTATCACGCATTGAATGTAGCAGCAGGAGAATGGATTGCTGTCAAAGAAGTGGATTCACCCATCACCAAATCAGATATGTTAAATGACAAGATGCGTAGTGCAGTAGATGCTTTGTATCGTGAAATATCTCTTTTGGAAGATTTGGACCACGAAAATATTGTACAATACCTTGGTTATGACTACGATGAAGACGAAGGACATATTCATATCTTTTTGGAATACGTTCCTGGTGGAAGTATATTTAGTGCACTTACCAAGAATGGTCGTTTTGAGGAAGTGTTAGTTCAATTCTTTACTCGACAAATCTTACTTGGTCTTGAATATCTTCATGATCGTAATATTATGCACAGAGTAAGTAAAAAAATATAATAATATTTATTTGTTACTGTTGAGGTTTTTTTTCTCATCATTTTTTTTTCGGTTTTGTTAATAGGATATCAAGGCTGGTAATATTTTGGTGGATCAAAATGGTGTTTGTAAGATTACTGATTTTGGCCTTTCAAAACTGAGTGGTCAAGATGAAGCTTATGACCCCAATTCAAATACGTTGATGAAGGGCACTGTTTTCTGGATGGCACCTGAAGTTGTCAAAGGATCGTCTTATAGTGCCAAGATTGATATCTGGAGTTTAGGATGTACGGTAATTGAGATGCTGACTGGTAAGAAACCTTGGTTGGATCTCAACATGTTGGCGGCATTATATAGTGTAAGTTTTTAATGCATTACAACTATCACCCCTTTTTTAAATCAAATGAGTAGAAATAGATCGAGAAAAATTCTAATTTGTTTTTTATCGTTACGAAATAGTTGGGTAAATACCAAGCTCCTCCATTACCAGAAGAGGCGTCAGATGAGGCGAAAGACTTTTTGAATCAATGTTTTATTATGTAGGTTTAGGTTTGTTTTTTTTCATAAAGCCGATATTCACGTGAACTAAATATATTTTTCTTATTAACTTTATCAGTAATCCCGATGATCGACCTACTGCACAAGACCTTTTAGTACATCCATTTGTTCGTCAAAACCCATCGTTTAAATTTAGGGTATGTCGATATGTAAAAGTATCATATGATTATTATAGAACCGAAGAATCTAAATTTGCTAACCATTTTATTCTGATCTTTTTGTATAGGAATACATGAAAAATCTGAACCCTCACAATGAGAACCTCGAAAACCCCTAGTCACTCTTTTTTTTTTGTTCACTTCTTAATTAAACCTTCATCTACTTACGTTTTACAAAAAAAAATATACTGCATTTTGCCTTCTCTTTTTTTTTAACAGAAATAATGAATACAGTTTAATTGTTGCCAGAAACCGACAAAAAAAATGAATAGTTTATTTCTAAAATGTTTAAATTTGTTGAGTACTAATAAGGGATATTATTTTGAATTATGGAATATCGAGAAAGAAAAATCACAGAGAAAAAAAAATCCTGCCATTGTTGTCGATAGAGGCATCACACTACCACCGTATTGGCATTAACTAAAGTTACGTTTATAACGATCAATGGAATTAAAAAATGCATAAAAGGAGCCATACAATGCAAAGAAATTGAGCTTTTTTCTTCATAAATTTACCTTTTCGTTACCTACCACAGTTTTACCCACTATTACCAGACAAGATGTTTCAATATTCCAACATATCACTTCGTTATCTGGCAGTAGTTGCTCTATTTCAACAAATTTTTGTAAACGCTGCTTTTGATCCACACGCAAATTCCAACTTTGTTAATTATTGGTATTATGCCATTAGAAATACATTGTTTTTAAGATAACAAAATAACTAATCACTTAGTAAAACAAAAAACACATATTAAATGTAACCTGCTATTTATCAGGGGTCAGAATGCTGCTTCCGAGAGTGGCGATCGTTCCAAATGGCAAAAACCTCTTAGTCAATATTGTCAAGACGATACGGAAAATATCCTGGTGATATCATTTCTATATCAATTTGGTGCTCAAGAACCTGCAATGGATTTGTCCGATGCAAGTGCTGATTGTAATGGCTATTTCGAAGGTAATCTTTTCTTTGATATCTGTCCTTTTTTTTTTCTTATTGTTGCTTACTAGTCTTATTATTGACGACGAGTGGGTATGAGATAATAAAGAGGGCAAAAGTTGCTAATTATTACCCATCATATTACTTTGTTTTATTTACATTAGGAACAAAGTTATTAGATTGTCCTCAGATGGAAACTGGTAATGTTTCAGATACGATACATTTTTTATATGAATTATAAATATATACCAATGTACAAAATGTTATTTAACATTATTTGCTTGATATATATATAATGACCATTTTTATATATAGAAATCGAGTTTTGCCAATCCAAAGATAAGGTTATCCTATTGTCTTTAGGCGGTGCGGATGGTTCTTACGGAATCTCTTCTGAATCAGAAGGTCGAAAATTAGCTGATACGTTATGGAATACATTTGGTGGAGGCGAAAGTCAGACCAGACCATTTGGAAAAGCCAAAATCGATGGATTTGATTTAGATATTGAAGCAGGAGATACTGAAGGCTATGCGGCTTTTGTGGATCAAATGCGCCAACACTATAGTATGTATACTAAAATTCATGCAGAAATACTCTGCAGTTTTGTTTACTGTTGTCTGAAAAGTTTATTTAAATATTTAAATACTTTATACATATGCCGTCCTTATTGCTGCTATATAAAATTAAATTAGGCTCCGACACATCCAAGGCTTACTATATGTCTGCTGCTCCTCAATGTCCCTATCCTGATGCGTACCTTTCTGAAACACTCAGTAAAGCTTGGTTCGATTTTGTTTGGTAATCATGTTTTTTTTATTATAAAACCAAGACGAGAAGCCGACCATATTAATAATTTTCTGTTGCTTTTTTGTTTTGACATATAGGGTTCAATTTTACAACAATGTAACAAATCACAGTATTATATGTCTACCCTTTTATTGATCTATGAAAATTACCGTTTTGACTACTAACATAAAATAAAACGGGCAATAATGCCATTCTACTTTTAATTGTTAGTATTGTGGCGTGACCACTGACGATTTCAATTACGATACATGGGACAAATGGGCGCGAACGGAATCTCCAAACAAGCAAGTAAAACTCTTCATTGGTGTTCCAGCAAGCAGCTACGCTGCTGGATCAGGGTTTGTTTCGTATGAAGATTTGACAAAAGCCATTACAGAAACTCGTGACAAATATGAATCATTTGGTGGTGTCATGATGTGGGATGCTTCTGCAGCATATGCCAATACTCAAGATGCAAGTCCAAATTATGCAGCAGCGGTTGCCGGTTTTCTTCATAATAACAGTAATCAAAAGGGTACTAATACTATTACTTATAAGAATACAAATAATATTGATATCAGCGACAACAGCAGCAATAATACTAACAGCTCATCATCAACAATTATGGATTCTTCGTCATCTGCTTCACCATCTTCGTCCACTCCGCTTCCAGTCTCACCTTCCTCTTCAGCAGAACCAGCAAGCACAACAAATTCATCGTCAATAACACCATCTGTGTCACAAACTTCTGCACCAGCTGCGCCGACAAATGGGTAATTAATTATATTTATTTTTATATTGCATCGTATATAACAATAAGTGTTGTTATAGTAAAGTATAATATAAAAACCACATGATCTAAACTGCACTTATTTGCACTATTAATATAGAAATAGTACTGATAACAAAAATGAAACTGAAGCCCCACTTGAAGGATCAAAGTGTTCAGAAGAAGACACAGGATTTTATTGTGCAAGCAAAGAAAATTATGCTGAATGCGTGAACGGTCAATGGATGTATCGCTCATGTGGTGCTGGCACCATTTGCCGAAAATTGACCAATGATCTTGTGTACTGTGATAACCCTCAAAGCGACGAAGACGAAAGGGAGCTCCTTTTATTACTCTTACAACAATAATTTTATTTCCATTATTATATACTACATTTTATCTTATGTACTACATTTTATCTTATATACCACACTCTTTATTATATACTACTCTTTATTGAATACTACACTCTTTATTATATACTACACTCTTTATTATGTACTACACTCTTTATTAGATACTATACTCTTTATTAGATACTACACTCTTTATTAGATACTACACTCTTTATTATACACTATATTCTTCACTATGTACTACATTATTATAATATATATATTAGCAGTTATCTTATGTAATAAATACATAATCAGTTTTAAAATAATGATAATTGAGTCCATCAAATATAATATTATGATATAATAAAAAGGTGAAAGCATAAATATCTTTAATTTGGTATATTTGTAGTAGCAAAAATAAATGTACATGAGAAGAAAATTGGAATGATGTTGTGTTGTATATATTTATCATAAAATAGATGTAATAATTGCTACGGATTCAAAATGCATACGTAACAACGTTCAATGTAATAAGAAAAAAAGAGATCATGCATATTTTAAATGGAGAAAAAATGACAAAGAAATAAAAGTATCAAAATGAATAGGTGTAAATAAAAATGACGCTAAAGAAAATAGGAATTAACAAAAAAAAAGTACTACTTATTTTATATATATTATTGTGTTTTTTCTTGCTTTTTTCTCCTGTTGTTGGAAATCTTTTTCAAAGAACCGGTTGCTTTTCTTTTTCTTTTTTTGGTGACTGAAGAGGACTGACGATTACGTCTTTTAATGATATCTGTTTTAAGACTTAATGGGCGTTCCATACCATGTAACTTTAGGAATAATCCACAAGCATTACAAAGTGGGTTGCCCAAATCATCTCTACGCCATAATGATGTGGTGGTGGTTTTGCAATTGGTACAAACAGGTAGTGGTAGGTTAGGATCATCTTTTTTACTGCGACGACGAGGTGCTTTCTTTTTTATAGTTGCTTTTGTCGTTGTAGCGGATATTTCCGAGCTTGTTGCCGTGGTAGCAACCTTATTAGTTATGGATGATGAAGAAGGTCGGCCACGACGAAGATAACCAGAAGTACCATGAAGTACAAAATCAGGATCATCACTATCATCTCCATCGTCCCCGTCGTCATCTAATACGTCTTCATCATCATCATCGATATGATTAAAGTTGACAACATGTTCGTCATCATATTCTTCTTGTTGGCTTATATTTTCACCAAAAAAAGAATTCGTAGCTATCACATACTCTTTGTGTTGTTGTAGTTCTTCATATTCTGAGTATTGCTCTTTTTCTTTATACTTTTCCATTGCTTGTATTGTGGTACAACTTTTATCATTATAATAAAGGTGATGATCATGTTCATTATCGACAATTGTTGAAATTTCGCTACTAACACTGTTGCTTCGCTCACTACTGCTGCTACTGTTACTATTTCTAACATCACCATTATTTATCATGTCGAATTGCGTCGGTGGCGATGATTGGAATGATGTTATTTCGGGTTCAAAAAAGTTGAATTGTTGATCTTGAATATTAAAATGCTGTTGTGTCGGTGTTATAGTATATGGTGCTGATGCTGATGTACTCGTGGCAGATAAAAAGTCATAAGGATTGAAAACATCAGCGCTTCCTCCAAAAGCAAGAAAGCTGTAATAGGAGTCGTCATTATTGTATGCCGTTGCCGTTGCCGTTGCCGTTGCCGATGATGATATGAGCACGGGATCATTTGTTAAAGAATTTGGTTGCATAATTTCATCTGCAAGATATGAATCATAGTAATTTGGTATATTAAAGATTGGATCATTCATTGTAATAGAAGAGTATATAACAACAATTAAAATTCAAATAAAAAGATAATAGAATAAAGAAAAGAAAAGAAAAGAAAGAGTTAAAATGAGAGAAAGAAAAAAATATTTAATGTAAACACCACATATGGTGAAATGTACGCTTTAAATGACGGAACGTAAATAGGTGTACTACTACTTACTCAAATTCTTTACAAAAGAAGAAATGGTAAATCACACAACCAATCGCAAAAATTTCGTGACGAGGAACTCCTGTCCCTGGGCAAGAAAATTTCTCTCATTTACAATGTAAGTCACATCATCATTGCCGATCATGCCGTTTCCTTTGATACCTACTTCCTTGCTTCCGCTTGACCAGTATAATTTATACGCTTTACTTTACATGGTTAAAATAATGATGTACAAAAAATTAAAAATTCTTCTACTCAGCATCATTATTGCCATAACTTTACGAATCGTTTTTCTTGTTATCTGGAAAGAAGTGAACCAGAAAAAAAAATACACTCTGAAAGATCATCTACAAATGTTTTATACAGCAAAAGTCTCTCAAAAGATTCATCTAAATAAAAATGGCGCATTCTTTTTAGAGTCCTCTCTTCTCCTCATCAGCTTCTTAACGGCCTCATTTTTACTGTTGTTTATTTGTGAAATGGCAGCAGATGGAAAATTTATGCGGCCTTCTACATAATTGTGCTACCCTGAAACCAACGGTGAGAGGTCGTGTGAGTCATCATATATGGTTTACTGGAATGATGCCGTTTTTTTATATGGCACACAAGATACGCGATTGTTCAGAAATTTAATAACATCTTAAAAGTTGCACAATAAATGTTTACATTATACCTCTCTTTACATTTATAAATATATTCGTGCGTCATTATTACTGTAGTTTATTTGTATCTTCTAGTTAAATAATATTTCAACGATATGATAATAATATACATTGTTTATAAAAGTGGTATGCAATATGATACAATTAAATAACAATAGTAAGATGTTGATAATATACATATATTATAATATAAAAATATACATCTTTTCACTTTCTAAAAAGGTGTGATTATCATGGCGAAAAAAGAAAGACACGAAATAATGAATTTTATGAAACCAACAACGCACATTATTCACTCGAACAACAAAGTATATACGTATAATAGAGGGCGTCCATGGTGTTAATAATCGAAGCTATCATCCATATATATATATATATATATATATATATATATATATATCTGGTTTGTATACTAACAAGAAGAAGGCAAGTATACAGACTAATACTTTATAATAACTTTATAGTAAAGTGTTATACTTTTGCAAACTGCAAGTACACTTCTTCAGTAAAGGTACTTGTATGAATTGTATAGAGGTATATATATATATATATAGGATAATAACTCATTGTGATGGAGAAAAATACAGCAGTCATACCTACTTGTAGTATAATAATGCTTTATATATAAACTCGATTTATAAACTATTTTGCAACAATTTTAAACTGAAAAAATTATCATTTATTCAGTAGCGTAGTAGCATTCGTCATACTTATTATCTATTTTTATATACCATATACAGCAGCCTTTTCCCTAATCTCGATCCTTGTTGCTAATAATAAAACACATTCTAGTATCTACAAATCACAATTAGTTATGGTACCACACTGCTGAGGTATTGTTGTCTCCAAAGTTAAAGGAAAGATTTGAGGTAAATGTGATACAATTATAATTTCATCAATGAAATGATGCTATTGATAGTAATGAAATATTATACTATGTTCCACAAAACTCATATCATCAATGATGTCCTGTAAATCACAAACATACTTAACTACAATACTATGATTTCACACATTAAAAAAAAGTCCTTGTTATAAGTAGTGTAATAATAAATGATAAACTCGAATTTTTTTTACGTTTCTGCTCCCACACGAACGATTATGGAATATATATATTCCTTTTTTTTTCAAACCTATTAGATATTAAAACATTCCGCCATAACTTTTGAAGTTATCTTAAGCTTTCTACTTCTTTTACACTCTCCGTCACAAAGTATTATTCTATATATCGAGTATTATCATGATGAACAGTACCTTTTTTTATGCTGAAAGGCTTCATGGATTCCATGATTTAGTTTGGGATAAATATATCAAACAAGTGTTAGAGGAAACAATGAAAGTCCTCGATGAGCAAATGGTTTATTGGAGTGTGTTTTCATTTAAGATTCTTTTTATAGTTATTATGAGGATAGCGATTAGCGTATATTAGTTTCACTGCCGTATTATAATAGGTACTGATGTTAATGTTTATTTTTTCCTTTTCATTATAAATCCTAATACATATTAGATCAAGAAGAATTTTCCCCTTCTTGGAGACCCGGAAGTACCTCCACAGGGCAATCTTCCATGGTATACTTTTTTCAAGAAACAATAAAAGAACAAATACAAACTATTATAAAACACAGTCGTAACATGTGTGCGTGATTACAATATTCATAGACTGATAGTGGTTACAATGAAATCCAACAAGAACAAAGATCTTCCACTTCACCTTTGATAGATAAGAAGATTGATATGCTGGACGATAGTAATGGACGAGCTAAAAATGTAAGTGCCAAAGAAATGTCTCTGTTTTACTGTATACTAGGAAGCATATAGGCACCAAATATAAATCTTATTAAATATTGTTATTCTGTTACATACATATTCTATATCGATGGAAATTTGACAAAGAAATTGCAGTTACACTGCACCTCCGGCATTAGCTATCGTCATAGCTCAACGAACAAAGGAAAAATAAGAGTCTGTACCAATTGTGGTTGTGGAAAAGGTGCCACACCCAATTTTCGGATTAACAAGAATAATAGAAAGATCCTTTGTAACGCGTGTGAACAGTAGTATGTAGTCATATTTTTTTTTATAATATGAAATCTTGATGGATTTATGGAAACACCTCCATCAGGCCAACGCCCTTTTTAATAACAGTGAGGCAAAGCTTGTGTAAGACTCCTAACGTGTTTTTTATCCTTATTCCAGCGATGGTCATAGAAGATTTATCATTGATAATAAGGGAAACAGAAAAACAATTAGCAAGAACAGATCTAGTCCTGTTTTTTGTTTTAAGTGTTACGAAAATGATTCAACCTTCAATTATGCAGTTGGAAATAACCGTTTCTTATGTAAGATCATTTATTCTTTTTTTAATACAATAACAAAAGCGACATATAATATTATACCTAGATGGAGTAACGGTATAAACTTTAATGGTTTATTTCTGTAGGTGAAGACTGCCGAAATTTAGCAAATAAATCGTGAAACTTTTTTCTACTTGGACGCATTATTCTTTGTTTGTCAATAAACATCACATCACATTCTCCATCAATACCATAATAATATTGTACGCCATTCTGACTATGTTAAAACGTTGTTTGTATTGTTTAATAACAGTTCCTATTTCCACACAGCTAATTTTGTGTTCAATCCTATCATCGTTTACATATATATATATATATATATAATACGTAAGAAAATAATAAGCTTTATACATCCAAAGTTTAAGTATTTTATTTAAGCAAACACATATACTTTATTTATTAAGTAATAATATCCCTTTGGAAGGAAAATGTTATGTAATTATGGCTATAAAGGAAGTAAAGAGACGATTGCTTGAATTGTATAAAACAAACAAAAAAGTGCACCATTGAATAAATAATAATGCTAAATATCTAAGTAATAATGTTCCATGTTAGTAGTAGGCCGCTGTCTGTTATGAACTTTTTTTTCTTCCTCTATTTCTTTTTTTTTGGGGGAGGGTATGAATATGTTTGCAAATATTTTAGCCATAACATATATTTGTTGCGCAAGCGTCGTGAGTATGTGAAAGAGAGAAGAGAGATATAGAACAATGAAATGTTGAGTTTGAAGGATAATAATAATAGTGTTGATACGAAATTTGGTTGATGTTCAAAATGACGGCCATTTGATTCACCAAAGATTCTTTCTTTTTTTTCGTCTCGATTTGGTTTCAAACAAGAACGTAGCGTGTTGTGTCCGTTTTTTTTTTTTCCATTGGCATACCAGAAAAGCATCGCCTTAGTAGATGCTTCGTTGAAAGAAGAAATAAATTGATGACAGAACTTGCACGTTTCCTTTGTAAAAGAATGATGATCTTTGAGGTTTTTGTTTCTAGGCACGATTTCGTCATGGAATTTTTTATTGTGTTGTGAATATAAGTTTATTTTTGCTTGACTTTGAATTCATCAATTTTGGAATTGGTACTGATAACTTGATTCCTTGGACGACAATCTTGTTTAATGTTGTCTTTGTTGTAGATAATGATAATAAACTTAAGAAATTTTTTTCAGTGATGATAATGGTGTGCTTCTTGTCTTCATCGGAATTGATAACGGATGAGTTTAGCCAAGGTGATTCTTGTTTTGTTTGAGACTGACTGATATACTGGTTTTTTTTATAATTCTTGACCCTGAACTCGTCGCCAATTGGGTAAGAATCGCTTGTTTTTGTTCATGTTGATGTCTTTTTGTTCATGAATCCTGGTTCATCGAAACGACGCGCCATCTTGATTTTCTTTGGGTTTGTCTTGTTGATATTCTTGATTGACAATTTTGTACAGTAGTGTTGAAATTTGGAGAATGAACGTTGTTGAGAGGATTTTTTTTTTGAAGAGTGTTTTTTGAAAGGGGGAGGAAAGTATATGTATTTTTTTTACAATCTTTTTTCTTTTCTTTTCTTTTCTTCTTTTTTTTTTTTTTTTTTTTTGTAACTTCATTACAGACATACCAGCCATTATACCAACATTTACATTATACCAGATTTGCATTAAAATTTATCAACGTACCTTTTTTGATTGAAGTTAACGTGTCTTGTTTGTATATGTGTTGCTTTTCTGAATATGGAACCAGTTGGGTAACAATATTAGTGAGAAGAATTGGAAATAATGATAGATAGATTTGAAACATTTGTTTGTATGGATAAAGGAAATCGTTCGTTCGTGTATGTGTGTGTATGTGTATGTTTAGCAGCCCACCTGTCCATCCGTGTGTTTTGGTTGGATTTGAATATATATGCAATGGTGAACATATATATTCGTGGTGGGGTGCTTACTATCATCATATTTCCAATTCTGCCAATAGTAATGTCTTGAAAAATAGTCTTGAAGCCATTCAACGCTTTTGCCCGCGATGCATGGATAATGTTGAGTGTAGCTCCATCGTGATAACACTCTTTGTATCACTCTGTATACCGCCATATTGATGTTAATTTTTGCTTGATATGTATGGCTTGTTATCCAACTGGTTACCATCATATTTTCGACAGTAGATATTGATAATATAAGATGTGAATGAACTTGCAGATAAGCAGTGGTCATTAAGAAGAATGACTTGGATCGTTTCTTGTTGTCGAATAATGCATAGATAAGCGACCACTGTATCTTGTTCAAAAAGTAGCGTAGTAATAATAGTCCATTTTGAATGACGAATCAAATCCCATGTAGTAAGCAGACAATAATGTATAGCGGGAATTGTTGTGCATTATCTGGATAACGTATATATAAAGGATGTAATATAACGAAATCCATTACCAATAATAGGATGATATCGATAATGCACTCTGCTATTTCCTCTGACTTCTTCCAATGCCTTCCGTTTATAAATATTACCATAGCCTTTCAAGAAAAAAAAAATAGACCATTGTATAAATATATTCACTGAATCACATTTTCCTTTTGTTGCCTTGAAAGAAAGATTTCACCCCAAAAGAAATCTCGTTACGTTGTTTGAATACGATCATCCCAAATCGCCTGCCCAGTCCCAAACTACAGATAATTGGACTTTTTCTTGATTTCTTAATGTAGCAAATTGTGTATGTTGTTGGGATGGACAAAAAAAAAGTGGGATTTGATTTTTCGCCCTTAGTATATGCGTGCTTGATAATGGTATAACTACCGTTGATGTCTTGTTGTTTATTGATACTATTATTATGCGCCAAAAGATTTGTATAGCGCTGCCTTTACTTTTGAGGTTTTGATAGATGCTGATTTGCTTGCTTTTTGCGCCAAAATGAAATCGTCAAAAGAGTGCCTTGTTACCATCATGCATATACCTAAGGGGAAAAATGTTCTCATCATCTCGTCTTGATGCTGCCAACAATTTTTTTTTGGTATAGGATAAAATATCAAACGCCCTTGATAATTGTACTGACAGTTTCAAAACATTGAACGTAAATTGACTTGAAGAGAGACCAAAATAAAATATTTCTGATGACCGTATCGATGGATGATACGGATATAATTACTCCCCTTCCTTTTCATGTTTTGACCAGTAATATAAAAACTGAAAAAAAAAAAAAAATAGAAAAGGTTCCCAATCACTTGTGACTCCAAATATAATGCCATAAAGACAATATACAATCCATTTCCAAGAATAAATAACTAAAATTGAAAATGACTTGGTGTCATAAAAGAGACAAAAGGGTCTCATGTTCCAATCGTGGCTGCCAACTACCAAAGGAAAACAAAGCGTAAAAAACATCCTTTTCAAGCCAAAGACGGGATTCTCCTCCTCCAAAAAGAAAATGATTTCCTCACCACCACGTAAGAAAAAACATATTGTTTACTCGGCTAGCCTGGAAAAAAACCATACACAATCGTGTACAGCCTTTCACCACCAGTGCGGCATCACCACCAAGTAACCATACCATTGCCAAGGTTTGACAAGGCAACTCCCAGCTTCAGATCCCCTTGAAACAAAGGGAGAGTAGCAGAAAAGATCCCACACTATAGTCGGTGGGAAATCCAGAGTATGAATATAGCACAACCTGGATAGCCAAAGACCGACTTTGATGGATAAGACATTGCTGCAGCAGAGCTACTTGGAATGGGCCTTTTGTATCAATGTCACGAGCTTTTACGCCTCAGAAGGGATAGCTGTGTCATGAAGGAACTTTAAAAAGAATCTTTGATTTTTTTTTGTTTGGTTGGTAAACTGTAAATGGTTCTTGATAATGACAACAATAACGCCAAATTCTCAACCTTGACAAAATAATACCTAACCGAATTTCCTTTATAACAATTTCATTCTCATAGAGATATAAGAACAAATTGATACAAAGGGAACCCATATAAAAATTATACAAAATAAATTTGTAAGACTACTGTTTCTTTTGGTTTGGAATTATATGAAAAAAATAAGAATGAAATGATCTACTTACCATCAATAATTAAATAATCAAATGAGTCTTGTCATTAATAAGAAACCTGTCGTTGCATAGATAATATCCAAGATCTTCCGGTGTTCCAATATATATACCCTATTCATTATGGAACCCCCCAACAACATAAAAGGTAACATTTTCCAAAAGACCCATCCCTTTCACTCCACCACAACATCTTACCCACCAAAGCAGCCTTTGACCAGAGCCAAGCTGCAGAATACTCATACCCCTTCACTCCCGGTGACTATAGTGCAGGAGCTTTCCTACTACCCTACAACCTTTGCTCCAAAGAGATCATCCACTGAAAGTTACCTTGCCAAACCTCCTTATCCCACCAAACCCAAACGCGACGGATTGTCGCCAACAGCGACGCCAAGCTGACGACACGGAACACAAAACCTACACAAAAATAAATATTATTGATACGTTAAATTAGTAATCAGTTATAGCTGATTATTTTTATAAAAATAATGTTAATTATATAAATAAACTTACCATGGCAGCAGCTGTCCTGGAAACTCCAAAACGCAACATGACAAAATCACGAATGCGTGTGGGCATAACCCAAACGACAACTCGGGTGTACCCCAACACAGGCACAACTCGCACACGGAACCGACACGACAACGACAACACCAAACCGCAGGGCAGCTGAATAGTTAAAAAAAAGCCATATTATTATTTTATATTCAAGGAACAAAAGTGTATTTATCATTAGAGTAATAAAAAAAAATACATACCCAAACGATTGGCAACCAAATCATACACTTGAACAGCACAGACGGACAAAAAAATGCATACACACAAATGCACCAAGCAGGCAAAACCCGAACCATACCTAATAAATATAAATATAAATATTAAAAAAATCAATATATTGTACACATAAATAATGTTAGAAAAGAGTATATATAAATGTTGATTACTTACCAAAATGGCCGGCAAAGGGAAGTCTCCACAACTGACTTTCAACACACGTACACGAAACAACACGAACGAAAAAAGGGAGGAGGGCAAAGATCACATCCTTCTGTAAAACCTTTCTTGTATAAATACAAGAAATCCAACCGCAAAAACATAACCCAAGCGATCCTTTGATTGAATTAATCTAGTATAAAAAATTATAAGAATAAGAAAAAAAAATTAATGAATATAAATTTCAATTATCCCATTTTTTTAAAAAACAAGAAAAATAATAACTTACTCAAAAAAAGGTCACACCATTCCTCAATGGCATCACATTCATCTTGCAATTGTTGACGCAAAGCATCAATTGCCGGTGAAGACAATACCGAGGGGGGTGAAGTCGGATGGGAGATGGTGGTTGTGGCAGCAGCGGTGGTCGTGGTAAATGAGACGGTATCGTCAGGAACAAGTTCCGTCAGCACAGAGGTCTCTTCTTCATTTCGATGGAAAGTGGGGGAATCACCCTCAGCAGCTAACCCGAGCACAGGAGCGTCCCGCCCATTAGCCGGAGAAGCCATACTTGAAAGGTTATCCGAAGACAACACATCCAATTCGTGAACCACCCGTTCTAAGGCTGTGTCCTCTTGAACTGTGCCCAAACGCAGGCACTCAGTCTCCGACCACAAGGGTGCAAAGGGAGTTTGCAAAAGTAGGGACTGATAATTAGCAGTATGCTCTTCTTCTCGCGAAATAGTTGGCTCAGTTGAGGCATCACCCTCTTGTCCTGGCCGCATCATAGGAGTGTCCTCTTCAAAAGCCGAGGATGGCATCGATGGAAGGTCACCTTCCGAAGAAGACGACAAAGCATCCAAGTGCACATCTCGATCAATCATCGTGTCCTCGACTACGTGCAATGGCAGGGACCAAACCCAAGGAACCGAAGTTACAATGGAGGTATGCTCAAAAGGATAATAGAAATAAGGTACATCCAAGGCATCACCCTTAGAAGACCACACAGGAGATTTCCCAACATCTACCGATGGGAGCATCGATCGAAGGGCATCCAAAATAATGAATACCTCATCGACTTGCATAGCATCAGTAGCGTGCGTGTCCTCGACTGTGTTCGACTCTACAGGCAGGGACCAGTCCAATGACCACAAAGGTGCAAAGGGGATGTGCACTGTATGTCTAAGATCGTGCGTATCGGGATGATCATCCAAGGACAAAACATCCAACTCCATGTCAGAGACAGAGGGAGAAGAAGAAGAAAAAGCATTTTCATTATGCACAATGGAAGAATCACCTTCCAAAGGCATGTCAACCGACATCAAGTCCTCATCATAAAGCGAGGTAGGCGTCATATGGTCCACGGTGTGAACAGGAGTATTATCATGCAAATGCATGGCGTCAAACTGTTCAGCTAATGCGGCCATTTCGAAATCGTGCTCCATGTGAGTAGATTCCTTGATGGGTGACGACACCACAATCACCTTATCGCATTCGGGTAAGCCCAGTGACAACCGTTGAGCAGCAAGCGGTGTCTTTGCAAAGTAAGGGACCGGTGTAGCAGAGGAACTGCGGACGGAACCAAAGCCAAATTGAGAGAAGCTCTCGAAAAACTCATCAGCTTCTGGGCAAACACGCAAGCGTGTAATACCACGGACACAACACAAATCTTCTTCCTTCTTTTCATCAACAAAATGCTGCCATGAGGCGCGTGGTAACGGTGGCAATGGAGCCGAAATCAGACCAATGAACGTGCAAAAAGCAACGATGAATGTTCGTACAAATGTACAACACGGTGCGAGGGAAATGAAACCAACGAGGGCAATTACAGTAGGAATGTATCCTTGAAGCCAGAGGCGATAGCAAACCACATAGGGTAATACTGAACGACAGAACTTGAGAACGCTATGAGCGATTTGAGGCAGATCGTAAACTGTGTAAACCATGGTAATAAAACGAAAATGCGGCAATGGGTAAAAAAAAAAAAAAAAAAACTAGGCACCCAAATTTATTTCCATAGCAAAAAAATTCAGTTCGCGGACCGCGTTGCATAGGTATTCTACACTACTATTATGCAAGGACATTATTATAACTAGGCTTCTTATTACAAAAGCTACAACTTAATACAACACTGTAACTTGACAATGTTGGAATGGCAACGTTGGACTATCAATACTTTTAATAAAAAAAAAGAACAACCTCCCCAATGCTTATTATTTATTGTGCAAATAATTATTAATTAAGGATAACAAAATGATTTTGACAGCAAATACTTTGTAGGTACTTCGTATGATATATGTATGGATCGTTTTAACTCCAAACAATGGTTGTCATAAATATCAATGGGTACATACATGTATGTGCCTGTTTATATTTAATTTTTTTATAAATGAAAGACATTTTCTACATTTTCCAAACATTTGATAATACAAAAGAAACCATGCATAATACTTACCTTTATAGATAAGAAAAGTGTGAAAAAACAATCGATGACTAAAAAGGTTGCTCTACAGGGTTTCCAACATAACCCTTTCATATACGCCCAGAACAATAACTCCATCCTTTTATGGCTTGCTTCAATCAAGTTATCACACTTCAACACCAATATTTATCACTCCTATTCCTATTTTTTTATCCAAAACAATCCAAAAATACCAATATTCAACCAACAATAAAAAATACAAAAATATTCAAATTTTGTGTGAAAATAAACGCACTATTTTTATTTTCTAATGGCTAACCATTTAGTCGGCACGGGGACGACGGTTCTCACGACGAGGACCACGGTTTTCCTTGGGGGTGAAGGCAGCGACGGGAGCAGTGACCTTAACACCGGACAAACCAGCGAAGTTAAGGGACTTGAGCAAGTCCTAAATTATGTACAGATCGATTCGCAATTTTTTGTGTTTTTTTACAAATGCATTATAATGATTAATAAAACTATTGCGCTGGAATGGATCTTGACACCGAAAAAAAATTACATATAAAATGATTGGCCATCGAAAGATCCAAACCGGCGCCAACCATTAGTTTTGCAAAAAAATAATAATTCGAATACATACCTCAGTCTCGGGGTCAATTTCAATAGCCGAGGTATCCAAAGCGGATTGTTCGGGAACGTAGTTATCACGACGTTCACGTTCTTCTTCTTGCAACTTGAAGGAGATACCACGGACGGGACCACGGGAAATACGCTTCATCAAGTGGGTGGTGAAACCAGCAATCTTGTTGCGAAGACGCTTGGAAGAAATGATGGCAACCTCATCACAGATCTTCTTGTTGGTTTGGAAGTCCAAAGTAAGACGGGGGTAGTACTTTTCGATCAAGACACGCGAGGCCTTCTTAACAGTCTTAGTGCGAACGCGACCCTATAATTTTTTTTGGATACATCCATTTCGTTAATCCATCCATCCATTTCATTCATGCATCCATCGATTCGTTCGATCAATCGATTGATTCATCCACAACACTTCTTTATATCGTTCATCTTTCGTTTTGCTATTTACCATGGTTACTAAAAATGAGGTAAAAGAGAGAGGAAGAAAAATCGATGGATGGCGTACCCCCATTTTTCTTAAAAACAAGAACTGAGTTTATAAATTATAGTTCTTTTTGCACAATTGATTTTTTTTCCAGCTGCCACACAGAGCACAGCTAAGAAAATGTCTTCTGCACCACATATCGAAGAGCAACTTGTCCAGTTTATTCAAGAATATCAAGGTATAGCATTTATTCAACCGAGAAAAACAAAAAAAATTACATGATGCTTATATACATATATGTACAGAAATCAATGGAACACATATAGAAGTATATGAGAACCCACCAACAAGTGTGGAGTTTTTAAGAAACTGTGTCCATCCAAATAGACCTGCAGTTATTAAAAACGCCTTTTCTCACTGGCCAGCCTATAACTTATGGACCAACGAATACTTAAGGGAGAAAATGGGTGATTCCATTGTTACTGTTGCGAGTATGTAAAAGCATTCTTTGCTCCATGAATTTATTCCTTTTTACAATGCCCGTTATAATGAAATGATCAAGACACTAACCTTCTCCATACTATTATTGTTGCCAAACAAAAAAAAAGCGACACCAAATGGATATGCAGATGCTGTAACATATGACTCTGTCACCGATCAAGAATATTTTGCCTTACCGCATGAAAAAAAAATGACGCTGGATCGTTTTCTTGGTATTATGGAAGGGAACATAGCCACACCTCATGCGCATTATATATCTTTACAAAACGATTCTTTACATACGGAATATGCGATTCTGAAGGATGATATTGAAGAAGAAATCGATTGGTGTAGTGAAGCTTTGGGGAAAAAACCAGATGCTGTGAATTTTTGGATGGGAAATGACAAAAGTATTACTTCACTACATAAAGATCCTTATGAGAATTGTTATGCTGTATTACGTGGTAAAAAGACATTTGTTTTATTACCTCCTTCAGAATATTATTGTTTGCATGAACAACTTTATCCAAGTGCCATCTATACGCCAACAACAACATCAGATGATGATGTACATGCGTCGTACAAATTAACACCTTTGGATCCACCCATGAAAACACCATGGATTCCCGTCGACCCACTCCATCCAGATTTAGAACGTTATCCGCGGTTTCAATATGCTAAACCTATTGTTGTGACTATTGAAAAGGGGGAAATGCTGTATCTTCCAGGTAAATTTATATACCATTTCTTTTTTATAAATTGATTATATAAAGGTGTGATTATTTAAACTTTTATTATTTTTGATGATCCTATATATAGCGCTATGGTTTCATCAAGTACTTCAATATGGTGATGAAGGTGTCATTGCAATTAATGCATGGTATGACATGGATTATAGAAACATGTTATACCCAAGCTTTGGGTTATTTCGTAATCTATTACTCACTGGTGGTGATGATAGCGATGACGAAGATGAAGAATAATCTATATATACCAAATATGAAAACTTCTAAACCATTATAATACATACTATTATTCTCACCTATGACTATAGTATCAAGTGCCTTTTTTCTTCCTCCAATTATTTCATTTTTGTAATACAAACAAAAAAAAACCAAAAAGTATTATTATTTTTTATTTATTAAAATTTTTGATTTAGGAGAGTAATGCATCCACACTCATATTGGATGATCTGGAAGGTTCTGCGGTAGTTTGGAATAAACGCATCGATTGTTTGACATAATCAATTGTAGAATTTGATTTCGAATCTTTTTTGTTATTAATAGGTGCAACATGGACTTGCTGCCATGGTGCTCGAAGTGGGATGGATGAACTGGATGGGTGTGTAAGAAGTACAGGTTGATCATTGGCATTATGAAAATCATGCGTCATAGTATGACTAGTATTAGTATTGTTACTATTACTATTATTATTAGATGATGGACCCTGGCGCAGTGCGACAAGTCTTTGTTGTGGTTGATGTTTTAATTGTTGTTGTTGTAACGGCTGTTGTGATGATGATGTAGAAGAATTAGTTGGATGCTGTTGTTGTGTATTTGATGATGAAGGTGTTAACTGTACATTATCAGAAGATGGTGAATTAGATTGCTGTTGTTGTTCTGAAGGTGAAGATGGTGGTTGTGATTGCTGTTGCGATTGAGGTAATGATACTTGTTGTGGTCGAATTTGTTGTGCCTGAACAGGTCTGGATAACAAACATACTATATAAAGACTAGAAAGAGTAGAGGGGGTATATAAATCAGCACCCAGTCCACCTCCTAGATAAAATTGAGCTGTCAAAGGTTCCACTTGACCATCATTTCGTTTAACCCATAATGTATCTGCTACTGTCTGTGATCCATTGGCAATGACCGTCAACGTATCTGGATGTTGACTAAAGAATTTATCAGAGGTTGTTCGTTCAGTCGGTGGCATTCGTTGGTACGCTGGGTCTACTTTTTGTGCTACATGGGTCACGTTATCCAACAAAACACGATGTAGACGTGCCAGTGTTTCACTGCTTCTTGGCGCGATGAATGAAAATAAAGGTCTGTGTGCTAATTCTTGTGGATAATAACCCAGTAAATGTTGGACTTCGTCGGATACGCGTGCACAGCATATTTCCATAGATAAAAAGGCGGTAATTATGGGGGATGTATAGGTCTGTGTCAATAATAAATAGTTATTGTTGGCATTGTTGGTCATGGAAAAGGAAGATTGACGTATAGGTGTGGTCATGACATTTTTTTGTACGCGCTGACCATTAGGTCGCAATTTTGGTCGTCCTCGTTTTTTATGATCAACGTCATAGCATGTTTGTTCTTTCCCCAATGATACACATCGTTTGCATGGACGATCGGCTATTTAATTTATTATTATTTTGTGTTAAAAAAAACAAGGAAAAATTCTACCAACGGATGATTTATGCAAAGAGGAAGAAAAGAAAAGAAAAAAAAAGAAAAAGAAGCCTTACTATCACAAGCAAGATGTGCTTTCCGGCAATTGACCTAAATAACACACACAATCAGTTTTTTATCGTCAGCAAAAAAAAATAAAATAAAAAGGGAAAAGTTTGATGGGAAAAAAATAAATAAATACAAACACAAGCTCTTAGAACATGGGACTTATTAGAAGGACGTGAAGTAGTTGTTGCTGTATTTGTATTTGAAATAGGTAGAGGCGTCGTAGTAGATAATGATGATGTTGATGATGGTATTATTGCTGTGGATGAAGATGATGCTATAGTAGACAATGTTTGAAGATTATCAGCAACAGAAGGTGTTGGTGTTGTAATTGTATTAGGTTCTTTTTGAGACAACATAGAGGGATCAAAAAAAGCGATGAGAAAGTGAAATAAAATGAAGAAAAAAGGGAAAAAGGTAAATAATTCCATTTTGCTTGGAATAATTTGTTCCTTTTTTTTTTGCTTCGGGGAATTTTATCGCAACATTTGACATTATGTTTTTTTTTCTATACACCGCGGCTTTTGAACAAATACGCTCATTTACTTATGCCGGGCATTTTTATCAATAAAAATCTCCGTATATGTTCTTCTTTTTTGCTCTGTGTCGATCCCATTTATATATATATATAAAAACTTCATTTCACACACTTTATAAACACAAGGTTATATGTATATCAATTTTGTATTATATTATATTATATTATTATCATTAATAACCATAACTATGTGAAATGATGAATTAAAAGAAAGTATAACCAAATTGGTAATGAAAGGGGTAAAATAGGACTGGATTATACAAAAATAGAAGCTTGTGTATGTTTGGTAGAAAAAAGTATAATTACTTATACACAAATGAATAAATCGTCGTTTGTTATATATTATTAACATTTAAAAAATATATTATGATTAATATGATTATATATCAGGATGATAGGATGGTGATGATATTGGATGGTTAGTTGGATAGGATGTTCATTTATTCCCTTCGGCTTAATCGGCGCGAACCTCCTTCACGTGGTACACGTGCAGTTCGCTTTAAAGTTGCACCAACAGTGGCTGATCGTTGAAGACCAGGCGTATTGGATGTATTGGAAGAGGAACTAGGATCTTGAGATAACCAATCATGCGATGGTGGTGGAATAGTAGCGCTGTTGATAGTAGTGATAGGTGGAATAGGTTGGTCTCCGTATTGGTGTAGGGTATCGTCACATGTAATAGTGATATGTTCATTTGAAATTTGGGTATCCACTTTGAGACCACGGTCCTTTGAAGCCGTTTTGAATTTAGGCTGTTGATCCATGCTGGTACTAACACGATGGCTATTACTACTATCATCACTGCTATCATTGTCCTTATTTTCGGTAGTGGGGGTGGTGGTTGGACTATGATTCTCTTGTTGTTGTTGTTGTAAAGGATCATGGTGTTCTTCTTGTGGTGACATGTCTTCATCAGCAACACCATATTCAGGATCAGATTCTGTGGTAGGCGAAGAATTGGTACGAGCGTACATGGAACTAGAAGGTGAAGATGGTAAATCGAAATCATACTGTTCTTCATGGAAACCATATTCAATCACACCCGTAATCGCTGACGCACTTCGAAGATCTTTATTGGCAAAGAGAGTTTCACAATTGACAATCAAATCTTCCAAGACACAATCACTATACCATTCTCCAGGTGATCGTTGTGCTTGGTTATGATCTTGGAAAATAGCAGGTGTAAACATTAATGATAAGTTTTTAATTGTCATTTTGTTCTTTTCAACAAAGGATTCCAATCTATCATATAGGATGATAATATGGATTATTAGTAAAATGTAAAACCAGTATATAAAAATAGGTATTCTCTCTCTCTCTTTCTGTTTGTATGATTCAAAAACAACAGTAATTCTCCTCGCAATATGTTGGCTGGATAATTTACTTACTTTGTTAAATGTTCGATTAAAACCTTTAAAGTATCATAATTCGCCGGAGGTAGTTTTAAAATACGCGTTAACAAATTCATCAATCGCAGTTCTTTATCCGGAATTTCTATTCAATGTTTTTTTTAAAAAAAAATCACATATTTTTCGGTAAGTTTCAACCATAAAAATAATAAACACAATTTTCTGTACAAAAAAAGAATTATTTACGAGAATAGGTCACACGATCACCAAGCTTGAACGGGAAAAGGGGAGATGCCAGCTCCCGTAGGAAAATTTTTAACAATGATGCAACACTAAATACATCTTCTGGAATACCATTTTGACCAAGAATGGTAGATTCTTCGTCACGTTCAAAAGCGTGTTTCAATTTATCAATATTGATCTGTTTACCCGATATCCGATAAATGCCTTCTCGTTCTAATCCACCTTGTCGTTCAATAGTTTCAATACATTTGGTGACTAATAAAGGAGGAGATCGTTGATGTTGTTGTGCATATTCCATCAGTGAAGTACCAAACATTAAAACTATTGAGAGATAAATAGATATAAATGGTATTAATATCAAAATAAGCATACACTGATCCATTTATAAATCAAGTAATAATAATAATGAGATAAAAAAAAATCAAAGAAGTGTATTCTTACATCTACATTCACCAACGTGGAAATTGTGATAAAAGATTGGTTCAGGCATAGGGTGTCTGGTCCGATCCAACATATCTCGATAAAGTGCAGCATCACGATCGGGATCAAAGTTTAATGAGTCTTGCGTGTTCCGAAGCATCTCATGGAAATGACTGAATTTAGTAGCTTCCACATTCATGATCAAATTCATGGCTTCTTTAATCATGGCT